>JANCMC010027075.1:0-15642 GCA_024363005.1 Charaxes varanes | reverse complement strand
GTTAAATAATTTTTGTCTATCTGTCTTTTTGTTTCGGTTGTTCTACGAAATAGCTGGGTCGATTTTAATGAAACTTTCACTGACTAATATCTGATATGACAAGGAAAAATAGACTACTTCATTGTTAGAAAAAATGATTAGGATTCCGCAGAAAAAATAAAAACCTCAAATTTTAATAAAAGCACAGAATTCACAAGGGCGATGTCGCTGGTTTTAGCTAAGAAGTTATGTAGTGAAAGACATAGTCATAGATTATAGATATAGTCTTTAAAATACATAGTTTATATGCAGTCTCAATGTCGTCGGTCAATTAACCCGGCAGCTTTTTTTGTGCGCGTAAAACCAAATTTATTTATTAATTCGATTTAATAATTTATTAATTGATATAATATTTTTAAAAGTTCTTTGTGGTTTTTTTTTTATATAAACATTATAATGAAATACAGAATTCTAATATTTAATACTAATTTTAACCCGCGACTTCGCCCGCGTGGGTCACCCTTACGACTTATTAGTATGAAAAATATATAGCAGACGATTCTCAGACCTATTGAATATGCATATAAAATATCATAAAAATCGGTCAAGCCGTTTCGGAGGAATATTGTTACTCACATTGTGACACGAGAATTTTTTATACAAGATAGAGATTTTACCAATATTCTCATTATGTAAACTTATTAAAAAAGTTCTTCATAGTATTGCATGCAGTTTGGTCATTGTGTCTATGCCCTTACATACAATACATATGGAAATAGCACGATAGCTTAAAACCTTCATGATATTAAGGTGGGAATACAACATGTACATTAGTTGGAACAGCTGTCGCAGCTGCCACAACCAACCGGACTCACCCACTAATCTGTAGCAGCTTTTTACGTACGACTTAATATGAAAATGTTCTTAAGGCATCTTATACTGTATGGAAAAACATAAGATAGTATGTATAAACCTAAATATAGAACCAACCCAGGACAGTAAATTTTAACTAATAACAATATGCTCAGATGGAAAAAGTATTTGAAAAGTTCAAATTGGAAGAAAAAAATGTCCGTATGGTCTGTCATAAGAGACTGTTCTTGAGCCACTAATATTTCTAATATACATCAGTAATTCTATGGCTACGGGAATAAAAATGTAATATATTGTTTTATTATATTTCTTTTTCTTTGGCCTTTCGTTTTCCACCACTGTGCAAATGCCTCTCCTTTCTCGGTCTTTTTAAATATTAGTATAAAAATAAAAACATTTAAAAATATATAAAAAATAGATGTCCCCCGGCAGCGGAGCAAGACGTCAAGCCACCGGTGGTCAGGGGTCCAGAGAGAGGAACCTCCTCACTATACGTGCCGTCTCAAGCAATACCGCTTTCTGTATCCGACTTTTGATCCAACCATCTAGCGAGAGCCTCTTAAGATGACGGTCGAGGCTCTTTGCTATGAGACCATTATCGGAAACAACTATCGGAACAATAATTGTTGAGTCCACATTCCACATGGCGGTAATCTCACTGGTAAGATCTAAATGTTTAGTTAATTTTCTTTTTACTATTTATTATTATCGGAATATAAACAAATATTTATAAATTTATTGTATATTGATGTGTGAAAACTATTGAAGATAAAAGCGATATATTCCTTACAAAAAACTATTGAGTTTTAACAAGATTTTGATTGACATATGACGTTATTTCTTTCCATTCACCGTTTCCACCAGACGGGAGAGTATGTCTGACACCATACGACCGGTCATGGCGACGCCGATGAAACGAAACACCTATTGGAAGTAATATAGTTTTTTCATAAGCTATTCGTTTATTTTTTAATGGATATATTAATAATATATCAAGTGTTGCTAGTTTTAAATAATATAAAAAAGGAAAAAATCAATATTTGTGGACACATATGTTTATTTTGTACCTGCAACGATCTTCCAGCATAGTGTCTGGAGGGGCAGGACAGTCCAAGTTGCAAGGCGGTTTGGGCCCAACGTTCGGAGATGAGGGCGTGCGGCAACGACTCGCGAAATATCCGCAGCGCGTGTCGGAGTAGTGTAGCCATTTGCTGACAGCTTCTTAGAGTCCACACTGCGGGAATGCACACAACTTTACCTTGACCTATAATGCACTGGTTATTTTTTTTGTTATTTGTAATTGGATAGTGTTCAATGTTAAGTTTTGTTGAGCTTGTTGGGGTTCTACTCAGATCAGGGCGCAAGGAACACTCGTAAACTTGCAGATCCGAAACTTCAAATTAACAAAATCCCTGATTTAAAAGAACTATAAGTACCAATTAAAATCACATTAAAACACTGAAAATGATGTATCATTATAAATCGGTTGAAACTTTTACACTGAAAAACTCTTTTAATTTCTAGAATAGAAATAAAATATAATCAATTTCAGTGTAAATTATGCTTTGTAGATTATTTCCTATGTATATAAATGAATTATGAGAATGTTTAAATATATTTAGTATTGATACCTTTGGCAGTGATGTCCTCGTATTGCCAGAGTGGCATCTGTGTTGGCCGACTGGCAAGGAAATGGACAAGTGACTTGATGACGTCAGCGACTGGCAATTCTGCCACGGGCGGGTCCGCTTCCGCCTCAGGTTCGGGGTCACCTTCAGTGGTTACTATCACTGGCAAAGATGGGTAGTTGTCCGCATCGGCTACATTGAAAAAAATATTTTACTCATATAAATTGAAGCGTATAAATAAGAGTTTCATAAATGATTTTTTATCGACTTTAACGACTGGTACCTCTGACTTCAGCGACGTTAGTTTCAATAACTTTGTTCAATTTCGTTGGGTTTAGTTTATTTCTGGGAAACTTCAATTTTGGTGTTAAAATTAATCAATCAGATATTAGCCAATAAAAGTTCGTCATAACAAACAGACGGACAGAAACATAAAGAAACAGACTGATAGAAAAAAAAATTATTACTTTTTTTTTGTTATTCGTGTCATATTTTTTTTTATAGGATTTAAAATGGTTAGGCTACAGAATATTTTGCAAGTTATTGAATAGTTCACACTACGGTATTACTACTGATTGACTAACTTACCTTCTGGCGTTACTTGGGGATCTGACGAGAGGGAACGCCCGTGTGACCGAGGGGAGTGCTCGCACGGCGGAAAGTTGTCGAAAACTGAGTCCGGTTCTAGAACAAAATAAAACATATAAGACTTATTTGAGTACATAGTATATATGTTTGATTATGTAAATATTTGCAGTTTTTTGTTATTTACCTGTAAAGTTATGCGGTACGAGAGGCAGCGGTGGTGGTGGTAACCCAATGCCCAGTTGCGCCGAGCGCGCCGCCAGCAGTACTCTCGCCACGGTCAGGTGGTCGTGGTGAGCCGCCACCGCCACCAGAAGGTTCAAGAGCAGTTGACGGCAATGTTGATGAACGATCCATCTGTTAGGATTGGGGAGAAAATTTAAACTTTTTATGTGTAAAATGAGACAATTTAAACGAGCGGGAAGTTATAAATATGTTTGCGTCCTAATAGAATGTTCGATGTACTACATACGAACGTGCGCTCAAAGACATTGATGTCTAAGAAGTATATTCGTTGAAGTTCGCTCGATCTCACCGTCATCAATTGGGACACTTCTTAGACATCAGTATGTTTGATTTTCCGTTCGAACGAACTAATTTCGCTTGCATCGCGCATTCTATTAGGATGACACTTAAAACTGCATGCTAACTTGCTTGGTGTACTGTACTATCTATTTTAAAAAGGTGTCTGTCGTGGGACACCGGTAAAACCAAGGTTGCATTGCATAACTATATAACAAACCATAACAAGGGTAGCGCCTATGAGCCTAAGGCACAAGGTAACAGCTTAGATACAATCAAAAAATAGATCACAATTAAATTAAGGATGAAGAGTGAGGTCCGTTTGCCCTTTATATATAAAGAATACATCAAACCCTCACCTGGTGTGGTCCATGCCGAGGAATACGATGTGAAGCATTAGAGGTACGTGAATAGACCAGTCCAGTTCCACTCCGTCTAACACCACATCGCACAGCAGCATCACGGCAACGTTGCACCTGAGATTTAAATACAATATTAAAATATGTAATAATGCCACAGTATTTTAAAGAAAATACTTACAAAGCAGTGCGCTGGCTTGATGAAAACTACTTAGCGATAAGATATTTTCTTATAAAATTGTTAAGTGTAGAGCGCACAGACACATTAACTTAACAAGTCGTTTCACTAAAAATTCGGCAAAAATCGTTCAATCCGTTTCTCTACCATAGTGTGAATAAAAAATTGTGAGGCTTCATAATTAATAATTTCACATTAAATTAAATAATATATAAAACCAACCTATGAAATCCGGATACAGGTTGATTGGTATCAGGTAGATATTCCGTAAGCAGGGCGAAGAATCCGCCGTACTCCGGCATAGGTAGTGGTCGCGGTTGGGGGACGTCTATCCGGGGCTCCTGTGGCGTCCCCGGAGCGCTAACGCCTCCCGCAGACTCACTGATACCCGTCTGAAAAATAATTAAGTATAATCCTCTAATTCGTTCGCCCTCTGGGACTGGAGAAAGGGGAAGTACCTTAACCCTAAAAAACTACAACCAAATTATCTTCGCATACGGTTTTCGCTGGTAAGTACCGGTTGCTAGAGGAGGAATAGTCGGCAATGCTCTACATGTTCCCTAACATCAACGCAGGATGGCGCTGGCATGATCGGAAACACTAGTTGAAAGCAATATCGTTGTAAATAAATGACATTAGCAAAATTGTGCACAAGGTGAGGTGTACTGTAGATATACCCCCGAAAAACATCTTTAGTCCCACGAAAATTTTGTATCAAAATCGATCCTTGCCAGGTTTAGGAATAGCTTCAGCTTTGTGACACACATTGGTGTGTTACAAAGCTGAATTCGCACATAAGCTTTACTATTTCACATACAGTCAACCATTGTCTTTTCGCCATGACAACGCTTTGACATAATCTTATAATAAAATGTATACATGTGTGTGTAAATCGTATGGCGTTGGTGTGCACGAAGTGTTTTTTTAATAATTTAATATTTTTATAATGCATATTCTATAACAATATTATCATTCGTAAACCCTGCTTTACATAAACTGTAATTGTGTCAAATTTCATACTCCTCTTTGCGTGCAATGTTCGTAAAATGGTACCGGAAGTTCTTGTTTTACGTACTAATACATAGATATAGAAGTCAAATAATGGAAATTGGTTTTTTAACTTAACTGAAATGCTTAACTGAAGATAAGCTTTAAAATGTTTTTTAATGTGTAAAACATGTGTTCCAAAAGTAACTGTGTTACATTAAAGTAATAGATATGTGTTCAATTTACCTACTGACTTTCATTTGTAAGGAGCTCTAAGATGTCTTCTGTCTGTTTGTTTTCTTTTTTAAACTTTTCCATTTTCTCTCTTGGTACTGTTCCATTCAGTAATATTTCAATATTTGTCTTCAATCTTTTTATGGGAGTTAGAGATTCATCTTTGCAAGGAGTGTGACCCATGGCTTCAAGAGATTCCACAAGTAAATCATCTATTAGACGTTTGTTGAAACCTGTTATCAAATAAAGATGTTAAGACATTCTTGAAATAATATAAAAAAAGATGTGCAAATCCTAAGTCATGGTTGGAACCAAAAAAGTTTATGGAGCACTTTATAATACATTAGTCATTTTGATTTGTGATTAAATCACAAGCCAAATATCATATTCCTTAAGTATACCAAATCCATCACCACTAAAATATAACCTTTTCCAAAAAGCTAGCACTTATTAAAACAGCACACAGGCTATTTATCTTAGATCATTCCGGATCCCTTCACCAACCAGCACCAATATTATAAACAAAATGATAAATGAACTCACTCTCGTCAAATTTTACCCATAATCTTGTATATGGCGTTTTATGCCCCGTCATATCCATTACTAAACGTTGACTTAAATGCTCATGGTCGATCTATGTAATGAGACAGGTGCCAAAACAAAAAAACACAGGACTTCACAAAAGCACACATCAGCGCACAAAACGCTCGCACGAAATTTGCAACCCACAAGAGAAGTCAGCAGTGTCTGATGATTTCATGTACCTGTGTTTAATGAGTTTACAATCCTAAATATTCAATGAGTGCATAATTTTTTTTAGGACACATGGTTAAAGGTGTTGGAGTCAATGAACACTGCATGAAGATACCACCAATCAATGTCTCTGACTGGGATTCTTCATGACTTCACTAAAGCATTTTTACTGATAAAAATTACTTTTTTTATATTGTAATACAAATTAATGAAATGAATGTTGTGAAGGGGTTTTTCGCATTTGACCTGACCCCACTGGGCACACACACACTAAGCAATAAAGGTCACACTAATAAAAATGTCAGTGCATCTGTTTTGTGTGTAAAATTTTAGATAAAAGTTATTACGCACCTAGGTATTTGAGCTTCTCTTTAGTAGCAATCATTGTCAGGAGCAATGCCAATAGGAATCTCATACGAGATAAGGTCATGGCAGACTCTCCCATTTCTTCCTCTAATGCAAGGGAAGCTTCAGGAGTCAGGTCACTGTCGTTCATCTTGCAAATTTTAACATGATCTTCAAGTTCTACTTTTAACTTGAAGAATTGTTTACACTTTTTACACCTGTAGGGGTTATGTTTACCATGAATTTTGCGCATATGTGACTTCATATGCGGTAATTGTGAAAAAGACATTGGGCACATTGCACACAAGAAGGGCTTCTCTCCAGTGTGACGTCTTATATGCAACATTAGAGCATTGGAATGAGAGAAAGGTCTCTTGCATATTTTACATGGATACGGACGAACTCCAGAGTGTGAACGACGATGGACAGTTAATTGGGTGGACTGGATAAATGTTTGCCCACAATCTGGGCATTTATGAGGACGTTGTTTCTCATGCGTACGCATATGCTCTGATAAGTGGCCCCTAAGGTATTTCTTACATACTGCACACTGGATTCTTATGCCAGCGTGACAGATTTGGACATGTCGTCTCATCGAGTTCATCCTCAAAAAATTTTTGCCACAGTGTTGACAAATAAAATCTTTCACCCTTAGATGAGTTTTGAAATGTGATTTTAGTTTATTTCTGCAATCAAAGCTTTGTTCACATATTATACATTCATAAAGCCCGCTAACTAAATGTTGCTTTTCGTGTTGCATCAACTCATTTTGCAGTGAAAACTTCTCATTGCAGTAAATACATTTAAACATAGTGTCAGGACTTGAATGTGTAGCCATGTGTGCTATCAAGTTTTCTCTCAACAAAAAAGGCTTATCACATAAGTTACATATGTAGTGTTGTTCCCAATCAGGATGTTGTCTTGTTAAGTGACTGGATAAATAAAACTGACTACAGAAAACTTTTTTGCAATGGTGGCATGGATATGTCTTGTTATCAAGATGCAAATACATGTGCCTTCTTATACTTGCTTTGTTTCCAAATTGTTTTAGACAGTAATCACATGTGAAAAGTTCCTTTTTCTTATCGCACACAGATTTTACAGTTTTGGAATCTTTCTTTGGTGTTTTTTCTTTTTTTCCTTTTTTTAATTGCTGTTGTAGGTTCTTTGACGTTTCTACTGCAACTGTTTGGGTACTACAATTTTTGTCACTAATTATTATATTATTATTATTTGTAACACAATTCTGGACTTTATTTGTCGGTTCCGATTTTTCATGAATCAATAATTCGCTCATCAAAATATCATTGCAAAATCGTAAAGTGTCTTTAGTCTTCCGTTTAATGTGTCCATTTTTATTTAAAAATCTATCTTTTACAATATGAATTTTTCTGTTAAGTTTTGTGTCAGTTACCAGTACTGTATCCAATATTTTATCATTTGAGAGCTGGTTCCCTGGAGATTTATGTGTTACATCAGATTTCGATTTTTTTGTGATTCTGTTACTGGAGCGTGTCTTAACATTATTAATATCTGTTAACGATTGTTTATGTTTACTGATTTTACCACTCCCTTTATTTCGTGTTGACACGGATTTCGATGAGTTAACTCTAGCTTTAACATTAGCCATGACGGAAACTAGTACATGTTATCACCGATTAGTAAGCCTTTGATGTGTTACTAACTTGTAATAATCTATAGCAAAAGCAAAAGGTAACCACCACCGAAGACTTGACCAGAAATTAGTATAATGTACGTTTAAATTGATAATACGAATGACGTGCTCTCAGCGTGAGTACTTACATGCACTGCTAGTTACTTTAATAATCACCTTTAACTAAAACAATCGGTTATGTGGACTGATAACGATATTTAACATATGAAGGACAGTGCCTTTGCCTTTTGTTTTAAAAAAACGTGAAGATTACCTTGTACTATTGTATCTTGTAATATTATAATAATGACCCAGAACAACCTTGATATGTTTTTCTTCAAAATGAACAATAGGACAGATTTTTAAACTGTCACGTATAAATAATAAATTATTTCAGACGAGATCGCTTTTCATAAATTTCTATTTGCTTCAGTCACTATTTCACTGATGAACAACTAAGCACAGACTATCAGTAAAGTTATACGTCCACTACGACGAGTGAATGAAACTCAATTAAATGTTAAATGTAAATGGCAATACTTTGGTCGTATCAAATCACATGTTGCTATTTGGTACTTAATAAAATAAGAAGATAATATGAATGTATCGTATTTACTGAACTTATTTAAATAAGTTATACACTCATAACTTAGATTTTTACACAACACTTCATATAATTTCAAATTCCATATTGTGAAAAATATAATATTTACTTTTTAACAATTTGTAAACGTAACTATTTCACTAATAGATATATGTACAGTTTACAGTGAATGCTTACGACGTGTAGACCTTACTATTCTATTTATGTACACTTAATCTTAAGTCCTACCCGTGTACGTTTAAATCTTCCATGTACAATTTATTTATATATACCTAAGTACTTTAGCGTGATTACTGAATTAAGCTTGCACAGCTATGCAGCACTGCAAGTTGATTCGAACAGAAATAAATATTGCAGCTTGAATTAATTTTAACTCATGGTCACGTGCTTAATAACGTGTACAAAGACGAACACTACCTCTTGATATCACGAACTAGTACGATATTTAACTACACTGAGCCTTGAAATTGAATTATTAGGTTAGATTTCTAGAGAGATCTGACATGTCATGTTTACACTTTGGTTTGTAATTAAAAATATAGGAAATGATCAGTTTAATCCAATAACGTTGTCTTCTTTAAAATGTTAACAATTGTTAACGCTGCAATTTGAAACAAAAAAAAAACATATTACGTCGTGGCTTCCATTCGACACGTTCGACTTTAAATAATAATCACTATAAATAAATGAATAATATTTTAATAGTCTTAAGTTAATTGTTTAATCGCGAAAGAGAACCATTTATGCGTTGATGTCTTTAACTTTGGAATACAAATACTATCAAAAAGACATCAACGATCTAAGAGTCGACCCATTACAAAATAATTCCTTCAACTATGGGTCATACATACAGTTTTAAATAAGCAATTAAATAGAGTGAACCAAATACTTAATTATGTAAAAATGGTCTTTGAATAGTTTTTGAACAATCGTTTTGAATAAACGTAGGTATAGTAAAGTATAATTTTATTTTTTCATATTTATAATAAAGATTTTATATTGGACACATCGCTAAGCTAAAAAGTTGAACTTTGCCTATATATTTTTACCCACTCATTATTTTCATTTTGATAGTGCATGTTTAGTGGCCTGTTGTTTGAAACTGCATTATATTTTGATGCTTTCCCCATTGTTTACTCACAATGGCCCACTTAGGCACTCATTCGCCGAGCCCGTACGCGGCACACCCATGACGCACCTCATACAAATCTTATATCATTATTTTATCCTGTATGTATATAATTCTTACTACTAACCATATCTCTTTATACTAGGGTTTGTCTAGCTGTCGAAATCCTTGTTAATATAATAGCAGTAACTCTATCTGTTATGCCGGAGCCAGACATAGCTTCATTTGAATGATTATTTCAATAATCATGTAGTTTTGCCGGGGGCTTTGTGTAGCTGCGCAAAGTTTTGTAGAATTTTGTAGTCTTCAAAGACGTACAAAAACTTTTAGCTATGTCTGCCTCCGGCTTTACGTTTTCCCGCCTAAATCGCCGAACCAAATTTGATTGATTTGGGTATAGATAAAGATTAGAGCTTGGGGATGAACATAGGACACTTTTTGTCACAAAATTGAAATTTGAAATGGGTGTAATTGGTATTGAAAATTTTATGTGAAAGTCAATGAAAACAACGTGGACCAAGTCGCAGGGTACAGATGATTACCTATATATCCTTCTTTCTTTTACCTTTTTCGTAACTTCATTTGGTCTCTTTGTATGGTAGCGGCAGGCCCATGTCATTTGTTGATTTCAGTAGTAGGATGTTTTTACCTTTTGTCTCTCTCTCTCTCTCTCTAGATTCAAATGCCGGCCACTGCTTTAGCTAGAACTTCCTCAAAGTAAATAGTACTACCTTAAGCATACTTAAATCCTAAAAAAACACTTGTTAACTATCATTTATGTTCCAAGGGAAAACACATTAACGTTTGGCTACATAATTAAAATAGAATTATCAACAAGCCAAATCATGTATCAGGGAACAAAATTTAAACAAAGATAAGTACATTTACTTTTGAGCATGAAACTGTATTCAAATAATATAATGACGTTATTGTCTCTACGAAATAACAATGAGATTTGGTAATGTTGATACGGTTTTGTAACGCACGACGTAAGCTCCCTTTTTAATTGCGATGTACATATATACAATAGAATTGTGTTTTGTAATAGTGTATATTTTTTACTTCCATTGTAACCATTACAAATGTATAGTATGTTGAATACACGCGTCAAAATGTAAAAATCATTATGGATTAAAAAAAAAACAAACACTTAAAATTTCTTTATAAGAACTAGACATTGTCAGATGGTCGAAAATCGCTCATAAATCTTTAGATTTGAACAACGTGCTTATTTACAGTCGTATATAAAAATTTTAATTATTTGTACAATGACATTATTATATGTATTTGACAATTAATATACTTATATAAGGTCGTTATGACTTAACTTTGACTCAATCTTAAAGTAAAATGTATGCATGTGTGTGTAAATCGTTTGGCATTGGTGTGCGTAAGGTTTTATTTTAATAATTTAATGTATCAATAATGCATATTTTATAAAAATATGAGCATTCGCACACCATCCTCATTGTGTCATATTTCATACTCGTCCGTAAGCACAGTTTTCGTAAAATGGTACCAAAAGTTTTTGCTTCTCGTATTAATAGATAAACTTACATAGAGTATTTTTGCCACAGAATTAAATCATTTTATCTGACTTAGCCACAGGTAGAACATAAAGCGGAAGGATGGGATAAACTGTGCATTGTCTTGGTTTCGAGGAAGTTTGCGCAAGAGCGTACTTGTTTCCGCCAGGCGTTGACGATATAGAAATTCGCAAGAGTTAGAGCTTCTAATAGCTCTTAGCCAGTACTTATGATGGCGTAGCACTTGTCTCGAGTTCTCCAATATTTCCCAAGTCGCGTTTTTTTGATTAAGTTAGTTTATGTACAAACTTAGTCAGTTTTACTATTTTTGGTATGCTACTTTGTTATGTTATGCTAATTTGTTTTTGAAAAAACAAAGTAAATGCGAAAACTATCACTCGGTGTCAAGCAGGAGCAGTTGTCGTGGATTTCAAACATATCATTTTGGATATCAATCTACGTACCTTTAACAGTAAAAACTTATTGACCACAATATTAGGTACATGCAGTAATGAGACGTAAAATTAAATTTGCGGAAGCCCTTAGACCTCCTTAATTTGGTTCTGTCAAAAAACCCGTTCTTAGCGTATGTCGGATGCCTACTAAGTGTAAACTACGTCCTTGCCAAATTTGAACTTTGTACGTCCCGAGGTTTGCGAGATTTTGGGATAGGTGACCTTGCGCTTTTATATATATATATATCTTCTTCTTCCTAGCGTCATCCCGGTTAAATATCAGGGTCCGCTTAGATTGTAGAGGACGTGGCTGTGGTTCGAGTTAAGATGACCGATTGCCATCTGACGTCATCCTCGGGACAAACACGGAGGAGGTCGGATATCAAATATAAACCAATGCTAGAATGGATCACCCATCTATCACCCGGCCGCAGCATGAGCAACTTAACCTAGCGATCGACTCAATTGCCGACCACTGATTAGGCCAGGACCTCCTCTGATTTTTAATTGGACGTTACAAACAGATATTACAATCTTATTTACAATTACTTGTTAAAATTAATGGATATGTAAAAAATAAACTATATTTCTTTTAAATGTTACAATTATTCCTCTGTTGCCATATTGTTTTATTAAAACTACACTGCGCAGTTGCACAGTCAGTATACAATATTAGTCCATGACCCCATCAGTCGGTATAGAATAATTGTGGCAATCAATTCTGGCATCCGGTAGGTCAATCAATTCGACAAGTAACTGTTTGAGTTAAAAATGTCACTGCTACAACTCACAAGACGCTCAGTGGATGGAAACTAGGAAATTGATGGTAAAGTCTTACATTGATTGTCTAAATC
Organism: Charaxes varanes; assembly: GCA_024363005.1. Classification (NCBI taxonomy): domain Eukaryota; kingdom Metazoa; phylum Arthropoda; class Insecta; order Lepidoptera; family Nymphalidae; genus Charaxes; species Charaxes varanes. The sequence goes on along the minus strand of JANCMC010027075.1, from coordinate 2,977 downwards.
AACCCTGAAATTGATGGTAATGTCTTACGTTGATTATCTCTATGAACCGCGAAATTGGTGATAATATCTTACGTTGATTGCCTAAGTGAACCAAGAAATTGATAGTAATGTCTTTCTTATTTTTACAATCTTATTTTTATAATAGAGATTGTCTTATTTTTATAATCTTTATTCATTGCGGGAAAGAAATGGATTCAAATGGGTCAGGAAAGGTAAGTCTCCTCAGCAGTGGGACAGTATAGGCTAATTAAAAAAAAAAAACTATGGATTGCCAAACGGCGGGGCTGATTTATATTAAATTTGTCGGCAAGTTCTTTGTTAAATCCTGTAAAGTAGTGATCCTGTAAATTGTAACAAGCTAATCATTTTTTTTGTTTTGGATTGCCAAAATACGTAGATTATCAAACTTGTTTCGTTACGGTCAAATAGACCGTACCACCTAATACAAGCCACAGTAGAACCTGATAAAAACATGTTTTTATAATTTTGTTTATTTGTTATGGGGTTACCTCCGACACGGTTGATTTTATTACAACAGGGCTTTAAATTTTTGACACATGACGCTGATGAAATTAAACCTATGATCTAATTAAACCTGTAAGCGGTATACCGGCATCCAAATCGAATGTATAGAACATTCGGTTTGGATGACGGTATACCGCTAGGTCATACACGCCTAGTAAAAACGATTAACTTAGAAATCTCGTGTAAAACTATGCATAGCATTAGGGAATGTACCAATACTACGTGACCCGTTTAGTGGGAAGGGAGAGAGGAGTCTTCAAAATTGTACACCTAGTCACAGGAGACACCTCTCCTGTGACTAACTGTACTATTGGGGGGGCCGCCTCGGTGACTCCCTCATTCCCAAAGTCGATCCGATGGAAGCGCGATTGCAAGAGATGCTCAGATACAACATGGACAAATACGCTAATTCAAACTTGGATATATATACCTATGACTTAAATAATATCTAATAATAAAAGTAAGAAATAATAAAGAGGTTAATTAATTAGAAAAGGTCCGCGTCTCAGCGTAGATGCTGCATAATTCACAAGGAATGCTGCAGCGCTGATTTTCAGACGCAACCTATCTTGCGTCACACATAGGTCACGATGCGACAAAAGAAATGAAATAAAAAATATACTACCTACTATAAAAGTTAACAGGGCTGAATTGTACAGTAAAATTCTATATAAATCTTACCTCTTCTTCTATAAAAATTCAACCAAGCCGCAAATTAACCATTAAAATATCGACACAATTAATATAATAGTCAGGCAGCCCATCAAATGAGTGCCATTAAATACGAAATACCAAAAAGTACTTTAACATACGAATTCACTGCTAAATAAAAGTAAAGTTTTTTACATATAGTTGGGGATAAGACACATGACACTAAAAGATATGCGGTAAAGTAAAGTTTTTTTACGTATATTTATAAATGTGGATAACATGTGATAAGACCCGAACAGATTTGCGACAAAGAAAAGCTAAACATGTAATGAACATATTTTCGCGATAGAATGTCTAGAATAGATTTTGTCTAATCCTAGAAAAGAGCTTCCTTTACATATTTCTGTGATGGATTTTCTACAATATCTTCTCTATTACTATTGGCATCTATTGGAAAAGATATGCAAGTAAGAAAAGGTTTTTTTTACATATTTTTGCGATGGATTTTCTAGAACATGCTTTGCTTATTAACGGATCTAAAACTGTGCTTTACCTAGAGCTGAGTCTAAAGGCATAAAGAATATGAACAAAATATTGACTTATAAAATTGTTAAAGACCAAAATAAAATTACGAAATAATCAAGAAATCGCCGTTCGCGTTACGCATTCATCAGCTTACTTCCCAAGTGAAGCGTGCGTAAATAAGTTTTACTTCAAAAGTATTTGAGTTGGAAACTTTTGTACTTGTAGCGTGACATTTGAAAGTGTCACGTTCCGTTCACGGAACGAGCAATAAAGAGGCACGAACAGTATAAGTTAAACGTTATCACGTAAAATAATCGCTCGTAAACCTACATTACAAATAACTAACTTTTATTTTATCTTAGAAATCTCGACAAATAGCGAGATAGAGAGATAATTATTTAGACAGCAATAAAAATACCGCACCTGTGCCGCGGCCACTCTGTGGAGTCGCTGGAGCTGTCTTCTTTTCAATCAGACGTTATTTATGTTAATCTGCTAATAAAATAATTTGATGATCTCACAATAAGTTTCAATAATTTATTATAAAATAGATTAAGTAGAAATCAATGGCCTTGGTAATTATTTGACTTGGTTTACCTAAATACTGTCTATTCTTAATAAGAAATGTATTAAAATTAAGTGTTTACCGTTCGTTTACTGTTAAAGTGATTTATTTTCCTTCTTAAATGAGCAAGCAAATAATAATAATAATAAATTTATTAAAACCATACAAAAAATATAAAGTTTCCATGTAACACAGTTTCAGTACACTTAATTTGGGGTATCTTTTGTTTTGTGTGCGTTACATAGATGCTTCTGGAGCTGAACTAGAGTAGTCTGTGTTTCAGCTGCAGTGCCTAATCCCCTAGAAAAGGAGATATGACTACCTGTTCAAATTCTTAAGCATCTGCGTCTTGCTGCGCTCGAGTGCCAGCCTCTTGGACATGTCTGATGACGACACGCCCACAGCCGCCTTTGTTCCCGCCACCACCACTGGAAACAAAGATTAGATATATCTATAACTAGCGTTGTCCTGCCCAAACGTTAGGTTACTTACTATTTACTACATTCTATCGTCCTATAAAATTGCTCCCCGTTTCCATTCCTTTTCCGTACCCATTACCGTTCCGCTTCCGTTCGATTTCCTTTTGGCTTTCGCTTTGCCATTCCTTTTTATTAAACACTTTTTACGTTTACAAACACTTTAAGCTATGTCTGGTTCCGGCATTACAAAAGAGATATGCAGGTACCGTCAGTTGCTACATATTTATGAAAA
>JANCMC010026970.1:0-11910 GCA_024363005.1 Charaxes varanes | reverse complement strand
GTAGCGCCACGCTTGCAGTCTTTGCACGTGAAGTGGCGGCAATGCTATCCCGTGAAGTGTATACATATACAGACAGATAACGCTGGCACTATATTGATATGCATCTTGATATTTTATTTCCACCCCGAATATTAAAAAGTATTAGGTACATAATAAATTACTTCTTATGTGTCTTTAAAAAGAAATCTGTACTTTCTAAAAGTCTTCCGCTAGTACCTATTATTACATTCTTTACATTGTTTAAAGGAAAAACCGTGTTTTATAACGTAGCTTCTGCAATGATAACTTATCACGCTTAAATGTCTTTGTGTTGTTATTATAAACGTGGATAAACCGCACAACTCACAGAACGTGATGATATGAGCCACGGGCGGAACTTGGCACGAAATCAATAGTTGAATAAACAATGCCACGAACAGGTTCCTTGTTTCCGACCTTTATTGAATCGCTGCTTCGTGGAATACAATTTTGACCCTGTTTCTTTGTTATGCTCGGTTCCTATATTTGACTGTTTGATTTCAGTTTTCAACTCTTGACATTCTAGTTTGCAATATACTAGAAATCGCCAGCTGGTCCACTAAGAAACCTTTATTTGCATTTCATATGCTTAGCACAACGACCTATTTATTTGACAATTATAAACATCCGGTCGATGTGACCATGTTTTGACACAATCTCATAGTAAAATATATACATGTGTGTGTAAATCGTTTGGCATTGGTGTGAGTGCGGGTTTATTGCAATAATTTAATATATTTATGTGTACACATAAATGTGTTATATACATATGAGTTTTTTTTTTCAATTTGTAATTAATCCTCTGTGAAGTAGAGAATTTGGGATTACAACACTTTACGCGGGAGGTATCGATATATGTAACTATAAAACAATTACTTAATGTTGAAACTTTGCATTATTATTATGTGTTATGCCCGACTAGTATCGCCCTCATTTGGGGTAGTTGCTAGGGAATTATATATTATAATAAATCTTAAATTTCACTTGCGAAAATCGTAATTCTAACACCATCGGTTATTGATGCCCGGTTCCCATATTTAACATTTGATGTCCGTCACAGATTTTCAGTTTTCCAGCTCGTGAAGACGTTTTCCAGCTCTCGACAATCGAAGTGCCAATAACAATTGCTCCACTTTCTTTGTTATTTACGCCCGATCCTTATATATGACCACTTGGAACTTGGAAAATTGACCCATTTTCTTCCTTTTTTACCCTCCCCTCCTACACTTGACCAATTGATATCCGCTAGAGAAATAGGTTTGCTAAGTGTAGACAATTGACGCATTTATATCGTTGACTCTGTTTTTAGGGTTCCGTAGTACTACAAGGAACCCTTATAGTTTGTCTGCCCGGAAGGTGGTCCCCCCTAGAATTTCCAAACTATTAGACGTAGAGTCTTGAAATTTTCCATGTTGATAGAACATGCTAAAAACTCATTAGGAAAATTATTTTCAACGAAATCGGACAAGAAATTTTGAAGTTATTTAACAAATACGTTTATAGCGTATCAGATATGGAACCCTTCTATATAAGCGTCTTGACACGTTCCTGGTCAATTTATTGTTATGACCGGTTATTATATTTGACCTTTTTATATTGGTTAGTCAAAAAATAAAGATATTAAGCCTTTTGGGAATCTATCCCACTTATACTGACTTGGATCAGCTTTTTTAGTTTTTTTTTAATATTTTTTTTTTACTTGTTAAGCAATATATTATTTATTTTGAATTTTATTATTATTTATGTATTCTTCTTCCTCCTAGCGTTATCCCGGTCCAGTATCAGGGTTCGCTTAGATTGTAGAGGATGTGGCTGTGATGCGAGTTAAGATGACCTATTGCTATCTGACGTCATCCTCGGAACCCCCAATGCAAAACTTCAGCACAAGTTACTAAAACGTACTCACCCAACATCCTATTGTTCAAGCTAACGTGCTCTTTGACACCTAACAACTTATTCCACCGCTATGTGTATGTTCTCTATGTTGTACCAACATGACGTCGTTTTGTAAGACGCTTTGTACGGTGAATAAATTTAGTTGGCTTAGAGAATATACTCTTGGGTATTAAATACATAGAGTTCTATCATATTACTTAGAAACTTTAAAATCAAATCTATAGTAATATATAAAGCTGAAAAGTTTGTTTGTTTACTTAAACGCGTTAATCTCAGGACCTTCTGGTCCGATTTAAAAATTTTCAACTAATTAAAAACTATTATTATCTATGTATATCTCTCTCTTTCTATATATATATACAGAAGCTAAAGGTAACCTAACAGAAAATCACGAAAACTGCGGGACGTCTAAAGATTACTTTGGCAGACAGGATGTTTACACTCAGTAGAAATTCGCTAAGAACGGTATTTTCGATAGGGCCAAAATAAGGTCAAAGGGCAAGTTGAATTTTATTCGGACAAAGTAGCAACAGTTCGTACAATATATCACTACATTGGAATTACTTGAGTAGGTCTGAATTATCTTAATCCTATGTAACTGTAGTTGGTTTCTTGACCGTTAGAATTTTCAATGGCTATCACATATTACTCTTTAAATGCCCACAGAGTACAATAAGATTTATGTCAATGCTCTTAGTTGATATATTTATTCAGTCCTTTGAGCCTCGGAATTCGATCGCTAATGTAATTTATATCCACTTCTCAATACCTGATCAGTCGTTTACATGCTCGTATATTGGACGCGAGCGGTTTATCCCGCTTACACTGACTCATATAGCCGACGAGCAACGGTCAATTCTGTGCGCATTTTGAACTTTTTGCAATTTTGTCTCGGATCTCTACCCACACACAAAGGAGTTGAGAATACTAATACAAACGGATTTAAACTTTTTTAGGATAAGTAACTGTTTAGGATAGAGGTTTTTTTTTATATGACAAAGGGCAAACGAGCAGGCGGCATTCACGTAAATGACTACCGACGTCCATGGGCACCTGCAACAACAGAGCGACCGCAGATACGTTGCTGGCCTTTGAGAAATGAGTATGCTCTTTTCTTGAAGGTCCCTAAGTCGTATTCGGAAATACCGAAGCTGGCACAAAGAGTCTTTATGCACATGAATCCAGGGACGGACTGTGGAATACGGTGGTCTTTGGTACAAACCCCCCACTCAAGTAAATAGTACGCTTAATTATTCTCTACGCCTAGTATTGTTTAAAAATCTTTGACCCGTATCTCTATGTACAGTTTATAATGGTAACTTAAATATATGAATTATGCAAATGCCTGAGAAAAATTCCTAGTTGTCTTGAATGTTTAAATTGATGACATTGCAGGTATGACTATTTGATACCTTAAAACCATGAAGTGCCAGTCGCTTTGTTAATAATTTGAGGTATCTTACACTAAGTTGAACACTTGCCAGGTGGGAACCAATAAATCTAGATATAAATAGCTGTAATGATGAAATATCACTGTAATTTTCCTGTTTTAATTGCCAATTTCAAATTTTACTACCATCATTCATCACCCATCATCATATATTTTTCTTATGCCGGAGCCAGACATAGCTTCATTTGTATCATATCAATGATCATGTTGTGTGGCCGAGGACTTTGTGTAACAGCACAAAGTTTTTTAGAACTTTGTCGACTTCAATTACAATAATGTATGTATAAACACTTTGAGCTATGTCTGGCTCCGGTATTATAATAATGGCTTCACTCATTTCTTAGTCTACAAAAGTATGGATTTAAAACTACCGGTATTGTCAAAGCAGTGGAAAGTTTTTGAAAAAAAACATTTGCTTTTTCGTTGTTTGACACAAAACAATATGAACGTGCGAAGGCTATTTTACTGGCAGTTTTAGTCATTTTTAGACACTTTATATTCGTGAATTAAGATATTTTTCGTATAAATTTATTATGTGCCGAGTGTGATGCACAGATAAACGTATTATTTTGACGTATGTATTTTTTTTGCTAAGGATAAGAGCTCATGATGGAGTTTGGTATCCCACATACTAGTGGCATGATATCCTACATTGGTCAGGATGATCGGGATGAGAAGCTGTTATAATTTAAGGGTGGAGAGATACCAAACTATGGGTTAATATAGGTTGAGAGTTGAAAAAAAGAAAGAAAGAAACTTTATTCAGATATAAAGAACAACACTATATCTAAAAACTTAGGTCTACTTCATACACAGAAAAAAGTAAATAACACTAATTAATACTTAATACACGATATAGTGTTGCAACTTGTCTAAAGGGGTTTATTCAGCTTATATTAGAGTAAAAACTCTAAAGCTGATTTTCAGTAGCTCCCATTAGACACACGACAACAACACATAAAGACATTATGAATATAAAAATGACTACTGTAACAAAAATACATCAAAAATATAACATAATTACAAAATCAATCGATTCTAAATATCTATTTGAGTTAATTTAGTTGGTGTTGATAATGATGGAAATTAAACATTAATAAAAGTGCATATAAAAGCCAATTTAAAAAACTATGTATGTAGCTATTCTAAGGACACTAATCTTAAATTATTTCGGTTGTTCCCACCAGATGGCACAATTTTACGCAGTGGGCGGAAAGGTTACGTGCGCGCTTTAACGGTACACAAAACAACTTAGCGACTGTTGGCATCGCGTGTATGAAAGTGTACATTTCTAATTCACGTCACATTATGCGTGCATCGTAATTTATATCTCAACAGCGTGTGTTAATGCTTATGTTAACAGCTAATCATGATTGCATTAAATTGATTCTACCTCAACGATAGCGCACCTTGTCCCGTTGCTTCGTGGAAGAATGCCATGACATGATATATGATTATTAGATAATGGTTATTTTAATGTCTTTAAGGCCTTTAAGGTTTTCATGGCACCTTGTTTTTGTATTTTATTATTACAGCTTCAATAGGCGACTGTTGGCATCGCCTGTATGAAAGTGCATCTACATTTCTAATTGACGTCAGATTAGGCGTGCATCGTAATTTATATCTCAACAGCGTTTGTTAATGCTTCTGTTAACAGCTGATCATGACTCCATTAAATTTATTCTACCTCAACGATAGCGCGTCTTGTTCCGTTGCTTCGCGATATAATGTCTGTTCATGAGATATGATTATTATTAGATAATGTTGAATATCGTTGCTTTAAGAACCTTCATGCTGTTCACGACAACTTGTCCGCTTTAACGACATCACGCCAGCGGTATCTGAGTCTCTCAACTGGTCATCGACCAATTGGTTGTACAAGATATGCCGCTCTTTACGCCTCGATCGGCTCCCATTCTTTCGACAGCCGAGCCAGCGCAGACGGTGTGCTTTTTGTCACTCCAATAATATTGTGCTTGTCAAAAAGATCTTGAATTTCCGAGTTTTTTCGGACTCGGAATTTACCCAAGTTCAATATTAATTGATATTTTATTCTTTATTTATTTTTAACTACGACTGTTTGCCTACCTAATAAGAAGTCAACATTTTTTATTTCTTTCTTTCTTATAATCATATGATTGCTCACAAACCTGGTATGATTGGAGTATAACTCTAATAATTTTAATACTGTATACGTATTATACTGTATACTGTATACGTAAGGGCAAGGACTTCGGATAACACACCTCTTAACGTATAAATGTTCCGTTACATTTTTATGTGCTTAATTTGCATTCACTTCATGAATTCATTGTAACACCATTAATAAATCGAAATATCTCGATATTGAATTGTAATCGTGTTAATTATCCAAGTTTGCACATTGTTCTCTGCTTGTCGCCGCTTTATGTTTTGCTCCTTGGGCTTTATTTATTTCACTTCTCATGAAAGAAATTTAAATTACTTATATCTCTACTAACATTAACCCGGGAGTTCGTCTTCGATTTTTCTTCGACCTACGACTTCCTATTTCGCCGTTTTCATATTCGCTACGAATAGTGTGCCTATGCTCAGCTCCAAGGTCCAATCTATCTCTATAAAAAAAAAATCATTAAAATTAGTTAAGCGGTTCAGGCGTGAAAACGTAACAGACCGAGTTAATTTCACGTTTATAAAATTAACGAATTTTAAACTAAACTATCAGAAGATTCGTAAATAGGTTACCAGCTTTTAAGAATTTTGCAAAAAAGTCACCAGCCTTTTGAATTTACCCTTTTCTTCTTAAGGAAACACAGAAGATGGCACCTGGCCTTACAGGAATGTTATGCCAATAATTTACTTGCAGTCGTCTTTTTTTCCAGTGTTAGTTTGCACACAGTGTTAGTTTTATCTATTGAATGTCAACAATTTGACATTCAATAAATAAAACTAAGCATTACTAATCTAGGTCATCGCGTCTCGCATATTTTCATTGTATACCTATATACGTGTCTATACCACGTACTTATATAACATTAAAGTGTCTGTTTGTAGCGTCGAAATGATTTTGTTTATTAATTGCTTATGCTAAACACATGATAAATATGACAAAAAAACAAATTAAAACATTTTTGTCTGTATGTCTATCTGTTTGTTCCGGGTAATCTCCGAATTGGCGATTACACCATGTCGACGAGACATTCAATTCTTCCTTTTTTTATCGATCCAATGACAAACTTCATAAAATTAGTAGTTATACATTTGTGGCCCATTATTTCCCTGCCAGACATTCACTGGCAAGCAACTAATCTTACAAGGAATAACACAGGCTACTTTACTTATGTAAACATGATTAGGGTCCGCACTTGTTTTGTGTGATGAACCTTCAAAATTTTACAAAATTAGTCCCTCTAAGAAAAGAGCATACTCATTCCTCAAAGGCCGGCAGCGCGTCTGTGAGCTTTCTCGTGACGCAGTTCCCTATTTTTTCCATTTTCTTTTGTCATTTCACAACAAGGGGCAAAAAAGCAGCGTGAGCGAGTACTCAGGTGAACTGCTTGCCAGTTTTCACCTTGTTATATTAAAAAAAAAAATCACATAATACACGCGCGCGAAGTAGTTCATAATATAGGCGGCACCAGACGCAGTGACTCTTACGGTCTTCTAATAAACTGTCCATATTAGCGCTAACTGTGAGTATGTCCAATTACATACGAAGCGAAAGTGTTATTATAAAACCTTATATCGCTTCGGATGACATAAACATTTCTTCTACCTTCTGTCTTCCGTTATCGCGATTTAGTACCAGGTTCCGCTTAAATTGCAGAGGATGTGGCTGTTGGGTGACTTAAGATGACCAACTGCCGTCTGACGTTAACCCTAGAATCTCCACAATGTTACGACTAACGATATAATACACTCAAAGATCACATAATAAACTGATACTGTATTAATGTACCAAGATTAAAGGTAAATTAATGCGTGTCAGAAAACTTCTTGGTTGAACGCAGTTTTTGAAATATTTTTAATCTCATTGCAGTTAAAATTAACTTCGATCCCACTTTTTTAGGGTTCTGTAGGTCTACATTCCGTTATAGTTTCGTTCAGTCCGTCCGTGTCTCTCTGTAGCCTGCCCGCCCGTAAGGCGGTTCTCCCTAAAATTTTCAAACTATTAAATGCGATTTCGAAGTTTCCGTATTTATAAAACATACTAAAAATTCACCAGGAAAATTATTTGGAGCGAAATGAGACAACTTTTTAATGTATTTTAACAAATACCTTTATCGCGTATCCGATACGGAACTCTTCTATATAAGCGTGTCCTGGACTCGCTCTTGGCCACTTTATTAAAATGTGGTGATGCAAACATAGAGTAAAAATTATAAGTTTCTATGAAAAAATATTTAATTAAAGTGATAAACTCAGCTGGTCATTGTACTAGTAGGTTACTATAACAAAATGGCATAGATTTTTTTTTATTCTCCTATAATGTACCGCTGTTGGGCAAAGTCCTAGACATATTATTTTTAATTATAAAGTAAACTTTTTTATTGGCGTTTGCAAATTAATGGCGTCCTCTTTTTTATTGTACAGTCGCTTTCAAAATGTCCATTAACTTTTATTATTTATCTATAATATGTACCTAAAATGATAATAAAAAACGTACTGTTGTCGTTTGCAAAAAGGTTAAATATTGCTAACAATCGAGTTTAAAAGCAATTTTATATTCAATTGCAGCCCAATGAGGTCATTCTTAAATCAAGAGCAAGCAATTCACATTAAAAAATTAAATGAGTAACTTCGCTCACCTGTACAATAAAAATAAATCAATGGAGCACTTTCAATTTAACTGACATTAAACAGCCGCTCGGTATTCATGTTATGAACTAACCAATTCACGCTACTCTGTGCGCTTTAATAATCTTTTTATTTGGATATTTTCAACTTTATCCAAATACGAGTTAAAACGTAACTGTTTCTTCTATATGAAGGAACGTTACGCGGCAGAATCTCATGGCGTAAGACAGCCTGTATGGCCGATATGTTCTGGCGCCGTTGGATAGTTGGGTATCTGCCGGTATTGAACCGTCCCAAAGGTGAGGGACAACAGCCGATTATCAAAGAAGAGGACATGGTGGTGATCGCGGATAACAACCTGCTTCGAGGAGTCGTCCTAAGGGTCGAATGGACACAGATAGATAGAAGGAACTGTCGTTGTTTAACTTTAATTAGAGGTAGCGGTACGCTTGCAGTCTTTCTGATCTGCAGCCGAATTGGGTCACCGCGTCCGGGTACCAGTACTTCTTTCTCGTTCGGTTTGTGAGAGTGCCCGGTGATCTAATCTAGTCATTAAAGGCCAGCAAAGCAACTGCTAGCCTCCTGGTTGTTCAGATGTCCATGGTCGGCGGTAGTCACTTACATAAACGAAAGAAACTTCGAGTAGGATATTCTGTAAAAGTATAGGTTTAAGTATAGGATTATGGGATTATTATAAACTTAAAAATGGTAAATTTACCTATCCATATCACAAAAGTGGTTTTGAATTGTTTGTTGATAGCAGCAAAACTGGCCATAGCTAGAAAAGAAAGAAGAGAGCAAAAGGTAGTCAACCATTATGTTTCTTGCTTGTTTATCACATATGTACTAGCTGTGACCGTGACTTCGTCTGCGTAAAATTAGGTAAAAAATAGATTTAATTTTAGCGTGATGATATATAGCCTCCCTCGATAAATGGGCTATCTATCGCGAAAAGAATTTTTCAAATCGGACCAGTAGTTCCTGAGATAAGCGCGTTCAAGCAAAGAAACAAACTCTTCAGCTTTATATATTAGTATAGATATAGATGCACACGTACTTAAATTTCGATGCTTAATGGCACTATGCTTGCGATTTTGATCTGAGATACCATAACCTTCGATGGTAAAGGGGTAATGTTCATAATTCAAGTACCTACCAACTGATTGCGGGTTGTGGAAATTACACTTCCGCACCAACGGAACTCGGATTCCATTCATTTATATCTGCATCATTCGCGGCCAATGGTGTTTATTACTTGTAAAATGCACGTAGGTTTGAATCGCTTTTTAGATGCTTAGTGGCACTAAGCTTGCGAATATGATCTGAAATGCCATAACCCATCGAGATCGTAAAGGGGCAATGTTCATAATGCAAGTACCAAACGATTGCGGGTTGTGGAAATTACACTTCCGCACCAACGGAACGCGGATTCTTTTCACTTATATCTTCATGATTCACGGCTAGTAGTACCTACTTTTTATTTCCTTCCGAGTCCATTTTAATAAACTTTGACGTTAGTCCCTATTTAGATGCTTAGTGATACTAACTTTAAGGATATGATCTGTAAAGACATAACCCATCGAAATCGCAAAGGGGTAATATTCGTAATCCAAGTACCAACTGATTGCGGGATGCGGAGATTGAACTTCAAAATCAACGGGACTCGAATTCCTTTCATTTATATCTGCATGATTCACGGCCAATGGTACTTTTTACTTGTAAAATGCACGACGGTTTGAATCGCTGATGATTTAAAGCTTTACAGTACGGCATTCCTTTCAGCGCTTCGCCCCGCTTAATGGTGTATTGTTGTCACGTGACTGCCTTTATAAATATAGTTTCAGATATCTCAATGCGTAATCCTTGGGAATAAATGCGCACTTTTATTTATTTATGTACCACGAAATTTTAAAAAGATATAGTTACAATAACATGTGCACATTGGTAAGCTTCTCTTCTTAATAGATCTTTGCCAGCTACCTTTGAGTGTGATTACACAATTGTTGTAATAGTTTTTATTTCATATACTACTTAAATTTTTTAGTTACAGTTTATTTGTTACTTACGCTCCCGTACGTCTTAAATACTCAATTGAGTATAGAAAAGTGCAAACCCGCGAAGTTGTGTCCAATGTTGGCGGTGCAGAAGATATAATACCTGTGACGCCATCTTCTCTAGTTTAGATGTCTTCGAAGCTAGAAGCCATTTGCTGGTCTGCCGCGATAACGCCGCCGCCTTTTCGAACACCGTTTGGATTTTAGCTTCTAACTCCAATGGGATGGCAATACTTCGGGTTTTGGCTGGATGCAAAATAACTCTTATTATAATACTGTTTAAGCAAGTTTTGAATTGCGAAGATAGTATTGTAAAAAAAAAAATAACGGTACATAATATAGAGACACTAGCGGAGCCGGCAGACGTTGTCTTGCCTAGTTTACGGTCAGATGAAAGGTCTAGCACTAGCGCCATCTATTGCAAGTATTCCCCAAATGTGACCTTGCATTTTTAGTATTTTAAAGATATTTCTTTGATTTTATTTTATTTTAATCATTATATTGATTCAGTTCACTAAATGCAATATGTGTACCTACATTATTTGAAACAGAAGCCCTACGAGATGTTTTGAATTTCTTCCCTGATGCAAATGAAATTAATATCTTATTTTCACAGGTGGCTTCTATGAATCATGACATAACCTACACTAGTGGATTGTTCCACTAACCGTCTTATAATAAATATTGATAAATCTTTTTAGAATATTAAGCTTTTTTTTATATCATCAACACTAAATTTCTAATAGTAAGTTAAAACTATTTTATCTAACTTAGGAACAGATTAGCATGTCTATAATGTTTTTTAAATTGTAATGATATATATAATTATCTTTTTTAATTAGCCTATTGTGTTGCTGGGCAAATGTCTTCCCCTTCTCGGTCCAGTGTACTCTTTCCAGAGACTTACCAATCTTCCATGGATGGAAGATGGAGTAAAACGCGACTAAGTAACTATCCATTCTATAACATTCGTGTTGAAAATTTTGAAATTACTGTTATTTAATAATACGTCTAAAGCAAAAATATTAATAACACTATTTATCACTAATTAATTGTGCCCACGACTTCGTCCGTAAAATTAGATAAAAAAAGATTCAACTGTAGCGAAATGATATATAGTCTATAGCCTTCTTCGATATTTAACACTGAAGGAATTTTTCAAATCGGGCCAGTAGTTCTTGAGATTATTGCATTTAAACAAATAAATTCTTTAGCTTTATATATTAGTATAGATAACACATTAATCTTTCAATTGTAATTCGCCTTTTTCACACTTACTGGTCATGTTTTGCCAGCTCCAAATATATCAATTAATTTGGTCCTCACGTCTTTTATGTCTTTAATACACTCTTTGTCAAAGGAAAAGGGATTCACAGCCAGATATGAAACTATATCTTTTGTTAATTTCAAAACGTGATTTATTTCAACTTACTTAAGTAACCTACAAAGACCAATAATATTACCACAGATTGAATATAAAATAAAGTCGCGGTATCTACACCATTTCTTTGTCAACAAAGACTTTATGTCAACACAAATTTTAAGATATTTGGCTTGTTGGAATAATGAATTACATTTAATTGTTGACTGTTTCTCCTAAATGACAGAATAATTATTCAAACATCCAAACCAAGTAAGAAAAAAAAAAAGATATATATTAGCAGATCCGGCAGACGTTGCCCTGTCCAAAAGTTGAGTTTCTTACTATTTACTACA
>JANCMC010026949.1:15379-71288 GCA_024363005.1 Charaxes varanes | reverse complement strand
TTTGGTTGTGAAGATGCGTCCATAGCGTTGCCCGCTTATTTTTTTTTCTTTATCAGGGACTCAAACAGAAGTATGTATATACAAAAATAAAAGAAAAATATTTTACAAAACTAGATTGTATGTTACCATTTATTGGCGAACACAAAATGCATTAAAATAGTTTGAATTTATTTTTTTTAAAAGTTAAATTTTCCAATTAAAACTAAAATTAGTAATATAATTAACACATAGAAGTACAAAATTACGAAATACGTATGTGTGTACAATTTCAGATCAGTCGGTTGAAGACATCTGCTCCAAAATTGAGTTGTAAGGTTCCACCTGAACTTACATGCGATGCAATAAATGAAATAAAAGCTTTCAAAATAATGATCTATCTATTAACATAGGTATAAAAAATCAATCGGGTTCGTCAGCAGAATAATTCCATTACAAACGTATGGAATTTAAAAATTAAATTATAAGTCTGGAATGGAAGAACACGTCAGGAAATTTATCAGCAAACGTTAATTTTTCCTATATCCATAATTTATCCATATTATCATCTAGGAAAAATAAAATCAATATTATTTTATAACAAATACCAACTACACTTATTTTGTTTCATTAATAATCAAAAATATGTATATTTAATTATATTAAGCGAACTATAGTAGCGATAAGAGATCTGTACCGTTCCGTTCCCTTATATTATGTTCCGTTTCGTTCCGTTCCGTTCTGTTCCGTTCCGAACCATTCCGTTCCTTTCCGTTCCGTTCCGTGGCGTTCCGATCCGTTCTATTTTATTCTATACTATAAGTCATGTCTACAGTCAACACTGCACCAGGATCAAGAAGCAAATTTGTAACTTACGAGTACGTAGTAAAGTATAATTTAAAATTAATCTTCTGGAAGATAGGATGGTTATTAATTTGTTTATCAAAATAAACAATGGCACTATTTTTAATTAACATTAAATGATTTCGATAAACGAAAACCATAAAAATAATATTTTACATTATCCGACATTTACAAATATAATGAAAATTTCTAACTAACATAGCGTAAAAAAATTACTAAGTTATAAAAAAGTATTAAGGTAATTAACTTTAATACGATTAAAAAAAAACTTGTAAAAAGTATAGACAAAAAATAACTGTTGCTAATTAACGTTTAATAAATAATCTATGAGATTAGCTAACCTGCGTACCTTAAATTGTCCTTCCAATCTGCAGTGATTTACTAATGTACTGTTCATTTTAACTAATGATTAATTAAATTAATTAATAATGACATCATGTTATAAGCTTGTATAAAACGATCTAAATTAATTAATTGACTAATTTAGTATAAAAACTACCGACCTACCTACCGTAATAAAGTTTTCACTAGTACGGAGGTGTATTTGATTTTATTTTTATATTTTTGGGGAATAAAGACACTTATAAAATTAGGCTTAGTGATTCTTTTGTCCTTATTTAATACTCAACAAATTAAAAGACAATAAAGTCGATATCGATACTTCTGACCCACAATCGAAGCACTAAATAGAATTACCGCGACCCCAAGGATTTTTCTCAACGAGAAGGGAACTCGGTAATGCCGCGTAATGAATATTTAATTATTGTTTTCGTTTTTGAACTTTCCCACCTCTTGGACATGGGGCGTTGTGAGCGTGACTAATAACGTCATTAGTGACGTTTTCGTCGCGATCTGAACGATCACGGTCGTCGCGACTGTGGGTGCATTTTGGATTTTGCCATCGTTTAATGGAACGCAATCAACGACTATGTAGCCGGCGACGGACCATGTCGCCATGGCGATTCGTTGATGTAGAGCTCTAAGAGTATTTTCTTTCATTATAGAACAAAGCCGTTTAGTTCTATAATCTGAGGTAACCAGCATGTTTGCGAACATCTAAACAAAGCTATACACGCTTATTACAGTAATATTAATTTCTAACATCTTAATGTGCATTTTACGTGTCGTGATTAATTAAAAAGAACGGTTAATTAAGATGACCCAAATTCAGATAAGTTCGTGGTGATGTCACTGCGCATGCCCGGCGTCATTAGTCGAAAGGAAATGATTTGGTGAAAAGTTAATAATAAAATTAAAAAAAAAAAAACTATATCAAAAGGAATTATAAAAGCTAGTAGGTCATGTTTGTCTCTCCCTTAAAAATCTTAGAAAATGTCGGTAACTTCATTTAGAATTTTCTTTTTTTATTCAGTTTTTAATTCATAATAATTATTCCTATTGACGAGCAGAGCAATCGTTGTGATATGATAATGAGAGGATTTTTCCCTATCCTTTGATTCATTTGATTCATCGTCCGTGTCCACCTTGGTAACAAAAATTTAATATTACTGGACTAAAAGAAATATTTATATTTCGTGTTAAACGGACGATGATAGTCTATATATAAGTCATAAGAGGTAGAGAGACTTGGGATCCGGACTCATATCTGCAAACGACCCGGTTCAACCTCGACGCCCTTAGGGTGTTGTCTAGCTTTTAATTTAAGCCTAGTAGGAGGAGAGAAGGCAATATAGGACATACATACCTAAAGTGTTCACTATTAATATATTTGTTAATTAAACTTTTCCTTCCTTAGAAGATTTTTTTATTATATCAGCCGCGTTGTTATTATTTCATAAGAGCGGTCGCTGGATGACTCAACATATTGATTTTTAATTAATGAATGCGACGGTATTTTAAAGCGCATTACATATTCGAAATATTGAGGTCGTCTCGGTTTCTATTTTAACACAAACGCTGCTTACCGGCTGTGATTCGAATTCTATCTATTGATTAGCGAAAAATTCTAATTTGGTTTCTTAGGCACTATATATACTCAATAAAGTCAGTGTAGTGCTGTGCTTTGGTGGCGGATTCGGTGGTGTAGCTTTCGGGTTGCAGCATTACACCGATTTTCCGTCGTATTCATTCGCGGATTAAAGCAAAGTAGTTTAGCTTCTCATGCATTAAAGAATTTGGTCGATGATGTCGTGGTTTAATCAGCTATCGGCATTGAAGTCAATCACTAGATTCAGTAGCTCCTGCTGCGATTGGGTGATAGAGGTGACCCATTCTAACACTGGTTTATATTTGATATCCGACCTCCTCCGTGTTTCGGAAGGCACTTAAAGCAGTGAGACCCGATTAATGTCACTGAGTGATATTAGTCGTGAAGTTGCAGAGATAGTGGGGGTTGCGAGGATGACGTCAGAGATTGAAAGAGTTTTGTTTGCTGACAATAGATAAAAACACTTAACTGATTTTCAGCTAAAGTCCTGATTCAAATTATGTTCCAATTCTTGTTTATTTTTTAATTATTTTACATCATTATAAGAAGATACTTTACGTTCCAAAGTAGAATAAATAACAGAAACAGATATTTTTTATTTTTTTAATCATATTCCACGAAGTACGAAATAACTCATGGGAGTAGAATATTGCGGAGACTACTTTTTTTTAAATTAATTATTTTAATTTTAAATTTAAAAAAAAAGATTTTTTAAATTCATTTTCCGGCGTTATTTTTTATATATATAACAAGGAGCAAACGAGCAGGCGGTTCACACCGGTTCGGTGCACTACCGACGCCCATGGACAACTGGAAACCATTTCAAGACGATCCCCTAGTACTCGGAAACCCAGTATACAAAAAAGAAAAAAACTTAACCAATGTTTTTTTTTCACAAGAAACTGTGTTAGCTGTAATGCTTTTCCATTAACGCTAATGGTTTTTGGACTATTTTGTCACTGTTTCCGCATCAGCTAATTAGATAAGTTTTAATTTTTAAGAGACATTAATTAATCTTCAATAATTTATCTCTAGAATGGTATCCAAGTTATCTTGATTTCGTAACATAACGATACAAAGCAAAATTGTTTTGATTTTTAAGCACTCTCTAATGCATTTCATTATCCATCCTCCAATTACAAGCGTACAATATTGTATCCATTCGTAAATACTTAAAAATAAGAATTTAAAATATGCTACCACTGATTACCACTTATGTTTTATATGACACGTTCATTACATTCCATTTAAAATGGTGCAGATATCGTTACCTAAAATAACTTCACATCATAAAAATAAGCGTCATAAATACCCAGGAAGTGTTTACATTTTATCTTCACTTTTTCAGGGTGAAGACTACAAAGTTCTACAAAACTTTGCGCAGCTACACAAAGTCCCCGGCCACAGTACATGATCATTGAAATGATCATTCAAAAGAAGCTACGTCTGGCGCCGGCATTATACATAAAATTCTCGTGTCGCAATGTTAGTTACCATACTCCTCCGAAACGGATTGACCGTTTTTTATGAAATTTTATATGCATACTCAGTAGGTCTGAAAATCGCCTTGTAACTATTTTTCATACTCCTAAGTGATAAGCGGGGCCCACGCGGGCGAAGTCGCGGTTACAGCTAGTACTTATTATATAAAGCTGAAGAGTTTGTTTGTTTGAACGCATCAATCTCAGGAACTAGTGGGCTAATTTGAAAAATTCCTTTAGTGTTAGATAAAATAAAATAAAAATAATATTTTATTTTTATTGCTACCATAATTGTTACAATAACGAGAGCAAATATGGAAAGAAAAAAAAGTTAACAATAAAGTAACAACTAAAGCAAAATGTCGCAAGCTCAGCTTAGTGCTGCTTCCACGTATGAAAGCAACGCTGATTTTCAGCAAGGTCCTCCTTTTGTCGCCGGTGGCAAAGAAACACAGATTACAATTTTATTTATATAACTAGGGTCTATCAAAATTTGTGTTTAGGTTTTTTCATTGGTAGAAAAGAGTAAAAGAAGAAAAATAATAGTAATGGTATCTATAGCAAATTTATCGAGTAAGGCTTTAGGCCTATATATCATCGCGCTAAAATTTTACGCCTAAATATACGCAGACGAAGTCGTGAGTAACAACTAGTACGAAATATCGACGCCTCGAGACAATTACGTAATATACAATGTAATTCATTATTAGTTTTTTGTACGTAAATAACAATTTCTTGTTTTACCATCCTCATCGTTAATTGCACAACACTTGTTTATATATCGCATGCTCAATCGCAAAGTGACCTAACTCAAAAAAGCTTATTTTTGGGAAAACGGAAAAAAATGGTTTGTCATTTAAGACTTATCCAGTTTATGATTCAATAAGAAACGGCATTATAGTAAGAAGTTGTGCATTTTAACGAAGAGGCGGGAACCGAACTCACCGCCCCATAGCGGAAGCCAGGGTCACTGGTCACTGCGCCAACGGGTATAATAAATTATGTTACCTACCTTAGGAACAGACTAAGGTGACTCTGTACATATTGGGAAGTTGTTTGTAATACAAAAAAAATAATGCCTAAGGAGCATTTTCCTACTGGGACCAACTGACACTTGTAGAACTTTATTTAAAGAGTACAATCTACTCAAATGTGGTAATGACGAAATTTCTATATTTTTGAAACAGCGAAGAACACCGCTACATAGGCACAAGGAATGCTTCAAAAGGTTCTCAGAACTAAGTCAATATAAAAAAAAACCAGGAACTCAAGCGCGCTACAAAATATAAATTAAAACAAACCTATGCCATGTGCGTCAAAATACATAATAAATTAGACACGAGCCTGAAAACTTTTTAAAAAAAATCTGTTTCGTTGGTTGAGTAATACGGCATTTTATTTGGTAAGCGAATTTCTTTGCAGTAGTAGTGACATGGAATAAAATTATCAAGTAGAATTCTTATATGAATAATTTGACATTCAATTAATCTGTGTATATAATTTGTCATTTTATTTTTCATCATTTAAAATTGTACAATTGTGTTTATTGGAACTATCAATAATTTCCGAAATTTTCACAAAGTATTGCTATTTTAAAGGAAAATTTTTAATATTTGCATGCTACAAAGCAGAATTATGTTGTGAACATTCTGTATATCTCATATTCAGCAAATAAAAATCATTTCATTTCAGACGACCGTGTGTTTATACTTTATAGTTCCATGTACTTATGTATCGTCATTCATTGCACTAATCTTTACCGTAGTTGGTACCTATTATTTGGCGTCGGATTTCGTCCAGCATAATTTAGTTGTCTGTAATATGTCATTATTGCAAACGATGCTGCTAATATATGTTCTTCTTCAAATTCAAATAATATTTTATTCAAGTAGAGTTTAACAAGCTCTTTTGAATCGTCAAATATTTTAAAAGCTACCCACTGGTTCGGAAAAGTCGAGCCACGAGAAAAATCAGCAACAAACTCGTTGGCCACCATTTTTTTTTTACTGTATGACACACGAACATCTGTTCCTAAGGTAGACAACTTAATGCCTGTGTTATAGGTAACAGACGCTTGTTATATACAAATATATAAATACATACATACATATAGATAATACACCCAAAGTCGAGGTGAGAATCGAACCCACGACTCTACAAAGATTATTCGTAGGTTGACTTACGACTTTGTGTAGCTGCGCAAAGTTTTGTCGTACTTTGTAGTCTTCAAGAACAAAAATGTGGAGACACTCTGTGCTATGAATACGCGAATGAATTCATTCGTGGATTTAAGCAAAGTAGTTTAGTATTTCATGCGTGTCATGGATCTCCGTAAAGTGATGCCTGATTCTATCAATTACTTTGAACTATTTCTGGATACGACTACTTTGCATGAATCCGCGAATGAATTCATTCGCGGATTTAAGCAAAGTAGTTTAGTATTTCATGCGTGTCATGGATCTCCGCAAAGTAATGTCTGATTCTATCAATTATTTAAATACACGCAAATCAAAATCTGCCGTCTAAGAATTTGCAAAACATATATCCTACCAATATTATAAACGCGATATTTTGTACACATGTATGTATGTATGTATTGATGTCTGGATGTATGTTTAACGCTCTTTCCCAGAAAACTACAGACCACCAGATGTTAATAAGACTTTACAATAATATAGTTTATACATAAGAATAACACATAGGCTATAAATTATAGAGATATTGTGTGGATTGTCCAAAATGTAACGATAAATGCCAAGAAAGTAGGTGAAAATTCTGGCAATTGCGAGCTATTCTGGCGTGCGCTGCAAAAACCGATAAAGTTACACGTATATAGTGTATGAAGGAAATGTTTATTATAAATAGTTCTACAAAAAAGCTCTGTAAAGTAAAGTAAAGTAAAGTAAATAATTTCAAAAATACAACCCCTATACAACGCCATCGCTGCTTCAATGAAAACTGACAAACAATTTTTTAAAACAAACAGGCTTATATATATATATAAGGGTTCCGTATCTGTTACTCGATAAAGCTACTGTAATCCCTCCTATAACACGGTGCTCTTATAACGCATTATAATTATTATTCTATCATCTTTCTAGCGTTATCCCGGTTAAATACCAGAGTCAGCTTAGATTGGTAGCTTTAAATGATTCTCCTTAACTCCACCCTCCACGGTAAAAGCGTCTGTATGCTCGCTAAAATGAGGTATGTATACCTTATTGCGTAGATAATTTTCTTTCCGCCCCCCGTCCCCTTCCCCTAATGGAAATGAAATATTTATTTGCTACTACCGAGGAGGTAGTGGCATTTGAGTCGATCGCTAAGTTAAGTTGCTCTGGCTGCGACCGGGTGATAGATGGGTGACCCATTCTAGCACTGGCTCAAAATAAATTATCAAGTAACAAGTTAGCTCGTTAGCTGATATAAAAATTATCCATGCGACTTTACTAAACGTTTATTGCTCCCATTTTTCACCCTTAAATCAGAGCCACGCTTCGGCTATTTTCAATCGACACAATGATATAAAGAAGTATCAAATTTACTATATTATATATAGTTAGTTTGTTTGCTGATATAAAACTAATCCGAACTACTTGACTAAGCTTTCATTACTCCCAGTATCTACCCATCAATACAGAGCCACGCTTCGGTTATTTCCAATCGACACAAAAATATAAAGAAGTAACAAATTTACTATAGCACGCTATCTCGTCTGCTAATATAAAACTTATCCGAGTGACTTTTTAAGCGTTCATTGCAACCATTTTCCACTATCAATACAGGCTATCAAATGACACAGCATAATGAGGTTGATAATTTGTACCAAATATAATTACATAGATTGTTCACAATACGGGGAAAAGTCGAGACTATTGGTCGAATTTCGATATTAATTTTTCTTTATGAATTTTTATTCAGTTTTAAAATCTTTTTTTGTGTGCGCTTTATCTGTGGTATAGAGCAACGAATCGGACATTTTTTTTCTTTAATTTTTCAAGCGCAAGAATATTGTTACATAGTAAAATTGTTAATCTAAACACATTTTAGTGTTGCACTTGTGAAATCTTTAGGTATTCATAATGAGGACATAAAAATATGCGCATCTATGTTTCACTACTTCATAGATAATAGCTACTAATTAGAAAAAACATAAGGTGTAAAGATGAAAGATTAATGGACGATTTTTTTAATTTTAATATGACATATATACATATAATAATAAATGATAAGTACAAATAAAATCAAAATTGGTTATTAAATTAAAATACAAATTACATTTAGTTATATGTGCAAGTATCTAAAGACTTTTTGATATTGATTAATGTACATTTTAACTTTTTTTTTTTTTTTTTCTTGTTTCATCGTTAATATTGTAGGGTTTAAGTATTTAATGTATACAATTTTTATAGACTTAAAATCATTTTTTTTAATTATTATTTATATTTATCTAAATTTTATTTATTTTTTATTTCTTTCCTGCTTTTATTATTTTCCTTCGTGCATCCGTGAAATCACTTATGGGCTGCAGCTGAAAATAAGCGCCGCGTGTCAAAATTGCTTTTGGCACGCGACATTCGCTGAGCCGTCCTGCCTTTTTGTACTACGTTATTGTATGACGTTTGCTAATGTATAACACTAAATTCATTATATTTGCATGCCAGTATGGCAGATTGTGGCATGACATTTCAAATAAAACTGTAAAATCGACTAACGCCTACATTCGGACAAATAAAGGACTTGATTTGTATTTCAGTGGTACGAAAACTGTCGTATGTTACTATATCTTATTATCTATATCTCAAATTAAATTACTTGTTATCTATATCTCAAATTAAATCGTAGTCAAAGCTTTAATCTTAGTTCCCGATGGCCTAAACCCTATTTAAAGGCCGGCAACGCATCTGCGAGGCTTCTGCTAGTGAGATTTCCTTGGTAGCTTTAAAAAAACTATAAAGTCCGCACAAGTGTGGACAAAGCTTTGAACCGCGTTCGACGCAGTTGCTTCGTTCCATTATTCCACGGTTGGCTGGAAGAGATTCCCCATTAGGATTCCATTCTCGCCTTTGTGTACTTAATTTACGTGTAATAAAATTATGTTATAAATGCTTTTGTGTGCAGAGAAGACATACCGGTAACATGTTTATATTTGGAAGTCTCTTTCGAGTACATTAGGTATAATTTAATGTTTATCTATGATTTCTATATTAAATCTAGTTTTTTATACTTCACCAAAATCTAAACTATTTTTTGTTAGTGGTTTGTCTATATCTGTTTTGCCGTCTGGCTGTTTACTTGTCTCTCTATTTTCCTGTTTGTCTAGAATAATTTTCAAATAAGCTTCTAGAATTTAAGTGGGATTATGGCTAAGAAGTGGTGAAGGGGTCTTAAGAGGTTTGCACAAAGGTTAACTTAAGTAGTAATCTAATTAAAGGTTGTAAGTGTCACTAGGGCGTTTCACTTTTTTTTTTAATGTTCATTTATACCCACGGGCTAAACCCGCGACATTTTTATTTTAAAATCTTCCTTATTACATTTTTCTGTCGTTTCACTATTTTCCGTTTTGAAAGCTTTTCACTTATGCTCTATGCACTTTTAAATTAGATTCCAGGAACTTAAATTTCAGTCATTTATGATGTTTTTTACTGCATATGCAAAATAAAGTCATAAGACGCATAAGCAAATGTTTATATATACATTTGCTTGTATATTTATATACATATATAAATGAATCCCGATTTTCCTTCGTCGTGGCATTAACGGCCTAAACGGCTGGACCATTTTACTAATTCTTTTTTTTGTTATAATTATTATTGTGATTTTATATACTATTAATAAGAAATCTTACAATATTTTTGCTGATACCAATCCTTTTGCTGATTTTTTTAAAGGAAAAACTTTTAGACAATATACCTAAAAGAGAATTGTTTTATTTTTATTCTTAATATTACAAAAAATCCATCTATTATAAAAACTTCCATCAAATTTCATCGATAAAATTATTTCAAGTTCCATCGATAAAAGAGTTGTTTGAGCAACAAAATATTTACACCAAAATATTATACGTAAGTGCATTTTTTTTAATTCCTGTAAGAGTATCGAAATCAGCATCCTGTTTTGAAGCAGTAAAAACATTTAAAAGATCTGGAGTCCCAACAGAACTGACAACGAATCGTCAGAGGTTGCTGTAATGCCGGGGCCAGACATAGCTTCATTTGAAAGAGTGACTAATAGAATGTAGATGCGCGTCCCTTCCTATTTTATTGCCTTTGTTGGGCCGAATGAAAGAAATCTTTTGTGATTGGAACCCCTTTTGCGATTTAACTTTCAGCTCCTGGTTAAAACTTTTCTAATATTTTATCCTGCTTGTACACCCTCCAATTTCAATTTCCTTTGGTCATGGCATCACGCACGAACGGCTCTACCGATTCCGCTAATTCTTTTTTCGTTGTGTTTGTTATTAATAGGAGAACGTTCTTATGAAAAAAAAAATAAGAAGATAGAATACTTACGGGGACGGGGACGGGGACGATGTAGTAAATAGTAAGTAACCCAACATTCGGGCAGGACAACGTCTGCCGTCTACTAACTCTAAAGCACCTCCGTGTCAAATCTCATCTTTGTTCGTCTATAAGTGGGGTAACTTTTATTAATAAGATATGTAAAATATCTTTTTTATGTTTGCACTGTATATCGTGTTGGCTTCCTATATAAGTAAATAAAGTAAATAAATTTAATTATGAACATACTAGCGGTCTCTAGTACTAATATATATATTTTTAAATATTAAATTGTTTTTATTAAATATATAATTTTATATACAAATGTGTTATATAATGACGATTTTATTTCAATCTACATGTTTGTAACGCACTTTTTTTATGTTACAAGTGGCAAACGAGCAGGCGGCAGGCAGATAAATGCCCACTGATGGCCATGGACACCTGCACGACCAGGAGGCAAAATTTCTTCTTCTGTAATTATATATAGAAAAAGATATATAAGTTCTGAATTAAATTTAGAACGATTTATTATGCTATCTATAGCATGCGATAAGGCACGTCGTCCATTGGAATTCTACTTATAGCACGCTATAGATTTATTAAATATGACTTATAGATCTACAAGGAAAGGGCATGCTTATTTCTTAAAGGCCAGCATCTGCGAGCCTTTAATTATACAGCTCACTACACTACACAAGCCATCGGTAGTCACTGAAGTAAACTGTCTGCCCCTTGATTTATATTAAAATATAGAATCATCAGAAGGTATATAAAGAAAAACATCTTGTTTTTAAATATTTACTTATGTATCTTTCAGTTTCAGTTTTCACTTCTTTTATATAAGTAATAGGTAAAACTTTATTGGCTTATGTATTATGTAAGGAAAATTCTACTTAAGCGATATTTTAAATCTGTATGTTTTACTTTATTATGTAAATAGACCAAGCCGAGACCAAGACGAGACTAAGACGAGACCTAGACGAGACGAAGACGAGAGTAAGGCGAGTCCAAGACGGCATGTTAGGTACAAAAAAAAATTAAACTAATATAGACAGACACATACACATAATTCCAATTATAGGCAGTAGCAACATGCACTAGTTGCTAAAAAGCATTTAAAAAATAGGAAAAAGTATACTTCAATATACTATATAGTTTTTCAACTATCGATAGAATATGAATACAAATATTTAGTCTTGGGGTCATATATATGGTATAAATGGATTGCTTAAACCATAAACAATAATGAAGATGGAGTTAAATCATTAGCATTGTCGATGGATACTTTATTGTCGATAGAACATCGATATTAATTTGATAACGATAAATGATTATTTACAATCCTAAGGCCAAATCCATGGTATTGATAGACTAATAAAACGGTCAATCGTTTCTATAACAGTAAGATTCTACTCAATTGTAAGATTTTGAACAAGTTCAAAACCGTGTTATTTGTTAAAAACTTGTTAAATTTTCTACGTTAAGGGCTTCTGTAACAATCTTTTTTTTTATAATGTATAAAATAAAATGTATGTACGTGTAGACGGCGCTTAAATATAATCGATAGCCCAAACCGACATTAAATTCGTTCCGTCAACAGTCAGACCACTTTCTACTGAACGATACAGCTTATAAATTCAAATTCAATAATAATGTGATTTATACTGACATTTCACAAGAACCTTGAACCGTAGGTAGTTTGAAGCAATGAAATACCGAAGGTTTATCTTAAAATATGAAATGGAAATGAAATTTGGAAGCCGTAGTTTTTAAGTGGTAGATCATAGTGGGTTCAAGTATATAATTTTAGGAAGAATTTATGCTTTATAGTTAATTAAGTATATGTGATACCTAGTAACTAGTCACTTTACTTATATTTGTCTATACGGGCCTTTACATTACTTTTATTTACTATTTACTCCTATTTTTTTGTTGTTGAATGGCCAATTGGCGCAGTTTGCATAGATTTCTTCTACTCCGGGGATGTAGGTTCGATTCCCGGCTCGAGTATGGGTGTATGTATTTATATATTCAAAAAATAATAATTGCATATCAGTCCACTATCACCTACAACACAGATATTAAGTAATCTTCCTTAGGAACACATGACCGTGTTTTAATACTCCTATCTATGTCTATAAATTTTATTAGCAGTTGAGCTTTAAAAAATTGTATTAAGAGTGAGCACACTAATTGACCAGCGGCTTCTATATTAGAACCTAGTACTTTACAGATTTCAGTCCAGCCTTCTAGCGTTGAGCTATCGGGTTATATAATATACATTTATCACAGACGTACATGTCGGATAGATAGACGCTTTTTGTTTCATGAAAATTTATCTCGTCCCGGTTTTTCAGTGCTGAAACAACAGAGATACGGCTAACGTATTTATTTTGCAAATATCGCGGCGTCATATCCGGCTGGCACATCAAAAGAGCGAAATTCGAAACAAAAAAAATTTAAATGTCGAACCCGGTAAGCGAATTTGGACCACCATTCCTCAGATTTTAGCAACGAATTGAGGAAAATATAATGTTGTATATGTTTAATATTATATAAATCATATATATCAATAATAATCTCTTTGTGTGCACAAAATTATCTGTAATTAAACTTACAAAAGATAAATGTCGAATTCAGATGATCCAGACAGATTTTAGTAACGAGTTGAAAAGAGAAAAAGCAAAATTTTTTTATTTTTTAATAAAACCCAGCACTTGAGTTTGGACTATTGTTCCTCAGACTTAGAGACGCACGCACAGAGCAAGAGATCAAAAAAAAGAAGTGAGTCAGTTGTTCTGTGGTTCTATAGACAATCCTGAAGGCATTAATTTTTAGAATATTATTGATAATTCATTTATTCATTTGCATCATGCGACCAATACACACATGAACCTACTTCTGGGCGTAGCAAAATAATTTTAAAAAATACAAACCTAACTACAATGGTCAAAAATCCATCAATAAATAGGCTTTATAAATTTCTGTTATATATATGTCAGGATAATAAAATATATAATGTCAATTTGAATCAAATAATTCAATACATGAAAAATAACAAAACTATTATGAGATTTAACAACGTGTCTATATAGAAAGAGGATGCAGCTTACAAAGTTTTTCCTTAGGTAAGAATTATTAGAAGACAGTATGGATACACCAATGGACGCCTATAATCAGGTAGGCCGATGAATAGGTAGTGTGACTTGCGGGAATACATGGTTTCAAATAGCCCAGGATAGGAA
This sequence comes from Charaxes varanes, assembly GCA_024363005.1. Classification (NCBI taxonomy): domain Eukaryota; kingdom Metazoa; phylum Arthropoda; class Insecta; order Lepidoptera; family Nymphalidae; genus Charaxes; species Charaxes varanes. Next base: position 57,271 of record JANCMC010026949.1, on the reverse strand, counting down.
AAATGCTGTAAGAGTGGGGAGGCCTTTTCCCAGCAGTGGAACACTATAGGCTTTTTAGGTTAACAACCTGTGGCTCGCGAGCCACATGCAGCTTCTTGGATGTGAAGCTCTGGCTCTTTGGTTTCATACGAAAATATGTGATTATCTTATAATACCCCAATTTGTTTTGAAAAAACACTACTTATATATGGAGAAGTAGATATTTTTGTTATGAATATATAGATCAGTTTTTTTTTATCAAAACCTTAGAGACTACTATTTATTTTTGGCGTGAAAAACTTTTGTGGCTCTTAAAAAACTTTGGAATTTTATCTTTCACTCTTCTGACTCAAAAGGTCGTCGACCCCTGCTATAGACTGATCTAGAACCAAGTTAGTGGTTCGGCAAGAAGATCCGCGGAGCGAAATAAAAAAAAAATAAAGAATTTTTGGAATTGCTAACACTAATATTTTTCTGAGTCGTTTTAACATTTGGCATTCAACAGAGGTGCTTACCTGAACACTAACTTTGTACTTTATTATTCATTGTCAAAGTTACCTTGAAGCCTTCGTCGACTGGAATAAAGAATGTGTGCCGTCCGTCAGCGTTGAACACTTCTTTCTTCTGAAGCTGGTTGACTTTTTGGCGGAACGACCTGACAAAAGAATGTTTCTTTATAAATTTTCGATTTACTTTCATGAATATGGGAGATACTTGCTTTTACCTTCTAGTACCAGGGTTCGCTTAAATTGCGAAAGATGTGATGCGGGGCGAGATAAGATGACCGATTGCCATCTGATATCATCCCCGGAACCCCCACAATCTCACGAATAATATCACTCTGTGACATTAATTGGGGACCACTCTTTTTTATATGCCTTCCGAAACATTGAGGAGGTCGGATAATAGAAAACCAGTATTATTTAGCTGGTGAGAAGTATTTAATCTAGCAATAGACTCAAATGCTGGCCATTGATTAGGGTATCGTCTGTTTCATTAAAAGAGAAGGTATTTTTTGATAGCAATACGATAGTAGCTACCATCAGAGAGGCATTCTTCTTTTCTTTTCTTCACTACTAACGGCAAAATATACACTACTAGCCTGTTTCCTTCTGCTACTTATTCAGCGTGAAATTTTATTTCTGAGAGCCCTTTGGTCTTAATAAAGCGCCATCGATAAATCCGTTCTTAGCGGTCTACTAACCATAAACTACATCTTTGACGAATTTCATCATTGTGCGCATAACAAAATTTCGTGACAAGTGACCTTTTGCTTTTATATAAATATGATATTATAATATTTACTATTGAAGTATTTTATATTAATATGTGAAATGAATTGTCTTAATTATCATACAAGCAAATATGAATTAAACTTTTTAAATTTTCTAGTACATAATCTAACAATTCAGAAAAGAACAAAAAATTGACTTATCTATGTGTCAATTTGAATTTCATTTAGGGTATTTAACTTTTAATATTTCGATTTTCTTTTTAAAATGATAAAAACAATTAATATCAGCAACAAAATGTTTGTAATTAAGTAATAGTCTCCACTGAATCAATATAATCCGATAGGAAACGACAGTGATATTTGAGTTGAGAGTTCAAAGAGAACAATAATTAATCTAACTGAGAACCTTTTCATCATTAGAAGGTCTCGTAACAGAACCTTTTTGTAATTAATCGTATATCATAATTAAAACGTGGAGTGCCGACATTTTCTGATTGAATTTTTTTGGAAAGGTTGTTCTCCTGCTCGAATTTTAAAAACACGACAATATTGACATTTTATAAAACATTGCAGGCGCGTTTTAAGTTCGAAATTTGAAAAAGACCACAATAATGAAAATTACATACAGTTATGCAGGCGCGTTTTTTCTTGGGTATAATATTTAAAAAAAATCTACTCTTTAAAATTATTAAAAAGTGCAATTTTTTAAAGTAAAATAATTTATCTTTTTGTTTTATTTATTTATTTAGAATATTGTCTTATATTAAATAAAAAAAATCGCATTTGGCACTGAAATGGTCAGAAGAATCGATTCTTTTATAATTTAAGTAACGTCTTGATATTTAATATAAATTGACAGTTAATATATTTGGCACATAGACAGACACTACTCTAGCAGCGTCGAGGTTTGAACCTAGTACCTTGCGGATTTCAGTCCATCCCTTCTACCGTTGAACTATTGAGGCTCTCATTTAAACTTATTAAGGTCGGGAACAGTAATATTAGACATATCTTATTAATATTGCTAATATTCTTTTGTGGAGACAAAAAAAATTACGTAACTTATAAAATAACAGGATGAGGCCATGACATTTTTTTATTATTTATTTATTACAAAAATAACTTTACAATGTTATATTTTGGATTTCACTTTTAATTGAACTATTAATGCTAGTAGTTATAATAATAGACCTTCGTGCGTAAATTAAAAAAAAAAAAAAAACTTATTTATACAACTAGCAAAACGTCATAGATTTATCGCTCACCATCGTGCTATAAAACAAGCAACTGAAGCATCTAATTCTAACGTCAAAATGAAATTCTTTTAATAAACACTCAAACTTTTTTACTAACCATAAAGTTTGAGATATACAAATCTTTCTAGATCAAGACTAGTTAGTCTATTATACTATTAAATAAAAAATAAAAATGTATGATGCAGCTTGCTTTTCCAATATGGATTTCTATCAAATAAATTATCTTATTATCATAAGAAAGTAATGCCTCTTAAACTCTCTTAATCTTACATTTTATATTACAACTTACCTTCACAATGCTTTGGCTGCTTTGTAATGAGAATAGAAAAGTTTATTTTAAAAGAAACATTTATAGTATATTGTTAATTACAAAAGTTGAAATAGTACTATTTCCATTTTTGAAATTATTATTAAAATTTAAAAAGGGAATAATATAATACGGCCAAGGAAATACTTTTTGAATGAGTTTTTACTTACACTAAATAAAATAAATTTATTTAGTGTAAGTAAAAAGTGATTTTTAGTTCACGAGATCGCTCAACTTTGATTAAGTGAGAGTAGAGCACACCCGAGGCGTGCAATTTTCAATTGTTCCTCTGTCATTGGGAAATCTAAGAAAAATGTTTTTGGTTTTTTTTTTTCATTCAACTTTAAGTGTCGTTTGCAAATTAATGTCAAAACATATTACTTTAATTATTGTTTCATGTTTCATTACTATTTCAAAATAAAACTAACTATTTTATATTCTCCCTTGTTTATGTTGTGTGGTGTATATATTAATGAACAGTAATGAACTAATGACTGATGTTCAAGAGCATTGCATTTCCAAAAAAAAAAAAAAGAAGGTCATCGCTCATTTTGGCAGTTCTTCACGGAGCTCTAAGAACATTCAATTTAACTGCACAGCATCTTCGCAACAATTTATCGATACACGTGTAGCGGCTACAACGTAACATCACTGACTTTTAAACTTGGTCGTATTAAAGTATACTAGAGATCTCCGGATGGTTGAAATTTGGCCATAAATGTTTAGATTTGCGTACCTTATCCTTATTTAACGCTGTATATATTTTATGATCACCACACTTTGACACAATCTTATAGTAAAATGTATACATGTGTGTGTAAATCTTTTGGCATTAGTGTGTGTGGTTTTGTTTTAGTAATTTGATATGGTATGTTTAGTAATTTGATTTGATATGGTAAGGATAATTTATAAAAATATAAGTATTCGCACACACTCCTCTATATCCATGGGCGCCGGTAGGCACTTCGGTGCCTGCTGCCTGCTCGTCTGCCCCCTTGTAACATAAAAAAGAAAAAAAAAATTCATTAAAAGATATTTTAATACATAAAGCTGAATTGTTTTTTGTTTGTCTATTTGCTTGATCGCGCTAATCACAGGAACTACTGGGCCGCTTTGAAAAATTCTTTCAGTGTTAGATAACCCATTTATCGGGGAAGGCTCTAGGCTTTATATCCTCACGCTAAAATTCAACCTATTTTGTTTACCTTATTTTACGCGGACGAAGCCGCGGGCACAGCTAGTATAGAATAAACATAAATAAATATGAAAAATTCTAATTTGTTTCTCTATAATTAGATTTAAACTGAACCGACTTTATTCTCACGTAATTTCTTCTTTACATACATATTATTATTTTCTTCTGTCTCGTAAGGTTTAGCAAGCGCACGCGACGTAAGCGTACTAAAATATGTTTTTTACGACATCTAGCTACAAATCATTGAGATTGTCGGTTATTGTCCTCTATAACATAAATGTATTATAGATATACACCTTCTCCTTGAATAGCTCCGTTTACTGGTAAAATTGAATTAAAATCTGTTGCGTAGTTTGAAAGATCTGGACGTACAATGCTTGGAAGCGACTTAATTTTATACTATGTAGTGATTGGCCGTTGGCACAGTTGGCTTTGACCCTAGCTTCCGTTTCGGGGTTATCTTTTCGATTTCCGCCTCGAGTCTGTATTTATATATTTATACAAAAATATTAATGTATGAAAGGCGTTTATAACGTATAATATAGCCATCAAGTTGTCTAGACCAACTAAATAACAAAATGCTCGCATCACAATTTGTTTGACTTTGACACTTTTCTTTTCTTGATTATTGTTCATATCTATAGACGATGTTTAATTTTAAATATAGTTTAGTTTGTCAATTCCTTTATATAGTAGTTTTTACTTTAGATAGAATCAACTTACTTATTTTTACTTTAATTATTTTAACTGTATAATCGGTAGAAACCAGTCTGAATCGCTAAGATCGCCGATTGTACTGCAATATATATTTGTATTGTCCATGAATCCTTCTATTTGTACGTTGTGTTGTGGTACAATAAAGTATATTCATTCATTCAGTCCTTCAAAATGCGGCTTTCAACAATCTGTCTTCGCCGGACACTTACAATTACTTATTACTTACTGCGTGTCCTAATACCAGTACGCTTTTCGTATTTAAATGCTTTATTAATTTACAAAATAAAAGTAACCTGTATTAAAAAAAAATACTTTTCGCTGTGATTTAATAGAAAATTTATTTACCCAAAGGCCGGCAACGCGGAGACCTTTCTGGTAGCAACTTGATAAAGATATATATTTCAAAGGGAGGTTCCCCATTTCCAAAAGGAACGTGTCAACCCAACTATCTAATTTACCCAAAGGTAATCCACTCTTTCAAATAAAATTTCGGTAATTCGACAGATGTCCCCGAATAATATGGATTAGTAGGTTCTGTTACAGGACAGAATAATATATACTCGTACTAGCTGTTTCCCTCGACTCCGTCCGTGTAAAATTAAACTTACGAAAGTCTTTTGACCTCCTTAATCCGGCCGTATCGAAAAACTCATTCATTCTTTGTAAAATGTATTCGAACTAACTTTTGCATATTAGACAAACCTCTGTGGTTTATAATGTGCAATTTAATGATGTTTTACTATGTGTTTTGTTACAAAATTATACAATAATCCGAGTCTATAAATCCTCTCTTGCCTAGATTGTCTGTGAGAGATCGCTTTAAGCGATAAAACCGCCTTTGCGCACTTTGTACTTACGTTACAATATTTTCTTACCGTTGTATTTTTTATCCTGTGTGTGCAATTAAGTTTAAATAAATAATATAACGCCGCAGTGGACAGTGGGCTTTAAAGGAAAACATTTTTCCCTTTCCGTGAAATCTTTCTGGCAATTTTTCATTCTTTGTTCTGTGATGCGAACTTGTAATTAGATTTCCGTGACCAAAAATATAAAAATGAAGCACGGTTGCTATAATAGCGTTAATATACTGCTTGTTCTTATTGCTAATAATGTTCTTATTACGGTATTGTTAAGGAAAACGATGTTGCGTTGGGTTGAGTGTGCGATACTATAGAAGACTAGCTATTTTCCGCGACTTCGTCCGCCTAAAATAAATATATATATATAGGACTATATGACACGCGAACGGTTGTTCCTAAGGTAGACAACTTAATGCCTGTGTTATAGGTAACAAATGCCTGCTATACACAAATATTTTTTTGTAGAAATATATATAAACATATGCATATAGATAATACAACCAGACTCGAGGCGGGAATCGAACCCACAACACCCGAAGCAGGGAAGTCACTGCCACTGCGTCAAGGGGACAGTGAATTAAACTTGCGACAGATTTTGGGCCTCCTTAATCTGGCCTATTCGGAAAATTATTTCTTTATGTCTATTATAGCCGCTATACACATATCAACAAATTGTTGCGATAAAACTAGAAAGAAAGAAAAGAAAGAAACAGAATGAATTCAGACATTGTGAAAACAGAAATAAACACTTACAAACACGTAATATATTAAGTTACAACTAACACGAGACTTAATATTTAATAATTATATACTATATAATCAAAAGGTATATAGGTAATAAAAAAAGGGCCAAGAGCGTATCAAGAAACGCTTATATAAAAGGGTTCCTCATTTGATACGCTATAAACGTATTTGTTAAATAACTTCAAAAGCTGTTATCCGATTTAGTTCAAAATAATTTTCCTAATGAGTTTTAGCATGTTCTATCAACATGGAAAATTTCAAGTCTCCACGTCTAATAGTTTGGAAATGCTAGGGGGGGACCACCTTACGGGCAGACCGACGGACGGACAGAGCGAAAATATAAGGGTTCCTTATAGTACTACTGAACCCTGTAAGCAACTTTAAGCGAATATGTAAGCGTACATAATGCAAGCGGAGCGCCCCCCTCTCAAATAAACTGTACAAGTTATATCGGCACGAGCTAGCTACGTGAAGAACTGTCGAAATGAGCGATCGCCATCCAAACGCAGCGATAAAACTGTGCAGTTTAATCGATAACGATTTTTCATAGACACGTATCGATAAAACTGCATTGTTACATCGCAATAATTTATCGATACGTGTGTAGCAATTGTAAAATATAAATTACCTCCTTGCTGAGTACTTTGTATATACCGCGGTTTTCAAGACGAAGTGGCGGGTCAAACATAAGAAGGCGATATAAAAAATATTTTAATGCTCAAATTAATGAATACGTTTATTCGCATTAGCACTCCCACAGAAATCGATACCTCTCACGTAAGTTGATGTAACCCCAAATTCCCAACTTTACCGTAGAGTGTTACAAACATGTAAATTAAATTAAAATCTTCATTATATAACGCATTTGTGTATACAATTATATATTCAATAATGACGATTACATCACTGTAAACTATATTATACTAAAAAGTGACTGTTATATTACAATTAACCTGTTTGTAACGCTCTATTGTAAAACTGAGAATTTTGGGTTACAAGAAGTTACGTAGGAGGTATAGAAATAGATTTTCTTTCTCTAATCTTCTTTTTCCATTTAACAATTCAGCCATTCTCTCATAATTCTCTATTAACACCAGTAATGGTACTTTTAAAAGCAAAGGCCATAAGGAATGGTCGTTCCGCTTTATATCCACTGGAGCTTGATGGGCCCTTACAGAATTCAATTTCTTAGAGAGCGCAATTTGCTGGTATTTTTCTTAAAATCATGACATTTTTTCAGTGCAATGCATTAAAAATGTAAATTAGATTAGCTGATAAATATTTGATTCTCATAAAAACGGACACTTTTTCGCCAAAAATTTCGAGTTTGTTATCTTATAATTTGCTGAGTCGCATTCAATAGCCACTTAGATTATGTTGAAAGCTGAGAAGTTATTGAAATAAAAAATTTTTAGAAGATTTTTTTTAATTTTTGCAACCTTAGGTACTAATAAATTGGCCAAGAGCGTGCCAAGACACGCTTATATAGAAGGGTTCCGTATCTGATATGCTATAAACGTATGTGTTAAATAACTTGAAAACTTGTCCGATTTCGTTCAGAATAATTTTCCTAATGAGCTTTTAGCATGTTCTATCAACATGGAAAATTTCAAGTCTCTACCGTCTAATAGTTTGGAAATGCTTGGGGGACCACCTTACGGCCAAACTGACGGATGGACGGACGGACGGACGGGCGGACAGAGCGAAATTATAAGGGTTCCGTGTAGTACTACGGAACTCTAAAAATGACCGATTCAGTTTTAGGTCTAAAGTGAGTTAACAATACAGGTAGCTTCGTTTCAACGTCCTCTATCAGTCAAAGTATTATTTCAATAATCGATATATATAAAAATGAATAGCACGATGTGTTGGTAAGAGCATAACTCAGCAACGCCTGGACCAATTTTACCAATTCTTTTTTTTAAATGTTCGTTGAAATCCAAGGATGGTTTTTACGGCGAGAAAAAAATCGAATAATTTCCGGGAAAACCCTAAAAACAGCCCTATTCTTTTTCCCATACAAACGTTTTCTATCTAAAATGTAGAGTCAATTGGAACTTTATTGCTATTCAATAAAGTTCATATTAAATTACAATCACTCACTGTTGTCTAAGCGATGTACATGTACAATGTGTTCCTAACGTCAAAGAGTCAATTTGCACTTAATTACCGCTGCATAAAGCAGAAACGATTCCTAGTCATTCGTTATTTCTAATAATACAAGAACGGGAACGGGGATGATATAGGATAATAGATGTTAATAGTAAGTAGCCCCAAGTTCGGGCAGGATATCGTCTACCGGGTCCGCTAGTACTCAATACAAAAAAAAATATTTTGATTAACAAGACGAACAAATGATAAATATCATTAAAATAACATTTCAGCATCATTAATCACTTCATTATCTTTTACTGAACTACATAATTTGTTATCATAATGCCATATATATCGAACTTTACGTAGAATGAGTCGTAAATGACAAAACGTTTTTTGCTTTTTCCCAAAAATCAATTTTTTTGAGTTAGGTCAGTTAATGACTAGGCGTGCAATATTTTGAGTGCTACATTTTATTATCCTACATTTCTATTTCTACTTCTTAGCGTTATCCCGGGTAAGTACCAGGGTCCGCTTAGATTGCAGATTATAATAAAAAAATAAAAAAGAAAGAGAGAGACGGAAAGAGATATTTTTTAACTGACGATTAAGAATTATTGGTGACCCTCGAATTTGGAGACTGTGACATGAGTATTTACAATATGAATTATGAAGAAAGAAGAAGATAAAATAATACTTTGGAAAACGAAAAAAGCACATAACGTCAACCTATGAAATTTAGTTTTTCATTAATTATAAATAAACTACATTGAATATCTATAGGTAAAATTGGGCTGGAATGCTGGAGCTAATAAGGAAATACGTGATAAGTTGACAGTTTCGATCGTGATCGTGCCATATCCACACAAACAGACATCCGGACGTCCAAGGAAATACTTTTTTTATCACTTATTTCTTACACTAAATAAAAGAATAATCTTTGTGAAGTAACACCTACAGTGGAAGGGCAGTTCGGCTCAACATTATACAGCAGATCCTATTATTGTTAGATATGCTGGGCTGGGTTTTAGCTGACGCCCCGTGATGTCTCAGTAGCTAGGAAACGGTTATTTACAATAAAAAACAAAATTTAACGAAAAAGGAAAGGAAATAAATGAATAATAAAACAAAATAGTAGTCGAAATTTCATAGCTTAAACAATATAATATGAGTAACAAATCAAAAATAACATTTTACTAAGTCTTTTTATGATAAAGGTTATATATAAGTTTTAAATTGGCGGTTAAATCCGATTGGCAAGAGACAGGAGAGAGTGTCAGAAAAGTAGGGAGACTAATAGTGATGATAAATTGTTTTATGAATTGACTTGTTAATAGCAATGAATCAGCTATATAACTAATTATGATCCTGGCCTACTTATTTTGGACCATAAAACACATTTTTATGAGAGTGTGTACGATTCATATTGTTTTTATTGACACTTTCAAAGTTCAAAGGTATTTGTAAAACGGCTTAACAATTTCTACTTTGCCTATTATAATTTGTTTCTACGAGTAATTAGTGTGTATATTTCTAGATATTTTTCTTAATTCATTTTGTCGTTTATGTTTGTCATTTGCCTCGTTTTTTTTTGAAAAATATACTTCATATACTGGTTTTCTCGTCATTGCTACTCTATTTTTTTTCACAGTCTAAATTGGGTTAATAAAGTTTAAAAAAGGTTTTTTGATAAGTTGATAAATAAAAGCTTGGTTAGTAAGTTGTAAAAGCTTAAAGCTTGCCTTTTGTATACTTTTCTAGATTTATCGCACAACGCAGCGCTGTGCGATTCGAACGTTACGATATCTTTAAGAGCTTTACTTTTATTTTAACGTTACGCTACCTTTAAGGACTTTACTGCGTCTTGACGCTGCGTTGGAATCGCACAACGCAGCGCTGTGCGATTCGAACGTTACGATATCTTTAAGAGCTTTACTTTTATTTTAACCTTACGCTATCTTTAAGGACTTTAATTTTATTACTGTCTAATTTTTTTTGTTTAATTTAAATAAGATACTATTCGATACGACGAAATAAGAATCTTATACTGAATGCCTTTAAAGGAAAACTTCATATTTTACCTATACTCCTGCGGGACTTTCTTGGGAAATTTATTTATATAATTATCTGTTTGTGTGATGGGAGCACTTGTGCGAGTGCGATGGGATGGCTAATTAATAGCTTGGACTTCACTCATAAAATTGAACTCAAAATTAAACAATAATTATTACAATCATGCTATGGCTATGTACATAAGGCAGTGTAAATTTTTTTGTAGGTATACTTTCTTGTAAATTCATAATATCGCTAACTGCAAAGCAAGTTATACTCCTTTCTTCCTTTTCTTTGTTTTAATTAATTATGTCATTAAAAAGGTTTTCTGTATGTATATTTTCTTATATCGTTAATTACAAAAGAACCCATATTTCCTTTTTCTTTTCCTACGTTATAAGTAGTGATATAATTCTAAATAATTTTATCAATCGCTTAAGCTTATGATTTGTACCGTAATATGCGTTAAGCGATAAATATAAGCACTATACAGTGATCGAGAGGCGATATTTATTTTTTTAATAGACAAAACATCTAATAGAAGTTCTTAGGAAAGCTCTGAGTAGACTTCTTGGAAAAAGTTTAAGATGAGTCCAAGAAAACGTCGAAGAAAAGTTCTTAGAATATGTGTGAGAAGACTTCTTAAAAAAAAACTTTAAGATGAGTCCAAAAAAATGTCTAAGAAAAGTTCTTAGAAAATGTCTGAGAAGACTTATTAGAAAAAGTTTAAGAAGAGTCCAAGGAAAGGTCTAAAAAAGCGTCTAAGAAAAAGTTTAAGAAAGCATCTAGGAAAAGGTCTGAGAAGACTTCTTAGAAAAAGTTTAAGAACAGTCCAAGAAAAGGTCTTAGAAAGCGTTTAAGAAAACATCTAAAAAAAGCTCTGTGAAAAGATTTTAGAAAAAGTCTAAGAAAAGGTTTTAGTAAAGGTCTAGCACTAACGCTATCCTGCGCGCATTGGTGGATCGATGGGACTCGACTATTCTAGCCTATTGGATTAGACTGTACACGATCAAGTAGACCTGCCCTTTGTCTAGCATGGTTGGTTTTCTCGGTCCTAGTATTAGTACTTTTATTTTTAATTACTGCTACTGGCTTTTCTCTTTTCTTTTCTATGGATCTATGTGTCTGAAATAAATGATTTACTATCATTGTTATTTTAAAGAGGCCTCTATCAATAAAGTCAACGTCAATAATTATTAAGATACTATTAACGACAATAGACAACCTATAAAAAAAAACGAATGGAAAGAGCACAAGAACAAATGAAGTAATATAATCTAACATTACAACAAGAAGAAATAATTTCTAAGCTCGTGTTCATTGATGAATTTTGTTTTTACACAAAGTCCCCGGCCACACTACATGATCATTGAAATGATCATTCAAATGAACATATGTCTGGCTCCAGCATAAGCCAAATATCGGTTGTAAATACAGAATCGTTTTATCTTAAGAACAATTTATATTGTTTTAGCAATCCGGTATATTTCACATTTTTGCTGAACACAAACAATTAAGTTTATGTTAAGGTAACCATATTACGCTTTCATTCTTTGCTGTTTAATGAAAAAATGTTTTAATCTGGTCCATACGTATTTTACCCATATTTGATGTTCATATTTACTTATGCCTATTCACCGTTATAATGTTGCAGAGTGAAAAGAGTGCCAATAATAGGAAAAGGTATTATTTTAAGCCTCTTGGCATAAGAGCTTTGGTCGATGTTTTGTATTATTTTATGAAGTGTTAACGGTTTTTGTGGCGCGAACTTGAACTTGATACTTAACGCGGCGCCTTGATACTCTGTGGTGTCAAATTTAGCGTTTGTTTTTCGAATTATACGCATTATTTTTATAAAAATAAAAAAATTGGTAGACGTTAACATTTAAAGTTAATTAAATTAAAAAAGCAATATAAACAAAAAAAAGTATAAGTTAATTTAACAATATAAAATAAATTAAAAATAGTTTATTATTACAGAGTCTAAAGTAAAATAAGTAAGTATCCAATTTTACTTTACTATTTACGCATATATAATTACATAATTGTAGATATAGTCATTAGTGGGAATGCATGCTTTTTGAAAAATCCTCACGGTTTGCGTTGCTCAATAAAACCTAATCGTATTTGTCATTATAATAGCATCCATATCCATACCTATGATACATATATAATATATAAATAAATACACATACATATATGATATATACATACATATGTATTAAAATTTTAAATAATAATAATTCAGACGACTTTTGAAGATGGAAAGAGATTTAAAGTGCCGGATTTCGCGAGGAAGCGAATTCCATAACTTGACTGACCTCGCTGTAAATGAATCGCCATAAAATTTAGTTGTAATAAGTTGTCACTACTTGACCTCAAGTTGAGTTGAGTGTTTAAGTTAGAGCCAAGGAAACTGTGTCCAAGGAATCAGCTACAACACAGAATTATTTTTTTTTTGGAGATCAAAGTGTGATCAAAGTACAAACCTGTTCAGTCTCCATTCTCCATTTCGCGAGCTCCTTCAGAATTTCAGCCTTCTCCGACAATAGTTCAACGTTATATTTAACGTTATTTTGTAGCTGGTTATTTATTTTTTTAATTGAAATAGGATCGAATCTGCAAGAATATGTATATCACATTAAAAGGAAATCGATACTGACACTTACAATCTTATGTGTTAACTATACAGCAGCAGGACTTAAAAAAATCTTATTTGATTTTCTCAAATCTAATATGCTTCATACGACAAATTAAGGCGCCCCTTTAGAACAATTTCAGCACTCGACGTACGTATATAGAATTAGAGGCGCATTTCTCGATTGGCCGGATTTCACGATTCGATTACGGACCGGCCAAACAGTTCGGTGGAGTGAAAAATTTTCTACTAATAACCGTGTTAGGGTGAAGATTGGCGCTCTCGTTAAGGTCTCAACATTCAGGGCTCCACTTTGAATAGTTTTTAAGTTATTAAAATTATAATTAATAAAAAAAAAAACAGACATACGGTAATCAATGATAAAACTAACAAATATAATTTATTAAAAGAGATCTTTTACTAGTTATAAATCAAATTAAAAGTATATTTCTTTTGTAAATCTCCTATTATTTCTGTAAATATTTTTGAAATGCCTTCTTCGTGGCAAATTGAAATGGTTCTTGAACTATATCATTGTCTTTATGTTTCATAACTAAGAAAATTTTCCATTCTTCACTATTTATTTTCCCAGTAACTTAATTTGCATTATTATAAAAAACGTAAAAGGAAGCTTTGAAGAAGATGACTTAAATAGAATATTTAACAATTCCGACTGCTTGAGGCAGCACAGTGGCTTTTGACGATCTCCGATTTTCTTACAATTTTACATTTCTATCTATATCAGCGTACTAATAGACATGTACCGAGTTGCGAGTAAGAGATTGTTTCAAATTACTGGCGTAATTAATCTCGAGAGCCTTAAATACTTAAGTGTCTCGACAATCTAATTATAGATAATATTTATATACTATATATTAAAATATAAAGTGTATACCATTCTTTTACGATATACGTTTTGATTCAATTTGAGTCCAATCCAACTGCCGTATCTCGAGTAGATTTTTTTAAATAACTTCGCAAGATGGGGCGTGATATTTTAATTTGAGATTAATACATTTCCCGTCGGGGTAGAAATCGATGAGACGGGGGAAATGTTTCAATTTTATTAAAGTGCAGGTGTTATTTGTGATTTTACTGCACAGAAAGGATGCTTTGCTACCGTCTTAGTAATATTTTTATTGCCGATTGCATCTGTGTATCGAGTGGAGTAAAATACATGTATAACAATTTCATTTTTTTTCAGTTTTGTTTCTTTTCCTACAAGTATAGCATTTCTTTTCGTTCTTCGGTAAGTTATTATGCAATGGAGATTGCTATACTTTATATATAATCGAAATGAAATCAACCGATTCTAATTAGAGATATTACTTTAGCGCTCAGTAACGTGTACTCGTAGCATATGTCTGGTCCATTGCTGCAGATGGCAGTGACCCTGCCTTCCGCTCCGTAGCTGTGGGTTCGATTCCCGCCTCCAGTCTGGGTGTATTATCTATATATATATATTTCTTTAAAAAAATATTTCTTTATAACAGTCGTCTGTTACGTATAACACAGGCATTTAGTTGTCACCCTTAGGAACAGACGTCCGTGTGTCATAGTCCTATGTATGCATGTATGTTATATGTCAAAGAAGAATATAGGCTCGTATACTTTTGCGTAAGTGTAAATCTAGTATTGTAAATCATTTGTACTCGAGATATAAAATTTGAACAGCAACTTAGTAACTCTGCAGGATTTCGCCTAGTATCATAATAAAGCCTCATAAATTCCAAACAGAAACTTCATATACAGGATGCTATGAAAACAAGCGACGACTTCGAATAGGCTGTATTGCGCGCCGGAAGTCACGTGACGTCATCGGCGGAGCCATTTCCGGTCGCCATTATCCAATCGGTGGAGGGAAATTGTTCAATATGCTACAAGTTTCTGAAGGGATTTCGTATCTTTTCCCTGTTATATAGATAAGTTTTTTTTAAAGTATAGTGGGAAGTTGGATATGCTTAACATTCTAGTTTCCTCTTCAACTTACCAAGTTTAATGCTTATAGAAATTGTGAGGTTAGGAAGAAGTCGGAAACAAACTCTTTACAAACTTTAGTCAGTCTTTCAACCGATAATTAAACCTCTCGAGGCTTAATATTTTACTATAAGGATTATTCTTTTAAATATATATTTCAATTCTCATCTACATAAATGTTTTCTATCTTTTACAGGTATGTCAAAGCTTCGTCTACATTTTCATGAAAGCGCATAACTAGAGAATTATTGTGCACATTCTAACCATACTTATTTGGGTAAGTCTCCTTCTTTTCAGTCACATGTAAATTTGCCGTTCTTAATCGGTATACTTATTTGTTAAAAGGCGGCAAAAAACATATGTCGTAGTTGTCTATGGGCGTCGTTAGTCACTTAAGTGGACCACCTGCTCGGTTGTCCTTATGTAAGGAACGAAGTGGGAAGAGGATCCAAGAGTGTGATGCAACTGCCATGCACTTACTGTTTAAATTGATAAATCAGCTATAATACAAATAAACTCAAGGGCCATCGCTCGATATCATGACAGCACAGTAACAGCTCTGGTAAGAAATCACCCATTACTGGTTACAATCATGCGCCGAAAGTCATGTGGTATGTAATATATTTTATAATAACCTCACTAAGCATTGCAGTAGATGACAACAAGGATAATGAAATATAGCCGTCAGCTGGCTTGTAGTATGTCACAAAGAGCCACTTCATGACCAGTTAAGCCACGGCCTTAGGTAATATAGACAATGCTTCGTGACAGTACACAATTGTCTTGAGAATGCGCTCGTGTCTGCTCGCTAATTTGTTTTCTCCTCTGACGATCGATGATCACGCGACTGTTTGTCCGTTCCCGCTGTTAGACGACACGATATTTTTCGTTTTTCGTCGTTCGTTCGTTTCACGACATTTTTCTGTACGTCAACTGTTAAATGTAAGAATATGAAAAACGTTAAACTGAAATATTCCTAATAGAGGATTTTTTTGTATAGTAAGTCATTAAAGGATGCTTTACATTATACATATACAATATATATCGCCCTCAATGTCGAATGTCAAGAGTCATCATGTGAAATCTCGTCACACAATTAGCTTCCCCGTTTTCAATAAAATAGAAATGGGCCTCTTCTTAGTAAAAAATTTATCAAAATGCATTCTTAAAATTAGCCCAATGAGTCCACTATCTCAGATATTTTTTTTTGTTTATTATAGAATCCTAGACCAGTTCCCTAAGATATTTTTTCCTTCCTTTACATAAAGAACATTTGAGTTAATGACTTTTTCTTCCTCTTTTTCCTAGTGATATTCCGGTCTAGTACCAGGGTCCGCTTAGGTTGCAGATGCTGTGAGGCAAGTTAAGATGACCGATGGCCGTCTGACGTCCTCTGAACCCTCACGATACCTACAACCTCACGACTAATATCACTCAGTGACAATAATCGGGTCGGGAAACCCGGAGGAGGTTGACTATCAAATGTAAACTAGTGTTCGAATGGGTCACCCATCTATCACCGGTCGCAGCAAGAGCATACTCATTTCTCAAAGGCCGGCAACGGATCTGCGAGCCCTCTGGTGTTGCAGTTGTCCATGGGCGTCGGTTGTCACCTAGGTGAATCGCCGGGCCGTTTGCCCCTTGTTTTATAAAAAAAAAGAAGGTTTGCCTTTTAATCACTCTGTTTGTTGATCGAAACCGCAATAAAATCTATTGCGTAGTTTAAAGTTAGAGCTTTAAAGTTCTATCTATAGATAGAGCATTAAATTACGCAATCTAAGCTCTACAAGAACGGAAAGCGACTTTATTTTATTCTCTGTAAAGAAGGGCCTCAGCGAATAAATATTTGTGATTGATTTCTTGCAAAGTAACGCCTGATTCTATATATTACATTGGTCATTGTATTTTACGCATTTTGTATATTCTTTGCGCCAGTCCGGTAGATGTCGTTCTCATTCTGATTGTCCGTCTGTTTCGCGCCGCTCTGTAACTGAAAGCAATAGTAATCTCAATGGCAAATGATTATTGAGATACATTTGTTACGTTATTACGTCAATAGATATTAAACAGCAAAACTAATTTGCTTGATTAAAAATCTCCAAAGCATTTTTTCCACTTAATTTTTATTTGTATTCAAAACTAATAATTATAAAATTCCGCGATTCGCACACATTTACGAAATTGCAAAGATTTAGAATTTAGAAAGTACTTTAAATAAACTACTTAGGGTAGTTACAACGGAAAAATATTAATTTTTGTAGTATTTTGTTCGTTATTGTAAGCTGTTATACTTTGTACATTATGTTTATTTTTCCTTAAGTTAAATATGAGAAAAGCTGTTGGGGTTTGAACTGAATACCTTGCGGATTTCAGTCCATACCTTATACCGTTGAGCTATTGAGGCTCTGACTGCAGTATTAACTTTTTTGAATACTAGGAAATAATTAGAAGTGAGTAATATTAATTAATGACATAATTTAATCAATCTTTTTTATTTAAAACGAATAACTAATTCTTTAACGCGTTATGTTAGGAGTAAACTCCAGGGTAAGGTCGTGTGTTGGAGCTGATAGAAACATTTTTAAGCGGTGCAAGAAAACTTTAACCTTTTCTTACTGATAAAATTTATAATTAAATACTAATTCGAAGTCGCCCCATTCTCAATTCTCACACGAATTCTCAAGCGACGTGCCCTCGATGTGTTTTATTATTACAAATTCCTTCGCCTATTGTTTTCCATTTCAGCATAGTAACTCGTTTGTTAGTTACAGAAGTAACAGACATTCGCCTGAACTAAAATTATTCGCGTTTGCTTTAGGACAAATCATTGTTAATCAAATACAAATTAATTTATTTTGCAAACTCTTGTGAAAAAATATAATACAATAATCCATACTAATATAATAAATGGAAGTAACTCGTGCCTGTTACGTTTTCATGTCTAAATAGGCTGGACCAATTCTGATGAATTTCTGTAGAGAGATAGATTTGAGGCAAGGAAAGAACTTTTTTAAGAAAAATAATTGGTTTTCCGTACAACAAAACTCATTGAAAATGAACGAACACTCTAGGGAACGAATAATTCTAGTTAAGACGATCTGTATAAATGAATAGGCATGACGAAAGATTTCGATAAATACGTTTTTTTAATGTTGTTTTTGTTAGAGAAATTCCAACATTGCGTTACAAAGTATTTTAAAGCCATATTTCCAATATAAATTCGACGTTGAATTTTAATCAACCTAAAATGTTTAAAATCTATTACAGTCATTTATTACACTTAAAATTGAAGGAAAGAGATTCTCTTTTTATTTATTTCTTAACACTTTGACATCATCATCATGACAATATTCGGCCACAGCGACTACCCGGCCATACTTATGTGTGTTGATCGTGTGCTCTTCTGTGGCTAACGTAGCCGATTTTGTTAATGAAAGTGCAGTCACAGTTATTACACGTTGGCACCCCTCCAAACTTATTTATTTTATTTATTTATACGCTTTATTGTACACCACAAAAGAAATTAGCAGATAAGAAAGTAACATACAGCAAGAAAAGAACTTTATTATAGATTCCATTGCGATAAAAATTTAATTTATATATGATTAGCTGTGCTTGAGATTTCGACCACAAAAAAATTGATGAAAAGATAGGTTTAATTTAGAGTAATGACAGCCTATAGCCTTCCTCGATGGACTATCTAACACGGAAAAAAAAATTTTAGCGCGTTCAAGCAAAAAATAAACTCTACTACATATATATTAGTATCGATATAGATAAAGCTTATTCTTGCTTTGATATAACCCTAGGACAAAAACCAGAAATATATGTATTTATTTTTTGTAGAAATAGTGATAGACATATGTCGAATTAATTTAGATTGACATTTTTGCATATTAAATTTCTTATTAGCGAACTCGTTAATGTAAACACTTGTGTAAATTGGAACAATAGCCTCGGTAGCTTCTTTCCGATGTGCCTCAACGCACGTTTCGCTTCGACACCGAAGCATCATCAGGAGATAGACTCTACAATGGTTATTCAATACACTATGTTTTATTATTGTTATAAAATTTGTTGCTTCGATTGTTTCCGTAATAAAGTAAAATAAATAAATAAATAAAATAAAGTGTTCACAGTACTTACCTGTTTCTTACAATATTAAATTGTGAAAAATAATGTAAATAAACTCATTTAGCGCGATGAAATCGTAATTAAATTCTTTCTTTACTATGTTATTTTCTATAGCAAAAATATTGAGCAATAGTGGTTAATATAGAAAAAAATCTAATTAATATATCTTAAATTGGGTGACTTTTTTCTAATAAAACATTAATCTGAAAACTACACCACTGCTACGAAAGCACTGCACATTTTATTCTGATTATTATTCTGACATTTAATCTTTGAATCTGTAATAATGTATTGACTTTACATTATTTTTCTTAAAATATTTATTTAATATTTAATGTGATAGCTAACGAATAAAATGAAATGGCATATTTTAGTTGTTAATTTAATTTCATTAAGTAATTTGTATTTTTAATCTATTTTATTCTTATCTTTTAATATAATCGTTTTTGTACACCGCGATAGCGGTCGAACACATAACATGAAATAATGTTTGTCAACTTATGTAACTGTTTTCACAAATAAAGGAATATTGATTTGATTTGTAATGAACACCCAAAATAAACTTAAATATCTCTTTATTTGGGAGCTGTTTGTTAAATGTGGCTAAAACATAATAATGATTATTACACAGAAACAATAAACAACGTTTTGACTGACGCGCTATGTAAGATTATTTTTTCATAAAACTTCCAGTCAAAATTCGGGCAAGACAACGTCTGCCAGGTCCTCTAGTTACATATAAGTAGCATTTACCGACATACTACTTACAACATGAAATTGAAAGAACCACTGGTAGTCAAAATTTGACACCACAAATCTTTAGATTGCGTCCTATATATTTATTTAAACTAATATATATTAACAAAATTTCAAGTCTTCGTATTGTAACATTGTAATATTTATTTTGCTTAGTCTCCTTTATATCTTCTCCACGTTACATGACACTGGCAGAATGCTTTGCGCATACAATGATATTATAAAAAGAAAAAGAAGAAAAATTGTCTATTAATATTTTTACCGTCGTCATTTATTATATAATAAAATATAAACATCTCCTGCACCCAAAACTTGAACAGTACTGTGAGAAAAAATGATTTTAATATATAGGTTACAGGCTACATAATATCTTCACGTGATAACTTATATATCAACGTGACATACTTGCAGGCGAATGGACGGATCTTGTACAGCAGATCCTGAAATTCTGTGAATAACATTTATATTTATATATATATCCCTTTTCTCTTTTACTTTTATCTTTGTGATAACTTTATTTTTATTTTGCGTTTAATTTTGTTTAATATCATATAGATTTAAAATATTTTTATACCTAATTTTTAATAATGTTAGTTATTACTCTAATAATTTATCTGTCAGTGTAACTGGTTCACTACCGTACAGATGTGATGTAAAATAAATAAATAATAAATAATCACGCTAAAATTTTTCACCTTATCCGGTTTTCACCCAAGTGACTACCGACGCCCATGGACAACTGCAACACCAGAGGGACTGCAGATGCGTTGCCGGCATGTTATAGTCGTGCCCATATTCTTATAGTGGTAAACTGTATCAAAGAAACAAAGTTCCCTTTATTTATTTTCCCTTAGTTATGCAATAAATGCCATTTAATTTTTTTATAACTATTCACAGCAATAAGCCTCGATCTCGCTAGGACCATGTCATTGTTGCAACTTTGATTTTATATACAATTCATTAATTCGATTTCAAAGACTTCTTTAAAATCAAAATAATTAATTTAGAGAAATAAACATGGTAGTTATGTTCTAATAATCCCCTTTATTTTAAAAGCTTTTTGCTTTTATTTAACTTGCAACGTATGTTTGTACATTACAACTCAATTTTCTTGAAGGTCCCTAAGTCGTATCCGTTCGGATATACAGACGCTGGTAATTGATTCCACAGAGGAATTGTGCAAAATTTATTTTCACTTTAAAGATATTTGATAAACATTATTAAAAAGCAATAAGTTGAAATATGCTTTAAATAAAAAATGGCCAAGAACGTGTCAAAGCAGGCTTATATAGAAGGGTTCCGTATCTGATACGCTATATACGTATTTTTTAAATAGCTTCAAAAGCTGTTATCCGATTTCGTTCAAAATATTTTTCCTAATGAGTTTTTAGCTTGTTCTATCAACATAGAAAGTTTCAAGTCTCTACGTCTTCTCCTTCTTCCTAGCGTTATCCCGGTTAAGTACCAGGGTCCGCTTAGATTGCAGAGGATTTGGCTGTGGAGCGAGTTAAGTAGGCTAATCGACAATAGATGGACGAAACGTCTAACAGAATGGGTACCACGAGACATAAAAAGGAGAAAAGGAAGACGGAGGAAAAGATGGAGAGACATATTTAGTCAAAGATGTGGAGTGAATTGGGTGCAAGAGGCAAGAGAAAGAGATATGTGGAATCGTTTAGGGGAGGCCTACGCCGCAGAGGCGATTACTATAATCTAACTTTCAAGAATAATTTAAATTTAGTCATGTAGTTAAAATATTTTTGTTTTTGTTTGGATTTAAAACTTTATAAAATTTGTACAAGTAGGTTTTAGTAGAAATAAAGGCTATTTTTATTTTATTTTATTATATACAGGGTGGGCCAGAAAGAATTGCGAATTTGAAAAAAATATAATAAAAAAACTAAATACAGTTCACATACTAGTTATTTTCAAGCTCAATTAACGTTCGAGTTTTGAAGAAAAATAAAGGTAAGTATCGTTTAATTTTTTCGTATTTTCACGTATTCAAAATGGAAATAAAAATTTCAAAAGGTCTTATATTCTTAAGTAAGGTTATTCTATTCGTCCTAAGGGGCTTTTAAAATGAATTCATTTTACTATCTTGGATGTGAACTAATTATCCGGTAATAAATTCAGGGCTTTAAGAAAAACCGCCTTTTTAATGCTAAAGATTGCCTTGCTATGAAATTTTCTTTGACATTTTCTAGCGGATTTAAATAAATCGAATGTTACTTTAAATGAATTCATAAAGGCAAGGTTTTTTTTAATGCTTATTGCGTATATTTGCAATAATAACAATTTTCAAAGTCAAAGTTCTGCATTTTTAAGAGCGTTCAAGGTGAATTTCATTTGGCGGCGTTCATCGATCTTGCATAATGTAAAACAGAGCTCTTTAAAAAAACATTCGTTCCTTTTTTAAATTCACGCGTTCATCGCAGAATGGCATCGAAGCTTGAATGTTCAATAATAAATACTGAATACTGAGTATTGAATTAAACGTTCAAGTAATTTATTATTAAAAAAACGTAAAGTTTATATAGTTTGGAAAATCCAAAATATACCCCTCATAACGCCAAAGGATGAAAATTAGCTTTTCATTAATTATAAATAAACGATACCGAATTACGCACTCATTCTCAATAGGAAACGTCGTGCCGTAATTCTGAAGTTAATAAAAAAAATTAACGTGATACATTGACTGTTTCGAAAGTGATCATGCCACATCCACACGGATCTAACCAGTTACCGGACAGATAAAGAGTAAGATCCACCTACAAATAATAGTAGAATCCTATACTTAGTATATATACTAGCTTTATAAAGCTGAAGAGTTTATTGATTGATTTGTTTGTTTGAACGCGCTAATCTCAGGAACTACTGTTCCGATTTGACAAATTATTTCAGTGTAAGATAGCCCATTTATCGAGGAAGGCTATAGGCTATACCATCCCGCTAAAAGTTCTCACCTAATTTTACGCGGACAAAGTCGTAGGGAACAACTAGTCTGACGTAAAATTTAATAGTATAATTTGATTATTCGTTAAAACAATCAGCATATAGTCCCAATTCACCTTTATTGCGAAAATTCTATGAAGGAAAAAGGTTCTGGTAATGTATGAAGATTAGCATTCCTGAGCACGGACACAGTCGCAGGCACTGCTATTAACATATAAAGTTGAAGAGTTTATTTATTTGTTTACTTGAACGCAGTAATTTCAGGGACCGATTGGTCCATTGCTTCGATTTGAAATTTATTTCAGTGTTAGATAGCCTATCTATCAAAGAAGGCTATCCAGAGAGCCTATCTATCAAAGAAGGCCAGCATCACGCTAAAATTTTTCACCCAAATTTACGCGGACGCAGCGTGTAACAACTAGTGATAGATATCCGCAAAGTAACGTCTGATTTTAAAAATGTCTTGAGATGTAAAAAGTTCATTATGAACAAATAATAAAAATATGTAATGATGTTCAAGTAATTATTGAGCAGACTAATTAAACAATGTGTGTTAATTTACATCATTAAGATAAACAGCTGACACATTCTACTTGAGGGTTGCCAGATGTTTTTAATTGATTCCACTCTTTAAAGCAGCTCAGTTTTTTCAGGTTTTTTTTAATTTTTATTATATTTTCATACCTACGTTTTATCAAGTTCAATATGTATTAGACAAGAAAGAGTACATATAAGAGACCAAATATTTTGTTTCTGTTTTCTTCCATTTTCAAAAATTAATTACAAAAACAATTAAGTAACAATTTACTTGATCCTGATCTCCCAATGGAGATGACAAGAAAGAAGAAGAATTCCTGTAGTATTTTAACTTTTCTCGATAAATAATAAAAGTATATTAATAATTACCTTACTCAGGTTTTTTTACGGAATCATGAGCTTCTTTTCCAGATTGGACATTTTGAGTCTGGCAACTCATATGGCAACATATCGTTATCGTATTCATTCGCGGATTAAAGCAAAGTAGTTTAGTTTCTCATACATGTCATGGATTTCCGCAAAGTAACGCCTGACTCTATCAATTAAATATGAAGATGTTTGTATCAAAAATGGCTTATCTTTATGTTTTAGGTTTATCTGATTACTTAGCAACATCCATATACATGTGGATAACCAGACGACCAGAAGGCTCAAAAATATCTATTTTGCGTTGGAAAATAAGGTGACTTGAGTGCAAATTGACTAGCTCTTTTCTTGAAGGTTCCTTGATCGTGTATCGGTTAAGAAATATCTGGATTGGCAACTGGTTCCACTGTGATCGTGTTCGAGACAAGAAACTCTGTAAAAATCCTGATATTTTAATATTTTACATTATTAAACTTGAACCAATCCATGAAATTAAAATTTAGTTACATATTTTAATGTTAGAATTATCTGTTACTGATAGATAAACTGAACGACAATATAATAGTTTTTTAGCATTTTTATAACAAAAAATACATAAATGTTTATTTAATAAAACTTCTTATATGAATTGAAATGTACAAACACATCAGTATCTATCTAGGGGCATATATATGTGACCCGAGCTTTGATATTTTCAAAAATCTTCCCAAAAAATTATGCTTGCTTTTTTGTGTAGCAACATTTTGTTTTTTTTTATTTGTCATGTTCGATTGACATATCACCTATATCTTATCCGGCAACTCCTAGATGTAATACTAATGCAGCTATGATTAAATCATATGAAGTTTAACGGAAGTTTTAATAGGACACATTTCTTTTCATTTATTCATGAGCTAGGCGTTAAAAGGCTTTTGATTATTTCCATTATGATCTTTGAATTGTGCGAGGTAAGAAGCTTCTAGAGAATCGCACAGTTGTGGACTTCAGGACATCGAGGTGATGAGGGTGATATTTCAAATTTTGACAAGATGTCCTGTGGAGCAATGCAGCTGCCAGTATTAGAGCAAGCCTCGGAACACTTCCCATGATACATGCGGTAGAAGATGCAGAGTGAACCCACATCTCTCGGCAATGCCAGAGGATTGGGCCGATCGGAAAGAGCTTGTTCGCCGTCGATACAGGCCGCTCTACGTTGAAAGCAGTCAACCAGCGGATATTTTGGCGATCCGGTGCTTGTGGGGCTACGGAACCCTAATAAAAATCCACCGAGAGACGTCTGATTATTCACATAATATCGGTTTAAGCGTGGGCGTTTTGCATCGTAACCGTCTGTATTTTATATGCTTTATATCATACGATAGAAAGTAAGAGAACAGGTTTTGGCGGCGAAATGTTTACGTTATCGTGCTTTTAAAATTTATCAGGTTTATTTTGAGAAAAACTGAACGGTATCACGCCAAAAAGAATTCTTGAATATTTAATTTTGTGCGTTTAAATTTTTCGACCAATTTTTTACTCGCTTTACAAAACCAAACGGCCAAACCAATTTTGACAGATCTTTTAGAGGTAAATAGCTAATTTTATATACGCTTCCTAATTAATGGCAGAGTAATTTAATCTATCTAAAAATTAAACCGATTTTAATTTCACCTAATTTTATTTTCATTTAATTTTTTAGTCGTGGGTAACATACATATATAATAATTTGATAATATTTTTTTTATATTTTAAAAAAGTATTCAATTATAAAATTTAAAGATATTCATCTGTAAGATCTAAATTTGAATAAATTATGTATCTCTACATAGAGTATAGTATCATATCATAGCATAGAAATCCCCTGCATACTAAATTTCACGAATATCGTTGAAGTCGTTTCCGAGATTCAAATTATATAAACGTACATATATACAAGAATTGCTGGTTTAAAGGTATTAGAGGTAGAGATAATAGTGTTTATTCGAACGATCAACAATTCGCATTACGTACGTTAGCAAAATATTCCGCTGATTTTAAATCGCTTCCATTAAAGTAATACGCAAAAAGGATAATGAGATAAACAATCAGTATTCGTTCTAAGATGACCTTTAGCGTGAAGGAAATAACTAAGTCTTACCTACATACATGTGGCATATAATAAAATCACGTAATAACTTTAAATATATACACTCAGATCCGGTTAACATGCCTTAATTTCCAAACTATTACATGTAGAGACATGAAATTTTCGAGGTTCATAGGACATACTAAAAACTCATTAGTAAAACTATTTTGAGCTACCTCTAAAACTTTTTTGCGTACTTTTATTGCGTATCAGTTACGGAACCCTTCTATATAAACGTGTCTTACGCTCTTGGTAACTTTTTAGGGTTCCGTTCTACAAGGAACTTCGCTTTGAGACCATTTTTAGAAAAATATACACATACGTGTGTATAACGTTTGGCACTGGTGTGTATGGTTTTATTTTAATAATTTAATGTATTGATAATGCATATTTTAATAAAATATTAGCATTCGCGCAGTATCCTCTATATAAACTATGATTTTGCCAAATTTTATACTCCTCCGTCCGTGTAATTTTCGTAAAATGGTATCAAAAGTTTTCGCCTCACGCATTAATATATAGATTCTATGTTAGTTGGTATCCGCTCAGTAATTAATTAGCATTTCTCAACCATGTCGAGGAATACCTACTCTGTGGTAGTTTCATGGAGCTATTCACCGTGTTAACACCGATACTCAGATTTTGTATCAATGTTCTCGGTTGATATAAAGTACTTCTTTGTAAAAGACAATGACGTAGCAAACACTCTTTCTCGGCTCGAAGAACTACAGAAGCCTGTAGATTTTGAGTACTCAGCTTTTGTTTGTATTCAACTGAAAATAAGAAGGAAGTACGAGCACTTGTGCGCGTATAATTGGAAGGCTCAACAATAATTAGTCGTATAAACTTATGCGAGGAACTAAAGTGGAACAATTTAGTTGGTTCGAGGAGCGCATATGCCGCGCACATGGCCGTCCCGATGGTGCACACGGTTAGACATACGATACGTAACCGCGTCATCTGTTTAAATTTTAAATTTCGAAAACGCGGTCAAGGGACTAGGCTGCTCTACCTATAGACAATAACGGTTTTAACATTAAGAAAAATATATTCATTTTTTATTTGTCGTTTTTTTTCCTAGTTACTCAATTTCCACCATAGTCTAAATGCCCGTACCATTTTATAGTAGTATATAATCTTGCATTATTTTTTTTCGTTTACTCTTTATTTCTTATTATTTTTCTATTTACATACAAAATATATACAAAATCCGGGTTCGTGACTGTGACGACTGGTTTTTCTAAACTTTTGAACATATGATACCGAACTGAGTCATCTGTTTTAATTTTTAAAGTCAAAATTCTATGCTGTTCTACTAGACAATAACGGTTTTTAATGTTAAAAAAAGATTTATATAGTTTAAATTTCGAAAACGCAATCACGGGACTAGGCTGGTCTACCAATAAACAATAAGGTTTTACAATATTAAGGAGAACATTTATATTTCGTGTCTAATTATTAAAGTTATTAATATGAAGAAAATTAACTGAATTTTTTAATTTGTTTTCTTTTTCCAAATTTCAGACTTTAGACCTTCGAGAAAAGACTATACTCATTTCTCAAAAAGAAACAAACTCACCGGACCCGGTAACTGATTTTATAGATAAAATTTAACGGGGCAAGAAATTTCTAGAAAATCGCGCACTTGTAAATTTTCTAGGAAAGAGCATTTCTTTCTTCAGAACACATTTCCCACGGTCAATCTACTAATTATTCCAGTCAAGTTTTTAAGAACTAAAACCACTATCTAAGCAGTGCATTAAATATTTAAATATACCACAACAGGTTATATTAACAAACACCTACATTTCTTTATGCATTATAAATTGAAATAGGTTGTTCGGAGTTAATTTAATCATCCGTTCATCTCTTTCAAAGGCGATTATTAAATCAGTTCGCGTGACTGAGATTGAGATGTTTACGATACATCATTTTAGATTAGAAAAATTACAAGCTAAATCTCATTAGGTCTTAATAGCTATATAGGAAAAGAACGGACTGGTTGTAACGGTTTAGTTAGGATCTTCCTTATATTCTTTATGTAATTTTAATTAATAATAACACATATTATATTGCACGCTATAAGCGTAATTTGGATGTACTCTTGTAGGTAAAAAACCTAAATTCGCAATAAAGGTATTCGATTTGATTTGATTGATTTGACTGAAGTCCGTAAGGTGCTTATAGCTTTAATACCCTAGTATACCAAAGGTAGAAGGGATGAATTGTTTTTCGCATGGTAACCGGTTCATATCCCAACACCGAAGTATTGTAGGAGGGTTAACGGGAATATTAGACATATTTATAAAGATTTGTAATATAAGTCTTAGCAGAATTTTCCTTTAAGAAAATTAATGTAAACTTTAAGAATATATATTTTCAATATTACCTCTTTGCAAGTAAAGCCGGTGATAGATGCGCGACTTGTACCGGGGGCAAAGCGGTGAGCGCCCATGCGGGCCCGTCCAGTGCTAGGACAGTGTGCGCCTCGCTGAACCCGCTGCCGGGCAGCACGCGTGACAGGCACCACAAGGCCTCCGCCTCGCCTCCGGCACCAGATGAACACACCATCACCAGGGTTCCTGGAAATAAATAACTCTTCATAAATAACAGTGATATGATAATATTACTAAGGTATCTAGATGCGAATTTTAAAAGCCCAATTTGCCAAGCTATTTGTCTATAACATTAAATTCGAAATTTAAAAAGCCCAGACACTCCAGATTGGGATTTATTTTAGTGAACACTACGTCATTGAGCGTGGTTTGAAGGTGTAATATTCTATGTACTAATTTTAGTCGGTCAAAGAAAGTATACTAACCATTATCATAGACAGCACTATGTACTTGTTTTGGTTTAAGAACTGAAGCGTTCGGTGTAAAACCAGGCGGCAACCGCACATGCAAGAGTGCTAGGTACTGGGGTCTTTGAGGTCCACCTTGATTGGCACTGTAAAAAATAAAATTCAAGGCATTTATAATATATAGCAGAAGTCTGCAACCTTTTGGTTTGCAATAGCCACTAGGTAAAAAAATAGAAAAATAAATAAATATGTACAGGACTATATGACACATGGACGTCGGTTCCTAAGGTAGACAACTTTATACCTATTAGTATTATAGGTAACAGACGCCTGTTATACACAAAAGTTTTTTTTTTTGTAGAAATATATAAATACAGGCATATCAATATAATACATCCACAATCGAGGCGGGAATCGAACCCACGACCTCCAGAGCGGAAGGCAGGGTCACTGCACACTGCGCCAACGGGCCAGTCATATAAGGCAGGAGAGATGCAAGCAGGATATGTCGTTAAGCAATTAGATTTTTTCTAAACAAGCTTTTGGTCTAGCAGCCGAATTGGGCTAACGTATCCGGGTACCAGTACTTCTTTCTCACATAAGATCGAAAGCGTGAAGTGGCGGCAATGCTGTCACGTCAAGTGATGGTATTGTTGTCCCGTTTCGTTTAGTTTGCGAGAGTTCCTGTTGGCCTAAGTCCCTGTTTAAAGGCCTGCAACGCATCTTGGAGCCTTCTCGTTGTTCGGCTGAACAATCTGCTCGTTTGCCCCATTTAATATATTTAAAAAAAAACAATATACTCACTCTCCACTTCCGGCACTAAAATACAGTCTTGCTCCAGTTTGTGTAACAGCTACCAGGTTTAGATGGTCTGATTCAGATTCCTCTACTGCCGATATTGCAATGACCGGTTTAAAATTACTTGCTTCTAATGTCCTAAAACATATAATTTTAATTCAGAGGTCGGCCAACCTTTTGGCAGGCAAGGGTCACATCGTTAAGAAATTAGATATTTGCGGGCCACACTTGTAAAATAATTATTTTGAATAAGATGTCTTATGTAACAGACATTATATGCGATATAAAATATGTTAAATTTTAATACATCACAAAAAAACTTTGTGCTCATGTAACACCTTTAACATTTTTAAAATTTAGCACCAAAATTACACTCGTCCTTTAATAACTCACTTTGCGCTAGGTGCAACAATTTACTATAATTATGAGTACAAAATAAAATGACTTACTTTACAATATCCACAGCCGATGACACAATTTTTCCTTGACTCAATCTAACCACTTTGCTCAGTCCTTCACCGTCACTACCCAAATCAAATACTTCAATGCATCCTTTCTCACTCAATGTGTACAAAATGTGACGCGAATTGTCTACTTCAATTTTAATAACGGGATCCTCATCATACAAGGCAGCGTTGAGGAATGAAGGCACCAGAAATGACAAAGCACTTGTCGAGTGATTGACTTTCTTACAATGTTTACCAAACCATCCTAGCTGCGCCTGAAGTAAGGAAATATGTACTAAGTTTAATTATCTCTTAGATAGTAAAAGATGAAGTTCGAGGGCTAGCAGGACAGTACAAAAAAAAACATAGGTTGTCTTTAAAGTCGATTTACAGAGGATAATTTTATGTGATACCGCTGATCGTGTCTCTCTATTGCTTGTTCCGCGCTGTAGCTTGCACGCTCGGCTCAGGCGGCACATCGTGCCTTTCTAACGTTTGGTTGGCGCTCTCGCTTGTACGCTCGGCACAGAGGTAACATTTTGCCTCTCAATGAGGAGTTTTGATTTCAGGAGACCATAGCTTAATCAGTAACCAGCATTTTAGTTGATCCCCCAGGTTAAGCAGCTCTGACTCCTACGGGGTGACTGATGATCTGTCTAACACAGGTTTTCTAAAAACCTCTCACCTTCTCTGTGTTTTAGAAGGCACGTAAAGCAGAGGGTCCTTATTAATGTCACTGAGTGATATTATTTGTGAGATTGTGGGGGTTCTGGGGAAGACGTCAGACAGCAGGACATTTTAACTAGCCTCACAGCCACATCTGCAATTTAAGCAGACCCTGGTACTAGACCAGAATAACACTAGGTACGAAAGAAGATTTTTCACTGTATGAGCTACAAGGCACATCTTAGTTTTAGTATTTAAAAATTCACTTACTTGATATGTAATTTCATAAAGGCAACCATCCTTTCCACCCATAAATATCCGTCCTTTTGACGTCGATTTGACACACAACATTGAAACACCATCTGTGGGCAATACGAAAACTGGCTCGGGCACTAAATGTATCTCCTCAAATTCTGCACTTCCATCTTGCTTTGTACTTGAAAATGTGACACCTGAAAAAACAATGGCATTACAAAATTTAGTGTTTTAATAAAAATCAGTAAAAATAGTGATTTAATCACAGTAAATTAAATAATATTCATTAAATTTATAGTCGACCAAAAAATTGGTTTGCCATGCTAAGGTCGAATGTTGTTTGCGCGTCAATTAGTTAAAAGGCTCATTTTTGCTTGTTATGCATTAAGTTAATTTCTAACAATAGCCCTTAGCAAAATTTTCTTTGAGTAGGAACTGTCATCTAAAATGGTTAAGAATTATTTTGTTTGACTATATATGCAATCTATACAGGGTGACTGGCGATACTCTACATTTACAATACTCCAGGACCTGATATTTGATGATCATATATGATAAAAAAACTTAACATTAAATATAAATATCAATTAATTAATAGGTGAGATTAAGACAAGGCTAACTAATTACGTATGGTGAATGGTCCATGGTCCATGCGGACATACTAGCGTGGATGAATGATGATGATCTGTTTTCCCTTCATACTTAAGTCCTCGCCTGTCTTAAGCAGGCAGACTGATAGCCGTCATTAAATCTTTTTTAATATTAAAAGCTTTAACTGACCAGGTGCCATCTACATTACACTACTTTTTACCAACTAACCTTATCATACAGAAATTTGACTACAGACAGTAAGCACACTTGATTTAATTTCAAGGAAATTTGGTCAAAAACTAAGTACTCATTTTTATAAAATTAATTATAATGAGAATCGACTACAGAGTATGCTCCTTAAGTATTTTAAGTGTCTCACCACTCACCCTATATATAGTATATTAATATGTAACGCACAAACTTTCGGTATCATTTTACGAAAATTGCACAGACCGAAGAGCATGATATTTGGCACAAATATAGTATATATTGAGAAGGGTGTTTCAATGCTAACATTTTTACTAAATATGCATTATAAACATATGTTAAATCATTAAAATAAAACCACACGCACACCAATGCCATACAATTTATACACACATACATACATTTTACTGACAATGTACCATAATAACCGAAATATATTAATTGTCAAATATAACAATATTGTACAGAGAATTAAAATTTGGTATATTTTTAAATAAGCATATGATACGCAAATATAAAGATTTGTTATTATTCATTGAAATATTGATATTAAAACATTTCTAGATGAATTAAAAACGTTTCATTAAACATCTTACCTAAGACTACTATCTCAACTGTAGTTGTGAGTACTAGTAAATATTTCACAAAGTTCTGGAATACGCCAGCCTTGGGCTTGACCAGACCAACACTTACTATGGTCTCACTGAGGCCATCAAAATAGGCCACATCACTTCCATGCTCAAAGGCCCACACGTAAATGTTACTGTCTATTGCAAGCCAAACTCTACTAATTTCAGGAAAAACTCCCATCAAACAGTGACATTGCATATCTGATAATATGTGTAGAAAATCAATATGTATAAAAATGAAACCCTATTTCCCTTGGTCACAGCATCACATGTGAATGGCTGGATAACTTTTGCTAATTCTATTTTGATGTATTTCATGTATTGTCAGGAGGTTTTTATAAAAGAAAAAATTAAGAAAATTTCACAGAAAACTAGAAAATTTAAGAATACTTAACAACCTTAAACTATTTGTAATGTAATCTTTCGAAAATTTAAACAAACAAAAAGAATGGAAACAATACAAGAATAGAAATGAGAAAGGAAATAATATTATAGGATAATAGAATGTAGTAAATAACCTAAAGTTCGGGCAGGACAAAATCTGCTGTGTCCGCTAATTATTAAAAAAATTATGTCAGATCTAATAATAAATATAAAACAAAATATCTACACAACTTTGTATGCCAAATTTATTTTAAGTATTACTTTTAGAAACCATACTAATTTTATAGAGAGACTATTTTCTTAATAAAACTAAAATAAAAATTAATAATCATAATATCAATACAAAATTTAAATATTACTGACAAATTAAATAGTTATAACACTAACTCTGTCTGTTATGTTTTTAGGACTAACTGCTGAATCAATTTTGATGAATTTTGGTAGATTAACACTTTGCAAAACAACATAGGCTACTTTTAGTGTAAAATGAAAGTTTGCATAAATCTTTCCTCTTGGAAAACCCTTAAACTCAGATGATGTTATGAGTTACAAGTACTTTGACCTCTCCTATCCATCAAATAAGCTCACCAAAACATTTACAAAACTAAATTATATATAGTAGAAGTACAACCTACCTAAACACCTTGGCTTGTCAAGAACTCCTTTCTAATAAGCTCTTTATTAGAAAGGACATCTAAGCATCACCAATAGGATCATAATAGATTTGGCTAAGCAGGGGAGAGAACATTGGCACTGACGATGAGTGTTAGTGGCCAATAGAAATAGCGCTCTTAAACCTATACTGGAGTCACAAGTCCCGACCACATCTATGTTTCCTTCCTCTGCAACTCGATGGACCCAACTACTATTTTTTTTTTTAAATACTAACACCATATTTCAAGTGTGTGCCTAATATTTCCTTTTACCTTCTACATAATTACAAAATTAAATATATATTGAACTTTCAAAGGATACGGGCAAAATGCTCCATTATTTCTGGAGGTAATGGTACTTTGTTTATAATTTTCAATTGTGATAAATTTGGGTGATTGAGTAAGCCAGCTAAATTTCTGTAGTCTGTTGAATTTAGGCCACTGCATGTTGCACTACCTTGGGCAGCTATACCAGTTATCTAAAAAAAAAAACGCTTAGATACATGACTTAATTAGTAAGTAACGTATTCAAAACAATAATCTCAACTTAAAAACAATTTGTTTCTAGCTACGCGATACTTGTTTATATATCATATAAATTATCAACCTCAAGAAACGAAGGGCGGCAAT
This sequence comes from Charaxes varanes, assembly GCA_024363005.1. Taxonomy (NCBI): domain Eukaryota; kingdom Metazoa; phylum Arthropoda; class Insecta; order Lepidoptera; family Nymphalidae; genus Charaxes; species Charaxes varanes. The sequence continues at coordinate 23,304 of JANCMC010026949.1, read as the reverse complement.
TGTCGGCGTTTATATAGCGGTCGAGGGTACAACCAGCGAGTTCTAAACACTCAAGTTGCATTTTTGGGGCTTCAGATTGCTTAGACCTGTCGTGATCACTTATAACACTGGGCATCTAAAATAAAATTGTATTTAAATCATAATTGGCCAAAAACTTGATTTATTTTTAATAGACATGTGAGGTTATTTATCTTTCAATGTCAAAAAAGTTTGTGATGAATTAGTGACAACTAACGATCGACATCCAAAATTTACCTTTAATTTTAATACAATCACTATTTATTAGTTAAGATTACACGTTTGATCCGTAGAACAGTATAGCATTCCCTATTTTTTTACAATATGTAGAAAGTTAATAATTGAAATGTCCTTTTTTTATTCACGAAAAACAAACATTGCTGTGGAGTAGATCAGAAGAGGCAGTTAAATTTTAGGAATTTGAACTGCAAAGTGCTCACTGTTCATCACAGAGACACAGATAAAAAATAATATTTCGTTGTCATTCACTATCGAAATCGAACGTGTTAGAAAAGAATCTATTGTCTATAGTGTGTTGTTGTATAATAACCATATATAATTAAATAATTTTTATATTGTGAAAAAATTCCGAGTTACATTTCGTTGCCCAATCTCCCTCGTGTCTTCTCCATTGAACGTGACATTAGCGAAATAATTTTTACATATGCACAAAAGCAAACCATCAATCAAATGAAGAAAAAAAATTAATAATTAAAAAAAAACAATGTAGAAAAGAATAAAAGACCGTTTGTATGCACACATACTCAACGTCATTAAACTATCAATCAGTAAATAGTGTTGTACGGCAGGCATTATCACATACGATATATTATTATTCGTTCTTTTCCCTAACGTTTTTTCCAAATCCCGGTTATTTTAACACTGTATCTCATATCTTATTCAATACTTATAATCCCTAAGTATTGAATAAGATACGTGGATCAGTAAAAAAAAATAATTTGTCATAAAAATTAAAGAACATAGTCATTTCCAGAAAATAACATCGGGAAATTGTATTCATCTAGCCTATGTATCGCCCTTGTTTATTATGCAGGAGCCAGATATACCTTAATCATTTCAATGATTATATAGTGTGGCCGGCGACTATGTGTAGCGGCGCAAAGTTTTGTAGAACCTTGTAGTCTTCAAGGACAAAAATGTACAAACACTTTGAGTTATGTCTGGCTCCAGCATACAATTGTAATTATTCTACTCGAAATAAAACTTACAAAACTATTTCCTGAAAATAATAAAAATCAAAGTTGAGTATAATGATTGCCGTTATCTGATGTCATAAAATCAACGGAGGCACCCAAAGTTTTACTAGTTTGACGGAGGCATCGAATCAATGATTTACGCATTATGAATTTTTGAAAAGTAATACTACTGTATTACTTTACGTGATTACTAAAATACTACTACGTGAGTTTTTATTGCAAATAATTATAAGGTTTACATGAATATCGATTTAGTGTAGATGATGCCAACAGCAGTTATTGTTCGGACGCTTCAAATGAACACCGATTGATCAGTTGATCACTGAATGAGCGCGGTCTATAGAACGGGGAACTACAAAGTCAGTAAATGTTCAGAGGAGCTGATAAAAATATAGGAAGTAAATGTCAATGTCAAATTATAATTTGCACTTTGCAGGTTGCGCTCGTTTGGGGCAGCTTAGAGCTTTTAATGTTTTCTATAAATTTTTAATCCTCATCTTTTTAAGTAGATACGTTTTTCTGTATATTATTTTATATATCTAAATCGCAAATTGTGAAACCACTGAAACAATGGCAATACCTTTTTATTTATCAGTGACTATACCTTGATGGTCTAATTTCATATTTACTACACCGAATTGTTTTTATAACACAAATATGTGGTACAACTATATTACTGTTATCACACAGTCAAGCTAATTAATAAACATATTTTTGAACAACTTGCCAAAATGAGCAGTAATTCACTTTTATTCTCTATTAATAACGAAGGAAAAGTTTATGCTTTATCCACTAGTGGTTCATGTTGGAGAGAATTTATGTATCTCGGCTTAGAATTTAAAACACTGTCTGCTGTCCCACATTATCTATGGGCAGTAGGAGGAGACCGGCAAATTTATCTACACGTTCATGGATTGGAAATACCTATTAGAGTTAAAGAAGAGTCGTATGAAAATGAAAGGTGGCTTCCTTTGGAAGGTTTTAGCGGAAGACTCTTACCCACGGATCGGTACCACTTTTCCTCACAAGATGGTACAAAGGACAGATCAATAGAAAGCATTAGATTGCCTTCAATGGCTTGGCAATGGGAAGGTGATTGGCAACTGGAACTTACCTTAGATGGTCAGCCACTTGATCACGATGGTTGGACCTATGCGGTTGATTTTCCGGCACAATTTGGATCAGTAAAGCAATGGAAGTCATGTGTGAGGAGAAGAAAATGGATTCGATACAGAAAATTTAGTGCAATGAATTCATGGTGCGCTATTGCACCTCTGCATAAAGACCCCACCCAGGAACCTTTCATAGATGTAAGCATTGGTGGGAATCAGATCCCTTATGCGTCTCCAGGTACATTATCGGTATGGGCTATTACTGCTCATGGACGTGTCATGTATAGGGTTGGTGTGAGTATCATGCCAATAATCAATAATTATGCACTGAATGTAAGTCCAATATTTAATTAAATAATCTGTTAATAGTTTATTGATATCATAAAGTGACATAACTCAAAAAAGCCGATTATTGGGAAATCGGAAAATAACGTTTGGTCATTTACGACTTCTTTCTCTTATAATTCGATACAAAAGATATTATAGTAAAAAAATATGTGTTTTATAATAATAGTAAATGAGGTAATTATTGATATTAAAATGTCATTTTATTATTTGTTTGTCATTTTAACTAAAAACTTATTTTAGTTGAAAAGACAAAAATAGCTGTATCTCAGTGTTGGATGGAGATATCGAAATAAATCTTAATTTCTTCATTGGCAGATAGAAGACATTGAGAGGAAACTGCCTGTATCATTACACTTATTTTCGAACTAAAACATATATTGGTCAGTTTATGACTAAGCATGCGATATGTATCTCGTTACTACATGCGTGGCATATATAACATAAGCTTTAAAAAACAACTCAAAGAACACTATCTAAGCAGCTGAAGTTAATTTAGACGATCTTATATATATATATATTCCTAGTTTAATATATATATTTCTCATATTAATTTCTTTGTATTTCATTAATCTGATGTGTATATATTATTGTACACTGCCTATCTTTATTCTATTTTAATTAATTTTTCATAAATATAACCAGATTGCCTGGAAGAGATCGCTCATTAGCTATAAGACCGCCTGTTTGTTCTTTTCTTATTCTCAAATCTGTAACCTGTATTGTGTAGCTGTGTACAATAAAAGTTTATTCTATCTATCTATAACTGTATCAAATTTCATGCATTTATGTTCAATTGTATGAGTTAGTTGGGGCGGAGAGACGGACGTTCGGATATAGCGAAATAAAACGCTTATTTATGTGATATTATAATATTACTGCCCTTTCCTTTTTAATGCGAATGGCTTAGCTATGTCAATCGTTACAAGCAACCTAAAAAATACAGTACATTTGCTTATAACGTTAATTTGAAGAGATTTTAGTTTATTTTATCTTTCTTACTTTAATGAAGTTTTAACAAAATAAACCGACTCCAAATTGTCAGCCTTCAAATAAAAAAGGAATCTTCAAAATCGGTTCAGCCAGTCAAAAGTTCTTAAGTAAAAAACATAAATAAACACAGTCGAAGTGAGAAAATTCAAAAATATTTTTGTTTTTTTTGTTGTTGTTAATTTGCTGGCCCGTTGGCGCAGTGGGCAGTGACCCTGCCTTCTGCTCCGGGGGTCGTGGGTTCGATTCTCACCTCGAGTCTATAGTGAGAGACAATTCCCTCATTCCTGGATTAATTCTTTCGCCAAACACCTCTATTATCTCACCTGTGAATATCGTAAATAGAATAAAATAGTTTTTGCTTAAATATTTCTTTAGAAAATCATTGCAATATTGAAAGTCGAATAATCGTTAAAAAAATTACGATGATGTTTGCTTTGCTTTGATTTGATTTTATAAAACATTTTACGAATAAACTTTGTAGAGTACAGTCGACCAAGAAAGAGCTTTACCATATTGGATGACAGCTCCTACTTAAAGAAAATTTTGCTAAGGATTATTATTGTAAGAAGTTAACGAAATGCATTACAGGCAAAAATGGGCCTTTTAACTAATTAACGTGTAAAGAACATTCAACCTTAGCGTTGCAAAACAATTACTTGGGCGACATATAAATAAAATATGTTGGATAATACAATATTCTTATAATGTTAACTCTTTTGTTGTAGTAGTTTTCTATAAGCTTTTTAAAACAATATAAAATGTGACTATTGTGAAAAATACTAAAATAATAAATAATAAGAAATAAACTGGAATTTTTGGCTGTTCATATCCCACATATTGTATAATCAATACAACACATAAATTATTTACTAGTAATAATTTGGACAATCTAAAAGTGTACGACTCATTCCATTTTTGATGGGAAATCTGGCGACTAAAGGAATCTTTAACAAACAATTGTTTCCAAAAAAAAAACCGTGCTACTACTTAACTAAAATGTATAGGGATATTTTTTATTTTAGTAAGGGATCATCCTTAAGGTTGGAGGGGAGGGTATCATCAAAATGTGATTGGTTGGTACAAATTAATGATTGCTCCCATACTAATATTATAAATGTGAAAATAAATCTGTTACATTGTCACACCTATTCAGCTGAACCAATTTTAATGAACTTTGGTATGGGGATATATTGACTAATAGGGAAAAGTTGGGAACCTTGACACAGACTACTTTTTGTAGCAAATATGAAAATTGAAAGGGGTGAAATAAAGGTTGAAGTTGCTGGTTGAAGACAGTACTAAATAAATAATTATTACTTTATTCAAATAATAAATAAATTTACCTTTTACAATTTCTTCAGGATTATTCTTATCCTCTGTAAGTTTGTTGTCAAGTCCATATTTTTTATAATATTCTTCTTGTTCCTTAGCTAACAATTCACCTCTCTTAAAATATTTCTTTGAAGAGTTCTGTAGTGTACCGAATGAAATTAAAAAACTTGACAGCATAAATAGTTTTATAAATTCACCAAAAAGATATTTTGAAATATTTAACTTTGTATTTTAATATTTTAAATTATTTGGAAGACAATTTTATAGTATACACATGTATTAATCAATTTAGTAACATAAGATTTTAAGAGTTTTGTACACCTAATCAGGAAGGTTATAGTGTGATTAAATCTTTGTCCTTAGATCTTAAGACCACTGTTCCAAAAAATAAAGTAATTTGATATGATTTGACAACGAGAGGGCGATTTATTTTATGCAATAAAAAATCAAGTATTGACTGCGTAATTGTACTGTCATTTTCCCTCTGTACTATTTCCTCGCCGACCAATTTATAGCCAGATAGGTAAATCTCTGTCCATCTCTATCTTCTGAGTCTCTAATGATTTAAAACGAGAAATAGCATAGTAATCTACGTACCTTGATACTGACTACATGATAATGATCTTGTGTGTCAATTTCTTCGTCACTCGAGTCGTTCTTTCCGCGTCTTCTGCCCGAACCGCTGCGTCTGTCATCATTGGAAGATGCCGTTTTGCCTGATAAGATAATCAATTATTATTTTTATCACATGTTTTGTATTGTTTAAAGTGTACCTAATTATCCCGTTTCCTTTCCTGCTAACCATAAATTTTATGCTAGGATTAGATTAGTCCAACAGAGGGCCCAGAACGTATATTCTCGAAAGTTTTGCTTTTACGTTCGAAACGAAACGTCAAATGAAGATTCGTGCTTCATTTTACAGTTTTATCTTCATTTGACAACTTTAATTACAGGTAGTTTTTTTTTAATATGGTCAAATAAGAATTGAGTCACTAATCCGGTACGTACTTGTTCTAAAGTTAAATTTATTTAGAAATAATTAATTTCTTCTTTGCAAAAATACGTTGCGGAAGAACTTCTTGGTGGTATGAGTTCCTCAGCAGGGCTATAACTAGTCAAGATCCTATTTTCAATAATAAAAACGCTTTCTCAATATATACATCTCTACCTAAATTTACTAAATTTGCAGCTAATTTGTCATTGTCAACAGTTATAAAAAACGTTACGTAACGTTACGTTACTTTACGTTAACGGTAGTCTAGTCAAAATTATACTAAAATAAACTATTACATAGTCTAAAAAAATTGTGTAACGTAGTCGTTTTATACACCTCGTCCACATACCGAAATTGACCTACTTTCATGCTCAAAGAATTTTTCACATTGGATCAGTAGTTTCGGAGATGAGCGCGTTCAAACCAACAAACAAACTCTTCAACTTTATATAGTGTATAGATTACATGTTTAAATTACGCTTGTACGTAAAGCGTATTGTAGTGCGTCGAAGACTATATTAAAGATAAAACTGCTTGAAGTTGAGTCACTCCAGCTCTGTACTTGATAGTTAACGTGCAAAAATGTGAAAAACTCATTTCTGTAGTAACTATTTTTAAAAGAGTGGCTAACGAGTTTCTTGCTGATTCTTCTCGTAACTCGACTCTTCCGAATCAGTAGTAGCTTTTAAAGTATTTGACGATTCAAAAGAGCTTGTAAAAACTACTTGAATAAAATAACATTTGAATTTGAATATGTATCAAATAATTTTATGGCGTCCACCTGACTCCACCTATATACCGCGAAGCGAATTCTATTTGATTAACATTATATAAAACTGGGACTTTTTACTTTTCTTTTATTCGATTCTTAAAGAATGTAATGTAGATTATTTAATGTTAATATTATATTAATTAGTTAATATTACAATAGTTAATATTACAGTAAATAGTTGCAGATATCCGAGATAAAATCAAAATGAATACACGTTTTTAGCACAACCGTGTAAAAGGTAATGCTGGTCGCACGGCAAAGGTTAGCCTCATCAGTTTTTAACATTACGACAATTTATAAATGAGATAGAATATTGTAAATATACTGAGATTGATTGCGGAATACGATTCACTATCGTGAGAATAAAACCTAGTGCAGGATTAATACTGCTACGATATACGATATATATAAAAGAACGCCCTTTTTGGCTGGAGCTGTCTTTCCTAAAATTTTTAGAAAAAAAATCAAAATCTTTGTCTTCGATCGAATCTCCGTAACACGCAGAAAAATCTTTATTCTCAGAGCGGGGCGTGAGGAAACCTCTTAAAGTTAGCTCTAAGTTGAATATTTTACGCCAAAAATAACTATTACAAGAGTTGTAAAAGCTGTAAGTGAATAGATTTGCTTTGATTTGATTTACCCCTGAATAAAGAGAAGAATGAATGTTTTTTAACTGTACGAGTACTATTACAAATGTCACAGCATCGCAGATTTTCTCAATCATTGCTATCGAGTTTAACATTATTACATATATTTTCCTGTGTCTCACAGAGTGACGCAAAATAAGTAATGACTCTCCCATTGGTAACTAACTAGTAGTCGAACTTGTCTCTTCTGAGAAGCCGGCTCAGAAGCTATGTCAATCACAGTGGGTGGTCTGGTCTCTATTTTTTGTTATCTTTTATTTAATTTCACTTATCTTAAAGCTTCATTTATTAGCGGGCCCGGCGGACGATATCCTGAATGTTGACTACGAGCGCCATCATAGGAAATATTCCGAGTAATTTTGCAATTCTGTATTTTTAGGTATTTTTAAGCAACTTTTTGTGTTTTTCTTTCTTACTTTTCTTTTAAACCTTTCCTGAAATAAGTTGAATGAAACAATACAAACAGAATCTATATCGTTCCAACCGCTTTCGTTT
>JANCMC010026949.1:0-15279 GCA_024363005.1 Charaxes varanes | reverse complement strand
TGCCCCGCCTATATTTACGGCGATGCAATACCTCAGACGCGTATGAATTTCACGCGAATGTTAAATCACCCGAGGTAATGTAACATATCATAATCGCAGCAAAGTTCATCTCATAAATACTCACACGATTCATTCGGGTTAAATGTTAGAGAATGCGGGATTGCGAAACTGAATAAAGATTATATCTTATAGACAACGGTTTTAGGCGCTGTCCACGCGTTTGTTGAAACGTTTCGTAGACTTTGATTGATTTGTGAATCAATCAAAGTATCTGTAGTAGTGTGCAATATTTTAAAACCTCAATGGGTCAAAGGTAAGATAGATTAAAACCCGTCCCGGATTTCCGGTTCGGTTCCAGATTAAAACTAAGTAACTATCGTACTCGCTCCTGACATAAATCTATGTGCCTATTTTGAAACAAGTCAAATTTAAACTATTCCTAAATAATAATATTAATTAATTATTTAAGAAAGTAAAAGTATATTTTCTATATTAAACTATAGGTAAATTGAACTTATTATCCAAGATTCCTAAAATACTGTGTGATATGAATTGTTTTCCAGAAATAAACAAAATCCAAACATTTTTTTAAGTAACTTAACAAGATATAGAAGATTGCTTTTCCTTTAAAAAACTAAACTAAGTAAACAAGAATACGTGGATATTTCCAAAAACAGTAGTTGAGTAGAAGTACTAACATTTTGAAAGAGCGCGTTTATTTATTATGTATAGACGAACGCTCTTTGCTTAGAGCCGGGGTTACGTCTGCATCAAGCTGACCTGAATGCGGTAAAAGGTCACGTTTGACAATAAAATTATAGTTTTTTTTGTATTTGTCAATACATTTTTAACTCGTAGTTATGGTGAGGTGACTTTTGAAATTTATTATATAATACGTCCGGGTTTGCTTCCTGTGATATATCGTGCGGTAACGAAGGTTCCGTCGATAAGCGAACTAAAATACGGTAAGGAACCCGATTCGTCTCCGATTGGACTACAGAGACACTGTTTTAACGTTTGGCTGAGTGATAAATCAGAATGCTTGGCTTACTAAAGTATTTCTAAGATTATAAATACGGATGCTAACATATCTAAAACGAAACTGCTTTTTGTATTTTATTTATTACTAAGTGTATTCCGCTACTTGGTTCATGTGAATTCAGTGATTTTGAGGGCTTTGATATTTTATGCGGAACCCTTATTATTGTTCTAATAGTAAAGAAGCCTATGTTAAAACGTGTAACATCCGCTATTTACCTGTGAAGTCCTGCTGAATCGGCCCAGCCGTTTCGGATATTACCCGGAACTAACAGACAGACAGGCAAACAAAATTGTTTTAACTTGCATTTTTGTTATAGGTATCGTATATATAGCCGTATAACTATTACAAAAATAATTTTGACCTTACAAACAAATACTTCAATTTTATTTTTATATTTGCCCAGCATGGTTGGGATTTGAACCAGGTACTTTTATGTTTCTGCCCATTCTTCACACCGTCGATACATCGAGGCTATTAATGGCAGGATTAAATAATATCACAACATAACAAAAAAGAAGGTCATTACAATATATATGTAAATATACCGCCACCATACAAATGACTATAAAAGTGTAAAAATATCCAAACAAGGTGATTCGCTTGATAGTGCAATTAGAATTTATTATACAAAATTATACAGTTTAAATTGATACATGATTAATCTAACTATATGACTATATCTTCAGACTGTCCTATTACGGAAAGAATATACTCGTGGTTTTATAGCACACACATATTTTGAGGATTGTATATGTTTATATTAATAGTTGGAAAAATTGCAGAAAAAATAATTGCCGTCAATATTCTCAATGTTTAGTTTCTGTTTAATTAATACAATACTTGCAAAAATTTTAGGATAAATCATACACAAATTAAGCATAAAGCTTGTGCTTGAAGTTTGTGCCACAAAGTCCTTGAAAACTTTAAAATTTAACATAATTTAATTAAATACCTTTTCTAGCAATAGGCTATTGAGGAATTTGCATGGATTGTATACGTTTTTAAATAAAAATTCTCCATGTTCGCCACATTGGGTTCAAGATATCTCAACCTCTGTTTATAATAATTATATAAACTGCCAAATTACAAAAGCAAATCTGCACTGTTTGTGTGCCAGGGCCTATGAGCTTTGAGGAAACTTTGTCGGTTGGTTGAGAGGCGGTGAGATGTTGAGAAACCCCAAATTACGGAGATTCGGAGGCTGGAGGCTGCAATTAAGGCTGCTCTTGACTTGACTCAACCTGTGTTGAGTAATTACTTAGATTTGTAAAGTTATTATTTAATATAAATACTTATAATAACTTTATTTGGGAACAGGATTCCTTTTATGCCGGAAATATTAAGGATTACTTCTTAAAGAATAAAAATCGTCCTAGAGGTAATATAATCCAATTAAGAGCTCATTGCAACATATAAATAAAATAACATCGAAATTATTTTATCTACATGAAAAAAAGGTTACCTCTAATATATCTTCGATAGATTTGTTGCTGCGATCTCTCACATATTTCAAAACATTACTATTGTCCACGACACCGTTATGACTCCAAAGTATATCAGCTGGTACGAGCCAATTCACGTGTTCCTCCACAAAGCAATCAAATTTATCAAACCCAAAAAGAAACATTGGCAACTTTTTGAAGTTTATATTCTCCTTGAACCAGTAATTCAGTATGCGCAGTATATTAGCATTCATGTAGACTTCAATACTAATGGCAGCCAGAGCAACTTAACTTAGCGATCAACTCAAATGCCGACCACTGATTAGGCCACGACCTCCTCAAAAATCTTTCCTATATCTAAGCAGGGTTCGGCAACCTTCGGCAGCCAAGGGCCACATTGAACAAATAGGTGTCCAATTCGTGGACAAATAATAATGTAGTAACTTTTTAAATAGTTTGTATTTGAAAATAAAGCGTTTAGATTGGATATCTGTTTTTTATGTAGGTAAATATTATAAGCGATATAAAAAAGTGCATGTGTTGTTTTATATAAGTTTAAGTACATTACAACGAAACTTTGCGCTCGTTTTATTCCTATATCCATATATAATAATTAAGTTATATAAGAATTAAGTTGCTGTTTACAAAACAGTCGCGGGCCACAAAGAAAGGGGTCGCGGTGCAGTATTTCAAAGGAATGGTCGCTGAAATTTAATGTCAAATGGACGCTGGCTTTGCATGTTCTCTATGTGACATTTCGCAAAATGTCCGCTTTATGGGCTTTTAAATGATAACAAATTACTATTAAATAAACTATGCCTTATTTAAAATAACTTATCAGCAAAAAAAACGGTTAATATTTAGGGAAATTCTTTGACTTCCAGAAATGCTTATATCACATTCAAATTTAAAATCAAGATTCATTTCATTCATTCATTCACTTAGGTTTTTTATAACTCTTGTAAAAGTCATATTTAGCATCAATTTTTTTAAAATAATGTGTGATATTATTATAGTAATAATATATTCGACTTAGAGCTAAGTTTACTAGGGTTCCTGCCCTTCGCACTCGCCCAGGTCTGAGATTTTAAATTTAATTTGTGAGAGTCGATATTGAAATCGACTCCGGAGCCGGTGTCAACCGGAAATGGAGTAAGGAAATTAAGAAAAGATACTAGTACGTTTGGTTTGAATTGTTTTGGCAATTAGGTTCCGCTTTCTCTTCGTAATGCTTTTAAATACAACTAGGACTTTTTTTTCAATTAATAAAAAATATTGATCATCAATTTTTTTTTTTTACCTACTTCGACTGGAAATGTAGCTTAGCTTTCAAAATGCACATAAATAAAATTTTCTATCCAAATCGCGTGTTTACGAAAAGTAAATATTTCCTAAATTTCCCATAACTACAGTGTTAATGTTGGCACGTCCATCGGTTGAGGAAAATTATATTTGGAAACGTGAGAATTTCAATGTTTAAATAACTTCTGTTTCAAATGTTGATAAATACAGCTCCATATTTCATTATCAACAGAAATTCACAATAATGGACCGAATCGTTGAAACAAAGGTAATTGTTGATTCCAACACGAAAATGCAAAAGTTCAATGTAAAACTGAAAGCGCTTCTTTTGTATGTTGTGCTTTTGTAATTTATTTATATATTACAAATAAATATTTATTTTCTTATCGAATAGATGGATCAAATTCAAATAGATAAAAATTTCGTAAATTTATGGCGTAATCAACAATTTTAAATGGTGTTTAAGTGTAGGTCAATACTCCTCGACCCTGTGGGACCATTTGTAATCGTCCCTTCCCTGACCACACTGAGGTATCTATGTCTAGCTGTGGACGGACGGACGGACGACATCGGGTTCAAAGAAGAAAGGGAGGATCTATATTCATTAGGCTACAGACAGTTACTACAACTATTAACAGTCGTTAAAAGTTACTTAAATGCAGATTTAAAGTTCTTCTTTCTTTGTTACTTTGTAGTGTTATAAACTTTACAAAAAAATATAAATATATTTACAATATATTGAAATTGAACAATTCCTGTTTTAGTTAAATAGTATTTATGGGCATTCATTAGAATTGTCTCAACACACAATTGTTAGTAACTAGCTGTAGCCAGTAATTCGTTGGTATTTTGCATTTTAATTTTTTATGCTGGACCCTAATTACTTTACTAAACGTAACCTATGATATTACTTGTGAAATCAATTATCTGCCATTAAAATTCTCATTAAAATCACATCAGTTGTTTCAAAGATTACCAGAACCAAACAGACAAACAAAAAAATGGAAGAATGGAGAGGAGGCCTACGTCCGAAGACGGACACACTAAAGTCTGTTATAGATAGATAGGATATATATTTCAAGTTTTGACCTACAAGTTCGAAATCTGAAAATATATCTACGCCGTAATCTCTTCTAAAATGAAAATTTTATTTAATAGTACAATCATTTTTACTCTATTAAAATGTATATATGTCTACTATATATATACTATATAAATGAATATGGCAACAAATCCTTTCTTGTAAATAGCCAAAAAATCGGATAGGTTAGTAGTTATTAGGAAAGGCTAAATTTTTTAATGTGATCATTCGAATTAAATTATTATTTTAGTCTACATTATTATAAGTTTCCGATATCCATTTGGCGCAAGTCTTTATGTGTATAGCTAAACAATCGAAAAAAGGTTAGAAAAAAAATATGCGGGTTTTCTGCTCGTTTGTTCTAAAGGACATAAAAGGGTAAATTCGTTATATTTAATAATTTTAAGTTTCTTTATTTTGAATTTTTAAAATTAGTTGTCATAACTTACTTTGTCCTTTTTTTTTAATCTGATTTATTTAAGGGTCTTAAATTTATTTAAGATCATGCCAGACCCATCCACAAAAACATATATTTCTTTTTTTATTTTTTTATAAAAGTAAGTTAGATATCATAGATACAGTTTTTATTTTATTATAATAAATACAAAAAGCAATCATTATAAAAACTTGGTACTGCAAGGTGAAATTTGAGGTAAAAAATGCATATAAAAACTTTACCGAAAAAAACATAAGATAACTCAAGCGTAACCACAGGAAAAAGTTAGTGTTAAATTGAAGAAAAAATTGATAAGTAATTAAACTATAACAATTAAAATAAAATAAAATATTTTATTTATAGAAACTTTAATATTCTGTTTTGTATAACTTCCTTTTAAACTTTCTCTGAAGTCGGTGCCATCAGAATCTATTTAGTGGAGAACCTATTTGGTTTGGTACCGACTACAGCACATCAGTAAGTGTCTACTAAATCGTATGAAAGTACTATTTATTTTTTGGTATTTAGTTTCTCGCCTTTTTGTTTTTGAAGGCGGTTTTCTTTTTTTTTTTAATAATTTATTAGTTGTCATCTGAACCATAAAAATTTCAGGTCACTAGCACAATTTCTACATAACTGTTTTGTAAGCTGTAACTGTTGTGTAAGCTTTAGTCAATAAATTAAACTACAGAAAGTAACAATGTAGTGAGGAGGCTGGCAAGCTAAAGAATTGGCTCGATTCAAAACTAATTAAAATTTGATATTTCATATATTATTTAAATTTTGCTTGTCAAGACACGCTTATATAGAAGGGTTCCGTATCTGATACGCCATAAAGGTATTTGTTAAATAACTTCAAAAGTTGTTGGCCGATTTCGTTCGAAATAACTTTCCTAATGAGTTTTTAGCATGTTCTATCAACATGGAAAATTTCAAGTCTCTACGTCTAATATTTTGGAAATGCTATTAGGGACCACCTTACGGGCAGACAGACGAACGGAGCGAAATTATGATTATTCCTTGTAGTACGGAACCCTAAAAGCTGCTTCATATTTTTAATCATTTATTTAGGTTTAAACAGAGATGAATACAAAAATCATTCTCTATCCAAAAGAGAAACAAAACTCAATGCATAATACAAACAGTTAGTAGTATTTCTTAAAAGTTAACGAAAATCATAGACAATAGGTATATTATTCTATTTTATCGTCAAAGTAAAAACATGTTTTATTTATCTTAAGTTCTTTTGGTATCTAATAACTCACTTTAATAACACGAAAACAATAAAAAAATTCATCCAAATAAATAAATATCCAAAACTTCCAAAACCCCAAAAAAATAGTCTGCATAGCACGTAAACATATTTCAATAAATAAGGTACTTAATATAAGTATGATATGTTTATTTATGACCGGAAAAAGAAAGTCTAAAAATTCTTAAATATTCTTTTTTATTTGAATAAAGTGGCATCTATAAACCAGAAATAGTATAAATACAAGAAAACAAAATCTACTAATCCTGCCCGCAAGCTTCTAAAATAAAAAAAAATAGGTTTTACATATATAAACTATCTTTAGTATTAAAACTCAAACCTAGTCAAATTATTATGCCAAAAAAATATGACTTGATGTTTCCAGATAATATACTTGCATGCAACTTTTAACTGAATCAACTCAAGACATATATAGGATAAGATTTATTTTTAAATTTAATTTTTCTATGTTGTCATCATTTACTTCAAAATTGCTATATTATGAGCATAATAATAAGGAAATTGCAGTATCAAGAGAATAATAATAATCATTCATTTAAAAAAGCTGTTTTCCAAAGAAACAAACTTCTGTGCTAATGTATAGTTTGAGTCAATTCAGTTGCACATAAGCATAATATAGTCACCATATAAATTTAATATATATATCTGTATTTATTTTTGCGTTGGTAATGAAAATAAAATTGCATATTTGAACTGTCAAAAATTTCAGAGCTTCCGAAATCTGAATCAAAAAATAAACCGATTATTTGCCATATAGGGTTTTAATATTTGCCCGTAATACTCGTATATTAAGATAAATCTACTAAGTCACTTTTAGCTAAATTCCATTTTGTTTTGTCTAAATTAAAAAAAAATAATATCATTTTATACGATTATTCGAAGTATTTCTAATTTACATAATTTTACCAACTTTAAATTTATGAATTTGGTGTAATTGTAGGCAACAGTTTATTAATTAAAAGTTTAATCACGGATCAAAAAAAGTTCATTAATTTATATAAATCAGTTTGCTATAGAAATTTGTCACGACCAATTTCTGTAGAATAAAACCACACATACGGCCAGTGTCACGTTTTACGGAAAAGGCATAAAGGAGTTTAGTTAACTCTTGACTTAAAGATAATAGTAGACGAGTCAAAATTCTAGTAATGAAGAAAAAAAACAAAGCGATGGCACAACAATATAACATGCTAAGATTACTAACCGATTTTAAGTTCAATTATATCAAATATTCTATAGATTTTAGATTTTATTAAAGGTAAATAATAGTGATTCAACGAATATTAACAAAATTAATTAAAACGAATACCACCATATTACCTTAACGAAATCATAAAAGTAATTAAACATCAAAAGGTTTTTAATAGGTTTTTGATATTTCCACTATAACTTTCTTAATCTATACAATGCATTCTTGGTTTCCTTCATAAAGATGACGTCGTCAGCTTGGTCCTTTAATTTAAAATGCGAGGTTCGAAATAGGTAAAATTAATAAATAAGAAATCTATACTAATATATAAAGCTGAAGAGTTTGTTTGTTTGAACGCGCTAATCTCTGGAACTATTGGTTCGATTTGAAAAATTCTTTCAACGTTAGGTAGCCCATTTATCGAGGAAGGCTGGAGGCTATCATCACGCTAAAATTGAATCTATTTTTTCCACCTAATTTAACGCGGAGGAAGTTAAAAATATTTTAAACTAGTTTAGAAATATTTTTTAAAATTTACGTAAACATATACAAAATAACTTATTACTAAACAATGCATAGACATTTTAAGTAAATAGCTAACCGCTGTGTCGTTTATTCCCAAATTGTATTACCGTTAAAGTTATGTAGAAAGTGAAGGTTTAAAGTAAATAATATAAAATTATGGCTCGTACGCCATTGTTTCGCTTATTAATGCTATTTTACAGTTTTCGAAAGTACTTTCTTAATTATTTTTTAAATTACATCACTAACTATAATTGAAATTCATAATTTTTCATTATAATGTAGTTTTTATCGAATTCTGAGAGCGGAATAAATCGTAAATGACACAAAGTTTTTTGTGATTTCTAAAAAATCTGATTTTTGAGTTAGGTCAGTTTACAATTTAAGCATGCGTAATATCTTTAAAAATACGACTAACGTAGAAAGAAACCGTCACGTTCTATCTGTTCACGTAACGCTGAGTTAGGGATTTTCATCGAAAATAAATTTCCTTAAGGAATATCTGTATGACAAATAATGAACAGACAATCGTATTCTCTACGTGTTTTAATACTTTTTTATATATCATCCGGTCGCCGCATGAGCAAGTTAACCTAGTGATCGCCTCAAATTCCGACCACTGATTAGGCCACGACCTCATCTATATACACAGGTATATACTCCTATATATAAACTATAATTAAGCAAAATTTCATACTTCTCCGTCAGCGCAATTTTGTAGAATATTACGAAAATTTTACGCGTCGCTTATTAATATATAGATTACAATAGAATTAAAATACGACACAATTAGTAAAATTCAAATACTATTCTCATCTTATAACTGGATATGCAATAATAAATTAGAGACAAAAAAACCTTTAAACAAACATTTATATAGGTAACAGTAAAGTAGTAAGAAATATGTAGAATGTTTTTTTACAAAATTAAATTACATTTAATTATTCTTAGGTAAATTATATAAAAAAAATTCTTTTTTAATCCCGAAAATTGATACAGTTCCCGAGGGATAGTTACGCAACGCGACTAAAAATTTTTACGCAAAAAATAGAGCAACGAATCAACGTGATTTTTTGACTACGGAGAATTGAAATCAGAGAATTATGAAGGATAATTTTCATTCGGGATCAAAAAAGGGTTTTTAGTTACAAAAATCATCAATTTTTGTAACTAAATACTAGTCTTGTTTAAAAGTCAAAATGATATATCTATTCCTCTCTATAATCAAAAAAGAATTACCTACGTAGTATAAACTTAAATTATTAGGTTTAAGTTTAAGAACAAATATGAATAATTATTACTTAATAGTATTTTTTTTACTTCTAAATTCATTACGTAAATAGCTATTAAATTGATGACTTCGGCATGACCGAACACAGGCATTAAGTTGTCTACCTTAGGAACAGACGTCCGTGTGTCATATAGTCCTGTATATATTTATATTTATTACTTATTAATTTTTAAAAATATGCTTATACATATACTATATAAGGCATTCTTTATAAAATCTTAGATATGAAAACAATAAACAGAAGTAATTAATTATTATTGAATAATAATAATACTCTTTGTTTAATTAAGTAACCTTTATCGTAAGCACACAATTATTTTGAACGTAGGATTAAATACACTTAATATAAATAATATTTAAGAATAAAAGTAAAAATAATAATGAGGTTACTTAATTAGAAAAGGTCGCCGTCTCAGCGTAGATGCTGCAGAATTCATCTGGAATGTTCCAGCATCCACGCTGCTATTTATATTTTATATTTATTATATGAAATTACGAAGTAATGCTGATTAATGTAATTAAACCCAGATGCCTTTAAGTTCCGTTTCGTAACAACGACTTGTTACAAACAGAAGTCTGAAAATTAGACAGCTGTATTTACAATTTCGTGATTATTTTCATATTAATTTTAGCCAAAGTTAGCCTTTTGATATTTTAGTGTAGTAGACTACACTACACTGAAATATCAAAAGTGTTAACACACCTCTATCATCTTTATTAATCTGTGTGTGTATTATCATCTTTATTAATCTGTGTGTATTATCATCTTTATTAATCTGTGTATGTATTATCATCTTTATTAATCTGTGTATGTATTATCATCTTTATTAATCTGTGTGTGTATTATCATCTTTATTAATCTGTGTGTATTATCATCTTTATTAATCTGTGTAAAAACATTTGTGTAACACAGGCATTAAGTCGTCTACCTTAGGAACAGACGTCTGTGAGTCGTATAGTCCCGTATATAGCGCCTGACACAGCATCAACCAGCTTCTTTATAACCCACGCTTCAGGGGTTTCTATCTTAGTCAGTCTCTTGCTGTTCCAGAGGAATGCCCTCTTCTTTTATGGAGATTTCTTGTCTGCAACCTCTCCAACAGCCAAACATACCGAGAATATTTATAATAAATGATAAAGAGTCGCATCTTCTGATCACGATGTCATACATTTGCGTCAGTACTTAAAATAAGGCCTATTTGCCTCTATTACATTATAAAATATTGAATTATTGTTTCAGAACGATCGACGTCAACGGACCGGCATGTCCAAACTGAAGACTTCAGTGCGCCAACAAAAAATAGCAGCGGAGAACATAACGGCCTTTGTTTGGACCCAATGAAGTTAGCTGAACTGACTGGCGGTCTACCCTCATTTGAGCAGACGAATGGTGCCTCATCACGCAGGCGGGCAGCCGCCGAGCCGCCAATGCGGGTAGCGGTCGCTGTGGTGGGGGCGCGTCCATTATAGCTAGTGAAACTGCCGCGTCGACCGGTTTTTGTCTAATCACCTGTGAAGCTGTGAAGGACTCTATCTAAAGCGGGTTCCACACATAGCTTCTTGACGTAGCTTCAATGTTTGAACACTTGTATGACTTTGAAAGTCAATCCCGTGCCAAACAAACAAATGCTCAATCATATGAAGTTATGTCTCACGCCCGTATAAGAATACTGGATACTACTCGAATATTCATTATTGTTTAAAATTGCTATATCGGACCCTGAAAGTGGATTTAAAGACGTTTTTAATATAACTATCTTGATGTGTACAGTTTAATGTAAAATGTCTATAATTATGTAAAACGAAGACGGTAGGCGAGTTTATGTTCAAGAAAATTATCGAACAAGATTGTGTGATACTAAAGTAAGTTATGGTTAAATGTTTGAAAATGTAATCTAATAAAGATTGTTTTAAATTAAAATGAAGTTTAATTTTTACTGCATTGTTCGACATGTTTCTACGTAAACCTGTGTGAACATTTTATTAAATTCCCTTATAAAATAAAATATAATATGCCTATGTAAATATACAAGGAAAATAAGGAGTTAGTTAATAAAGTAAAGAAGTAGTTTTTATATAAAAGCGACAATTTTTATCTCCTACTCACGCGACAACAGCGCTCTCAAGCGATATGTTATAAAAGTTTAACCTCTATTGTAGACAGCGCCATCTATGTATGTGCGTTTAAATTAGAAAACCTTATTTTGACAATCCATAATACCCATCTTCAGATTCTAGAGTCTATGAATGTCATTGTCAGTGTCACGGGTACATCTGTCAATTTCAAGTTCAACAAAAATCAAATGCAGGCACGGCTCAATCAAAACACAAGGTGCGGGCGTTACGAGCAAGGCCAGAGGCGTCTAGTAGCTGTCAATTGAATCGAAGATCGATCGACGTGATAGTGTGTAATGCGTCTTAATTTAATAGTAGCGGTGTAAAGGGAGTAGGGTGGGCGAGGATCGCGACCACTGACCAGCCATGTGACTCGGTATTGCGATTTGCGTCGCGACCTTCGTTGCCGCGTGCTCTAGTGTAATCCGGTTAGAGGCTAGTGTTGTTTGCCGGTTGGCACTGCCGTGTGCGCTTCACCGCTGTGTGGTGTGTCCAGGTCGCAGCAGTACCAGTAGAGGCGACCGCGAGGTCCGCGATACAACAGCGACAACTCACCGCAACCACCTGTGAGATGAAACCGCGCGACGACTACGGAAACGGCGACGGTGAGTTTTTACACCCATGTTTATTGCGTGTTTTTTTACGCAACAAAATATAACGCGGTATGTAAATTATCCTCGCTACGTAAGCTAATTAAAAAAAAATTACAAATACGATAAAAAGCGTACCTACCAAAATTATTTGCGTTTTAATTGTGAGTGTAAAAAACTGCGCGTTTAAAGTTTTTGTTCCTTTTTGACAGAGTTTTAGATTAAAACAGTAATATATTAAACAGTTTGTTTACCTTTAAAGATTGTTAAATGAAAATAAAGTTTTTTGATATAAATTACTAAATAAAAGTGTGTAAATTACTAAAAAAAATTCAAGTTTTTATATCTTTAACATCATGTTGTCTTTATTTTAATGAACAAATATCCAGTTGTAAATGTAATATATAAATTTATATGTTAAATCACAAAACCTTTCTATAATTTTGGCAAAATAAGCAAAGAGGGTGATATTTTACGAAAGTTTAAGATACCTATTAAGAATGTTGTTTTTATTAAACATAATGGGAATACTGGTGAAAATTTATAGGCTATTTAAAGAAAGAGATGGCTTGTATTTAAGACTGTAAGTATGATAAAGACAACAAATGCTTGAGTTTTATTTTCTAATTGTTTTCCTTATATCAACTATCCATTGTAACTATTAATGGATTACTTAGCTGCTAGGGTGTTTAAAGAAAGAGATGGCTTATATTTAATAACATAAGTGAGATAAAGACAACAAACTCAAGATTTCTTCTCTTATTGTTTTCCTTATACATAGCTTTTAATATTAACTCTACATTACGAAAATAATCAATGAAATGCCGTACTGTTGATAGATAGAAATCTTTTTTTAGCGTTTTGCTTCTGTTCGCAACTGTTTAAATATCTTACATATTAACAGTTCTTATGTGTGACTTTCTCTATTAATTTTTTTTTATAGGAACCATCATTTTTGGTGCTTCTTGAAGCTGTGAAAGAATCAAACACCTAAGTGTATGCAATCTAACGTTATGGCCGTATAGGTCACATCTCACATACATCAAAGCAAAGGGAACCTTAACATATAGTGTACTTCTCATTGATCATAAAATATAGCTGTAAATAAGCATAAGGTACGCAAATCTATAATTTTTTGCTAGAATTTAAAACACCAGGCAATCTCTAGTCGTAAGAAAAATATAAATATTACATGAAGGTATAGAACCCTTTGTGCGCAAGTCTGATTCGCACTTTTCTTTTTTATGTCTAATTTATATGGGCCTTAAATCTATTTAAGATTATGGCCCACTTTTTTTTTTCTTTTTTCAAATTTATGCAAAGCAATTCATTCTCTTCTACTAAAATAGTGTTTGACTTTAAAATCATTTAACAAGGCACTTAACATTTAACATGAGTTGAAATCTGAACTGATCCACAGTACTAGAGGTGAAGGTTGCTTTAACTTATATGGATTCCATGAGTCTTTTTCTATACTATTAGGTTAATGGTGTGAAGGTTAAGTTGGCTGACTTTTTTACCTGTCTAAGTGTATAAGAAATGAAAGGTGGCTTTAAAAATAAAAGGCTTTCATCATCAAGTCACTGTCATCATCAGTTCAACTGATGACGACAGTCACTGACAAACCCAATGCCACTTCAGTTTGCTAGCCTTGAGGGCTATGACCATCCCATCGGAGACATTGTGGTTAAGTTCGTCTCTTTACCAACAGTATAAAAGAGTTGCACCCTTGCAAACCCGCAGCTGTGACCTGGCTGAGGGCTCTCTGTATGAGGGCCATTTAAAAAGCATTCTGCCTTTTATTCAAATATTATATTCATAACAGTATAATTTAAAAATGTAAAATCGAGACGCATTTTTTTTTTAAAATACAATCCTTAATATGGCTGAAAAATATTATATTAAAGATCATTAATAAACTCTTCGAAAACTTGTAATTTTTATTATTTATGCTTCTATTTATATTTGATTAGAAATAATAAAGCAATATTATGTATACGTATATACTAAATCCATGTGTTGGATGTTTATAATTTGATTTTTTAGGCTTTTTAATTAGAAAAGTGTATTTCAAAAAACTACTCATGTGGACGAAAAGGGATGCAACTACAACTATTTATGTATTGCAAACGTTTATTATGGATAAATTTGCGTATGAATTCACGCAAATCAATTTAATTTTTCTTATGGAAATTGGCTAATGTCATTCCAATTTACAAAAAAGGGAACAAAACCGACGTGATAAACTATCGTCCAATTTCTTTACTTAAATGTCTTTGCCAAAGTATTCGAATCTTTAATCTGTCCTATTATAAGCACGCATATTAATAACACCTTAACGGACACGCAGCACGGCTTTCGCAAAAAGATATCTACTGTTTCAAATCTATTATCGTATACCACTGACATAATTAAAGCTATAGACACGCGAAATCAGATAGATGCTCTCTGTACACGGATTTTAGTAATGCCTTTGATAAAGTAAACCACAGTTTACTATTACATAAATTAGAGAATTTTGGCATAACTGGAACCCTGTTAAAATGGTTCAGCTCTTATCTTCATAACCGTACTTTACGTGTGATTGTTGATAATTTCCATGAATTATACATTTAGGTTTGATACATTTGTTCATTCTCACATGAATACTTATTAGAAAATTATGTACTAAACAATTACAACAAGTGATTTCGTTTTAGGAGAATAAACTTGGTGGAAGGTAGTTAACAAACAAAATGTTAAACACGACTTCAATGTTACGGAACAAGTGCTGCTGGAAGTGTCTCTTCAATTACGTTTTTTTATCGTATACGATATGATATAGAACTCTTTTAGAAGTTTGAAGTGATTTTGCATCTTTGATATCTTTAGGGAATTTTCTATATTAGATCGCTATTATATTAACATATATTAGAGTAACTTCCGGTCGCGCCTGCGCAGTACCGGATATGTCAACTGCGCATGAGCAAGTTATAGCATAAAAGTCGGTGCATCTT
>JANCMC010026914.1:0-15656 GCA_024363005.1 Charaxes varanes | reverse complement strand
CATTGTAGAGATTGTGGGGGTTCCGGGGATGACGTCAGACGGCAGTCGGTCATCTTAACTCGCCCCACAGCCAAATCCTCTGCAATCTAAGCAGACCGGATGCTCGTTTGCCCCTTATTATATTAAAAAAAACCCCTGATATGGTCCCTGGTCTAGCTCGAACATTCTCAATAATTTTACTTACTTTTACGTTCCAAACGAAACGTCAAATGAAGGGCCGTGCTTCAATTTTACACGACTTTTTGAGGAGGTCGTGGCCTCATCAGTGGTCGGCATTTGAGTCGATCGCTAAGATAAGTTACTCTGGCTGCGACCGGGTGATAGATGGGTGACCCATTATAGCACCGGTTCATATTTGATATCCGACCTCCTCCATGTTTTGGACCATCTACTCTTATGATTACATTAGTCAGTGGTGGATCCCGTTTGGCTAGCACGTTTACTTGACCGAGAAATTAGTTTGCCACGCTAAGGGCGAAAGTCGTTTGCACGTCAATTAGTTAAAAGGCTCACTTTTGCTTGTTATGCACTACGTTAATTTCTAACAATACCCCTTAGTAAGATTTTCTTTAAGTAGGAGCTGTCATCCAAAATGGTAAGGCACTTTTAGGTGGCCTATACAAATGCACCTTTGCCTAAATATGTATTTAAACCGAATCCCGAATAACTTATGTAAGTGAATCGGTATTCGGTTGCTCTTAAACCGTTGAACCGTTTAACACGTCCGCAGCCTTAGTCTGCTCTTTTGATAGATAGAAAAGATATTGCGCGTGTCTTATACGTATGTTTCACTATTAATGGCACACTTTATATTATAAGTTCTTTATTAGAACGGACATCTAATGCTGCTCTAGTAGGCTCATAACAGATTAGACTAGGCAGGAGAAGGAACATTGGCAGTGAAGGTGACTTTTAGTCGTCACTAGAAAGGGCGCTCTTAAACCTACACCTGACACACAGGGACCCGTCATCCACACATTGAATCCATCCACGGAATGCTAAAAAATTTGTCTCTCTTTATGAACAAGTCAATACATGCTCGAAGACTGGATATAGAGATATGTGAAAACACCAAAAGGATGTTGATAGGTCTAATAGCCTCATATCTCCTAAAAGCTTCTAATATTTATTAAAATTCATTTTCAGGTGACATTATGCCTGGAAGTGGACTATTTACGTGGATGAAGGGGGCTGTGTCCACTGGTGGTTTATTGCAGCAAAGGCAAAATTAAAAAAGGAAAAAAATAAAAAAAAACTTCCAAATAACATTACCTAGTAGTCACATTGCATGTACCGAATACCCTGGAAACCTAATCCTAACCGCGACAATGTCACCGTGTATATGAGGATATTTTTGCAAGGAAGAGTGTGTAGAGATCACGTAGCATAGATTATAGGGGAAAGAAGATATATTGTTCGGACCGCACTTAGAAAAGGCGAAATGCAGAAAAAGAGCGAGGGTTAATCTTAATTATAGTCGTGCTGGAGATATGCTATGTAAGTGAGGTTCTGAAGCCTTTATTTTTAGTCTACGGCTATTGTATAGAAAAGCTGAAAGAATTTATCGAAATAGATTTATTACCAAATATATGTACATAGACATATATCCCAAACGACAAAGGTATTTGCGTGAGGAATTAGGACTGGAGTTAATGTCAATGTCAGCTGAAAATCAGCGTTTTTCAAAGACCAATATATATATATTAAAATAATTCGATAAGAACTGATATTAAAATTCATTGTGAAAGCAAGTTAAACATTTGCTCAACCTGCATTTTCTAATCTTACTATAGATCTCGTTATTTTCATTTTACTTTACTTAGATCTAATCTAGACTCGATGACACTCAAGTTCGTCATTATGAAAGAAATGTATGGTAAATTTGTACACTTAACTCTATTAGGGATTTAATCTCTTAAAGCCGCAGATGTACTTCTATGTTTGTTATTTTCTTGTTAATCCGGGTTGAATAATAGACGTGCTTAAGATATGCGGTGTAAGCTACTAAAGCATGTATGAGATATTATGCAGCCTTAAGCTATTGCGTCGAGATGTTTACGTAGTTTATCCGTAATAAATTGACTACAATATAGAGATTCCCTGCTGCTGTCTCGATACGCTACAATTCTCCACTACCATCCTACGAGGAACCATTATAGTTTGACTCCGTTCGTACGTCCGTCCTTAACCAATTTCTAAAAATGAAAACAAAAATGAATGAAATTTGGTACAATTATGTACTACCTATAGATTTTCTTTATGGCATCTTAAAATAATAATAATTTTACATTTTGAGGGTGCCCTCCATACATGTGAAGTAGAGCTGAATTTTTTTTTCATTCAACCTTATCGTTTGGAGTATCATTGGATAGCTCTTTTAAAATAAAGGCGAGGTTTTTATTACACAGCTTTTTTATCATGGTACAGTTCGAGTAATTGACCTTCAAAGTGTTTTACAAGATGGTCCCCCCCTAATATTTTCAAGTGATAGAGTATGCTCAAAACTGTTTATGAAAATTATTTTGAGCGAATTCGGACAACAACTTTAGAAGTTATCTTACAAATACCTTTATCGCGTATCAGATACGGAACTCTTCCATATAAGCGTGTCTTAATACGCTAAGAGCCACTTTTTTTTTTCAAATATATTATTCATATTCGATTCGCTCGATTTCATGGTACTCTTTCGTTACTGAAGTTCAGAAGGATACATATAGTCAGGGGTTTTTTGTGAGGGCACGCGGAGGCACTTAGTGCCCCCAAGGAATTTTGAAACATTGAAAAAATCTTCAAGAATTTTAAAAACGAAAGAAAATAAAATACACAATATGTTACTAATATTAGCACTATCATAAAGTGACGTTTTAAAATAATTTCATTGCATATAGATGTTTCGTATTCGGAGAATGCATCCATGTTTAAAACACAGTGGCAACGATTTGGGAGCGGGTACAAAAAATATGAGCTTATAACTTTCAAGAATTAGCGTGGACCCAAAAAAGACGTGCCAAAAAAACCTTGCCCATAGTTATCTCCACGGTATATAAACATTTTAATCTTTATGAAATCAACGTATGAAAACTCTACTACGTACCATGAAAACTCATGATACAAAATATTGTCCTGAAACCAACAGCTGTTGTCTTATATTTTCTTGTTAATCCGAGCTGAATAATAATGTTTACGTTCTGCGGTGTAAGCTACCAAGTTTCCACGAGGTATTATGCTACCAAAAGCTGTTGCCAGCATTGTTTATAGTCTTATAATATTTAATACTTGTATCGTCTGCGAATTCATATGTCTTTAAATAAAGAAAAATAATTATTTTTTTTTATATGGTATTTTTCATCAAATAACGTCGGCAACGGAGATGTGCCTTGACAATTGCTGTAACGGCTGTTACCGAAATTTAATTTTGATATGTATTTCATTTGGTCGTATATTCGAATTTGACTAAATTACATACATCTTTCTCAAAGTTGGTCGGAAAAACACGTGCTGCACAAAATCGTTCATATTGGAAATGTGAAACTTAATAAACGTCGACTCGACGTAAAGATGGCTGAAGGCGACATCCTCCACATGTTATATTTAAAAGCTTTACGTCATAAATCTTAGGAGGGATTGTGTCTCCGACAGATGCTGGATATATTCGATTACATATAAGAGTTTCCACGCATTTTTTAAACACTAGACTATGGTCGGGTAATTGTGTAATTATAAAAAAAATAGGCTATCACTAGTTTGAGTTAAAGTGAATATTTAAATCCGTAGAATACCCAATCTCGTTGAATCATTAGACTAACCTGAAACACATACATATACAGCTATATACTTAATTGAAGCTGAAGATAGGAATGAAAGTCAAACGTTTTTTTTAAAGAAAGAAAAAAATATGTGAATATCTAAGGTAATCCAACTTTTATCATGTCATTTTTCCCAAAAGACATAATTTTTATCTAGCGTTTGGCATTCATATTTAACTTTAAATTGTCTGCAACATCACAAAAGAACCGAACCGTTGAAAGATGTAACTTTTATCACAACATCAAAACAGAGAGATAAATTTTCTTGATGCTGATCGTTGTCGCAAATTTGTTGATGCCGTGGCATGATTGTAAACAAGTGTGGGTGGATAGTTGTAGGGAATTTTCTGTATTCTATGAGAGATACAACGTAAAAACTTTATATATTATATTTATTACTTATGTACAAGTGTTTCATACAAGCTTTTATGCGTAGTTTCTTTCGCGTTGATGTAGATTTCACTTTTGTCTACACTAAAAGTATTTACCCTTTTGCGTCTACCTACTCTATATCTTATAGAACAGTTTTAGTAGGTACTTTTAAATCTGTGTAAGCAGTGTTCCGGTCTGAATGGAAAAGTGTCAGGTGCACATTCCGTGTTTACGTCACAATTATGTAAATTAAATTTATAATGATGTACATTATTTCCATCAACAACTCAAATCATAACCCAAGCCTTTACCGGGGCCTTGTTGTTTCGTCTGATCTCTCTACAAGAATGCTCCCCGTCGCGACATGCGACTCTGAGCCTCGGTCAAGCCCCATTCATACCAGATGAGCTTTGATTGGTCCAAATCCTCAATTGGCTGACACTTTGTATATATAACCAATTCACAGTCTCATAATACTAAAGTAATTCGTAACCTTACAGTTATGTACCATTATGTTAATTGGAATTTTTTGGTTTAATTGGAATTTGAAGCTAGACAACTGAACAAAAACACCACACGTTAAGTACGTCAAATAATTTAATATGTCCGCTTTTTCGCTCGTAAAATTGAATACATTAGGAGTGGGTGCGACAATACCCCAACGGCGGTGGGGTTTGAACCGGGTACCTTGCGGATTTCAGTCCTTACCTTATACCGTTGAACTATCGAGGCTCTAAATATCTCATACTCAAAAACTCTAAATTTGAGTGCTCAGTTAGAACTCTTTAATCGGACCCCGTCGCAAATCCGTTCTTAGCGGATGCTTACTAACTATTAAGTATCTCTCAGTCTCTGACGTTAGTAGCTAAAAAGTTAAGTTTTTTGGTATAAACTTGCGGGCGCACTTACGAATTTTGCACTTACTTACGAAATCAGGCCTTGTTACAAAATCTCTTTTTAGTGAACATCTGCTATATCCCTGTCAAATTTTATGCTTGTAAATAAATTAAAATGAAGTCTCTGATAAACATGCGAGAGCTAAATTGGTCTTGTTACATAATCCCTTTTTAACGAACGTCTACTATCTCACTGTTAGATTTGATGTTGTTCATAGCAAGAAAAGGAACTTCCGTATGAATTTGCATCGCTTTATACCTCCTTAATCCGGGGATAGCGCAAAACTCAAAGCGAACATCCATTAACCATCTCTCTGTCGAATTATAAGTTTGTAGCAAAAAATTAAGTAATGTCATACAAACTTACGAGAGCCCTTTGACCCCCTTAAACTGACCCTGTCGCAAAATCGGTTCTCAGCAGACGTCTACTAATATTCTGTCAAATTTTAAGTTTCTTGCAAGATAAGGAGGACTTTCTTGTAAACATACGAGCCCTTCAGACCTTAATCTAAGCCCTGTCCCATGTGACGTAATTTCTGGACAGCTACTATACTTATTTTCATTAAGGGTCATGAATAAAAATTGGAGTCGAATTTTGTATACACACACCGGCAAAATTAGCGGAACACAAGAAAAGGGGCAATATAAAATTGTTTTATTTTTAAACAAATAATAATTCAAGCTAAAATAAAGATTTGTACAAAAATTAAGCTGGTTGCGTTCGATTCTGCGGTTAGACCCTTTTATCGACTTCGATGACTGGGCTAATATAAAATAGTTCTATTTTTAAACAAATAATAATCGAACATGAGACAATTAAAGTAACATGTTTTAACATTAATTGGCAACACCAAATTAAAAGTTTTATGAAAAAAAACTAAATAAAATACATGTTTCTTAGATCATTAGCAACGTACCTTAATACGAGCACGGGGGGTAACGCTCGATATTAAACATTCATTAAATTAATTGTAAACCGTCTCCAAATCTAAAAGTTTTTACGTTGCGGTTAGACAACCGCAGAATCGAACACATTCAGCTGAATTTTTGTATAGACCTTTAGTTTAGCTTTACAAATATCTCAAAAGTCACAATGGTCGCAGTTATTGCGAGCTTAGATCGAAGTTAGATTCTTCGGTGAAGTGCTTAGATGACTGGGCTATATTTTCCCTATTTTTTATGTTCCGCTAATTCTGCCGTTATGTATATTATAGCAAATACAATTGAGCCAAGAATCTTACAAAGTTCAAATTCTGAAATGCTTTCTAATAAGAAAATAGTCATTTTCATATTTCAGCCACCAGTTCCCGTAAGTCCTTGGGTAGATGTCCTAGACTGCACAATAGACACGCCTATAGCGATGTGCCTCGACACAGTAGAAATAATTGGAAGTGAAGACTGTCTTTATATTGAAGTTATAACAAAAAATGTTAAGCCCAATCAGTTAATGCCAGTCATGTTCTGGGTTAGCAATTGCCAGTATATTTTCAATTTTGACCATATTTGTGACCCAGCGCTCATTGTCGACGAAGACGTAGTTTTTGTACGATGCGGGTCAAGATTGGGACCATTTGGATTTCTCTCTATCAACGACATATCGGCTCCAGGAAATAACGGCTTAAAAGATATAGTAATGGCTCTCAAGTGGGTACAGAAAAACATAAAACAATTCGGTGGGGATCCATCAAATGTGACGCTATTCGGAACTGGCACGGGTAGTTCGACAATACACTTTATGATGTTGTCACCGATGGCCACCGGTTTGTTTCATAGGGCTATAATGCAATGTTCCTCGGCGCTGAATAGATCTGCTTTAGCAAAGAATCCGCGTCAAAACGTTTTAGACTTCGCTAAAGAACTCGGCATTCAAAGTACGGATAAATTTGAAATAGTCGAAGAATTAAGACTCATGTCGGCTACGGATATAATGGAGGCCTATTCGCGTTTGATCGAGACAGCGGCTAATTCCGAGGACTATACCTTCGACTGCACGTTTAAACCATTCGTCGAAGACGAATTCGAAGGGCAGCCCGTATTCCTGAGCAAATCTCCCATTTCAATCATAAAATCGGGAAATTTCAACAAAGTCCCGATCATCATAGGAAGCAACAACATCGAAGCCTCCGTATGGCAATACATAAAGAGTGACTTCTACAGTGATTTCGACAAGTACAATAAGGACGTATCGTTGCTTGTTCCGAGATCGCTTTCGCTGGACGACAAATTGACGAAAAACATTGGCCAGCAACTTTTCAATTTCTACTTCAGCGGTTCGGATAGTGTGAATGAACACACTAGAAATCAATTTCTACAGTTGGTCAGCGATTATTATTTTTTGTACAATATGAATAAAACTGTGCGGTTGCACAGTCAATTTGCTCCCGAATATCCGATATACTATTACATTGTCAACTACGCTGGCGAATGGGGTGTGCCCAAACATCTCCACTTTCTGAATTCCATCGGCCATATGGCGGAGTTGGCGTTTTTATTCCGAATAAAGTTGCAAGATTCGCCGCCGTGCGAGGGGAGTCGGGACTCAGTGATGACTAGGAGCAGGGTTATCAAAATGTGGACCAATTTTGCCAAATATAGGTAAGACTACACAACTAAACTAACAATTAAATATTCACACAACACGACACTGCATAACTATACAAAATTACAACAGTACACACGAAAAAACTAATTCAAAACTATTCTCAATAAATATTGTGAAATTTCATATAATTACATCATCAAAACTCGTGCAAATTTATCGAGATAAGTACATAGACAGCGATTGTAGATAGCTAAAATAGTATAACGAGTGATGAATTAAAACTGCCGTTTAAATTTCAACATATAAACAGTAAACGTAGACAGTTATAATAATAATAAATAATGTTTATTTGGAAAAAAAAACTTAAAACTACATACATTAAGTCTTAATGGTATCGAATAATTCCATACAGAAACTTATATAATAATCTAAGATTGAAATCATTATAAAAATGTATGTATATTTGTGTGAATATATGTGTATATATATGATGTGAGCGCGCGCGCGTGTGTGTATTTGTGCGTGGGTGTGTGTGCGTGAGAGAGATTTTGTTTTGTAAAGATTCCGTTTGATTGTAATTTAGTGTCTTAATCCAATTTGATAACGATTGCTTACAACTTCTAGTAAATATTAAATACATGATTTACCTGGTTGTATATAAAAGTTGATTCTACAAAAAAGACAGTTACAAAAATAAACATATATAATTAGTGGTAGCGCCACGCTTGCAGTCATTTTGGTCTCTAACCTAATTGGGCCGGCGTTTTCGTGTACCAATACCTCTTTCTCGCATAAGATCGGCATGAAGTGGCGGCAATGTTGTCACTTCAAGTGATTGATGGCATTGGTGTCGCTTTTCGTACATATTTAAAGGCCGGAAAAGCATCTTCAAGCCTTCCGATCGTGCAGATGTTCATTGGCGTAGATGACCTGTCCGTTTGCCCTTTGTAATATATAAAAAAGTTGCCTTTCAAATATTCGTAACCAGTAGACGAGACTTGTAGTTTACTTGTCGTATCGAAGGTCAAAATACTTTAGTGTATAGTCATCATGACTTTTAACTACTTATCATATATTATTTTTTTATACATACAACAGAGAACAGAACATTTGAGGGTCATAATGACTAGTTTTATTGGTATAAAACTATTTATCATGTTTGAAATAGTCTTCAAGCAATTTTTTTTCATACGTCTACGGAATACTAATTATACTTTATTGTTCATTAGCTTCCCAAATATAACAAAAAATAAATAAAAAAGTTGCCAAGAGCGTGTCAAGACTCCATTATATAGAAGGGTTCCGTATCTAATACGCGATAAACGTATTTTATAAATAGCTTCAAGTTGTCGGATTTCCTAATAAATTTTGAGTAAAAAACTTTTATTTAAATGTACTGAAATAAAATTAACATTTCCGTTAAATATTTGACTATAAACTTATAATGTCATACTCAATTTATGTGACATAAAAGATTAAAAGATTATCGCTACATTTAAGTATTCATATTTACTAAAATCTTAGTAAATATAGAGTATTTTTAAATAAAATCGGTACTTACGTATTTACACCCACGCAGCTAATCTTCAGAAATGTAACTTATGTCACGGTTAGGCAACGCAACTTTTGCTATACTTGTTATTTGCAAGCGCACGCTTCTTGTGTAGAAATAAAAAATAAATTACTATGAGGTGACAAGCGATCCATTTATGATCGCATTGGCCCCTCTAACCTTTCCGTGACATATTACGATAACTATAACTGCGTTGGCGTTAAAATCAATCAGTTATATTTAATTAAATTTTTTATATACATAGACAAATCTCGCATCAAGCTTTTATATCATATAAATTGAGTAATGACGTTATAAGTTCACAGTGAAATAATTATTGGAAAAGTTTATTTTATTTATTTTACATTAAAATAAAAGCTTCTTAAAAATGAATACATTTATACTTAAAACTTATTTTTCACGTTTTAATTATTGCTGAATTGGTTTCTCACTTTTTATTACCAATATCCTATAGTCACCAACCAGCATCATCATCAAACCCTGGTTACAATTTAGGACTAAAAAAATCGTCAAGACGTATCCAACAAGCCCAAAATCGGTGGGATCTCCTATGGCCACCTTGTAGCACCATCATCAGACCCCGGGTACTCACCCAAACGAATTAAACGAGCTCAAACTCAATGAGATTATATCGTTTTATAACAGAGTTCTTATACCCACCACCTTCCACCTCCATCATCAGACCCAGTATACCATCTTGAAACAAAGTACTCATTAAGATGAATCACACAAGGCAAAACCCGATGAAAATATGTATGTCGTTTCATAACAAAGTTCCTAGTGCCAACATTCGGGTCTATCATCAGACTCTGGGTACCACTAAATTCAAGTACACAAACAAAAAAGTACACAAACGCTAGACAAACAAACAATCCCAAAGTCGATGCGGTTATACTGTTTTATAGCTGAGTTCTGCTCACATTCCAACTCCAGCTTTAGATCAGCTCCATATCATCATAATATGTAATGCATTGTCATTCAATATACATGTGTGCAAAACTTCAGCTAAATCGGTTGAAAATATCTGCTCCAAAATAGAGTTAGAGACTACACCCAAACAAACATTTGTTGCAAGTCATCTGTATCATCTGATAGTTTGGAAAGCTTACGGGGAGGGACTACCTTGCGGATGGACGGACGGACGGGCAGGGCGAAACTATAGGGGTTCCTTGTAGAACTACGGAACCCTAAAAAGCTAAATTCGCTTTTATTAATACGCTCTAAAAAAAGGCGTACATAATATTTGTTTGTAACATGGCAAAAACGGTGGCTTCTTTTTAGACTAGACAAAAACGAAATATTACAGTACAAAAATACAAATATTTCCAAACAGAGGCTGGCTAAAAGCTGTAATGAATTACCGTTTATTTTCAGTAATCCCACACCAGAAGAAAATGATCCATTACTGCAAATACAATGGGACTCTGTGGCAGATGAAAACACCTTGAATTACCTGAGCATAGGTTCAGAATTAACTAAAGGCAGAAATCCATTCTCCGACCGGATGGCATTTTGGGATAAGTTACATAACGACCATTTATACCTTCAGGCAATGGCATATTTTTATGAAAAAGGAGTACAGCTTTGAAGAATTTTGGCATTTGTTATGAGTTTCACGAGAAATTTTAATATTATTTGATAGACAGTGGAGCAGTCTACGGTTATCTGCCATAAAGTTATGAATTGCCTAAGACTACATCAAAATTTTTATTCATTAATTGGACACTTAAAGTACTTTTTAAGTTATTATCCTTTTTTTAAGATATTATTTGAGATTGAAAAATATATATATATGTTAAGAATATGAAACATATTCTCTACAATTTCAAATTTGAAGTGAAACTTCTAGAAATGTTGTGCACAAATATATTGCCAATTTATATGCACACATTCATTACAGGTAGTATATATTCTATAGTGCCATTCGGTATAACCGAGTTTGTGAATTATTCGGCATATATCTATACCGAAAAATATTTGTAACTTGCTATGTCAAACTATTTAGGTAATAATATAAAGACTTATTTGAAGCTATTACGAATTTACGACTAAGATTCAAATGAATAATGTTTGTTGAGCGTGCCTAGTGTTGACGTTTGATGTTATGGTTAAAAATATGGGTCTTTTTGGATGAACCGCAACATAACCAAAAAATATGCTTAGTTGGCAGTGTCTTACACGAATATGTTTTCTTTTTTTTTATATGTAAAGGGAACTTTTTTTATGACCTCAAAATAACATTCCTCGCTCCTCCGCAGGCCATGTACCATAGA
Organism: Charaxes varanes; assembly: GCA_024363005.1. Classification (NCBI taxonomy): domain Eukaryota; kingdom Metazoa; phylum Arthropoda; class Insecta; order Lepidoptera; family Nymphalidae; genus Charaxes; species Charaxes varanes. Next base: position 4,194 of record JANCMC010026914.1, on the reverse strand, counting down.
GCTCTTAATGAATAATGAAAAATGTTATTTTTCTTACTACTAGTAGTAGGGATGTACGGCAACGGTTATAACGGAAACGGATTGGAAACCGAAGTTTTTAAATTTGCTTTATCATTCAAATTCAAAAGATATTTTATTCAAGTTGACTTTAACAAGAAGCTCTTTTGAATCGTTCAAATATTTTAAAAAGTACCAATGATTCGTTTCATTTGTCGTTCCATATATCAATAATAAAAAAGATGTTACCCGGGTAACAAAAAATAATCAAATTTAAAATTTTACTGTCTAGTAAATTATATCTTAATGGAGTGACTCTAAAAGAAGCAAGTTACATTTAGAATACAAAAAGCACTGCAGCATTTTCTTTGTAACTTGTACTAACACAATATGGATGATAATCCGAATTAAAGAATTTATTATTATTATTATTTGTCCAGCTATTTCTTAAAGGCCAACCTAGACCGGCCACTATATACATCATAGAACTCTGGTGTACTTGCCATAGAGTGGGTCATATATGAGATGTGGTTGTGGATGGATAGTTTTATTAAATAGCTTGTAAAAGTCTACTTGAACAGAATATCATTTGAATTTAAAAAAAAAATATGTATGAAATATTAAATGAGATACAAACAATTTTATATCATTTTTCCGAACACTGTAGTGTTTTGATTGTGGTTCATCTAATCTGACTTTGAAAAGTTTCAACATTTATGTTACCAGAGAGTACTTTTAGTATGAATTAGATATATTTTTTTTATGAATTTTATAATATGTTAATAAATCTATTTCGAAAATTATATTGTTATTTATTAAATACTCCTTATACCCAAGCCAGATATAGCTCAAAGTGTTTGTACATTTCTGATCTTGAAGTGTACAAAGTTCTACAAAACTTTGTGCAGTTACACAAAGTCCCCAGTCAGACTACATGATCATTCAAATGAAACTTATGTCTAGCCCCGGCATTATAACAATACCTCTTTTGAATATGGTTGTGACGGAACCTCGACTCCACCTCTGTAAGTGCGGACGAACTTTCGCAATAAATTGAACCTCCGCACCGTATTGGGTATTTTTTGGGGGTTATTGGATATTTTGGGGATTTGTAACTTAAATCACCTCATATTTAGGTTGACTTGCAATACGAGATGAGCGACTCTAGGGAATACGTCCACTCGATTGAGCGGTGCCTATAAAATGGTAAAGCATAAGCTTTGCGTATACTAATATATAAAGCTGAGGAGTTAGTTCGTTTATTCACTTGAACGCAAAAATCTCAGAATCTACATGTCCCATTTGAAAATTTTTTTTAGTGTTAGACCGTTTATCGAGGATGGCTATATATAATCACGCTAAGATTGAATCTCATTTTGTTTACGCGGACAAAGACGCGGCCACAGCTAGTTTTAAATAAATATCTACTTTTTACTTCCCATTTCTAAGAAAATCGCGATTTTGTAATTTTCTTCATTTCCGCATCCGTGGAGTCAAAGCCATACATCTTTTTATACTCTCTAGAATTAGGAACCATAAATTAAAAAAAGGTATGATTTTTTTTCTCAAACATGCTTGGAAATTTGAGCATTATTTTGACAACCTTCTTCAAGATAAATTGAACTTGATGTACTGGTCGAGCAGCGGCCTGCAACAGTTGTATGAAAATCCATATCTATCGTGTTTAGCGGCCAAATAAATTACTATGTAAAATCATATTTGTCGTGTAATTTAAAAATGGAACGATCTTCTACTCTAAGAAAGAAGTATTAAAAAAAGTGTTCATGGAGAAATGAAGCTATAATAACTTAAGAGAAAGAAAAGAAAACGAGGAAGGACACCATCAAACGTGTAATGTCACAGACTGGTAGAGCCTTGTAATAGAAAGAGAGAAAGGTATAGAATTTTTTCCCATAAGGATTCTGATATTTTTTATAGTTATAGTTATAAAACACGCATAGATGGGTTCCGTATCTGTTACGCTATACACTTATTTGTTAAATAACTTCAAAAGTTGTTGTCGGATTTCGTTCAAATTAATTTTCCTAATGAATTTTTAGCAATATGGAAAATTTCAAGTCTCTATGTCTAACAGTTTGGAAATGGGACTTTACTTCAACTATGACAAACTCAATACAAACTAATGCTAGCTCGCTTCCAAAGTCCCACTACTACTTCAAGAATTTAAAGACTAGATGAAGACAAAGTGTCCCATCATAGCTCATATTCCAAGCAAAGTTTCTGGCCTACTTTTCATGTTTGCCCCCCTATAAATTAAACATGTAGAACTATAAGCAGAGAGTTAAGGAGACGATAAGAGATAATATTTTTTTTTTATGATTGGCATAGGCGTGATGCCTGTGGTGCGTAAATTTAACGACAAAAAAAAGACTAGAACCCTGGGTTATGTGGACAAAACGTATCGCTTTATTCCCAACTAGATATATTCGACAGCCTCTTTTTATATTATTAAAAAATCACTTTAGATTTAATATTCTGCTCCGTCCGTCCGTATGTCCCCCCCCCACCCTAGAATTTCCAGATTACTAGACGTAGAGACTTGAAATTTTATCTTGTAGCGCATTTTTTTGGGCTTATACATTCAGACTATGGATACCTACACAATATAAAAAAGACACACTGTCTAGCAGAAGCCAGGGGGTAGATCTTCCTTTTTATCTATCCAATAACTGGTCAGATCCACCACGGGAACGTGACCCCAGACTACCCTAGCTGCTATTGTTACACTCCTTGCATCGTCCACGACAGTAGTATCCACATCCTTTCTCTCCTCTCCGTCTACCTTAATATCCTTTTACTCCATCCCGTTCTTTTACAGACTATTAGCGCCACGCTTGCAGTCTTTTTGATCTGCAATCAAATCGGATTGGTGCGTCCGGATACCAGTATTTCTTTTTTACATAAGATGGACGTGAAGTGGCGGCAATGCAGTCACGTCAGGTGATTGTATTGTTGAGAACTTTTAAAAATATTATATCAATTAATAAATTATTAAATCGAATTAATAAATAAATTCATCGATATCCTCGACCGCCGCAAAGGAAGATCTTCGTGTCCGGGCTGGTTGGAGTTGCCGACAGTTGTTCGTCGGAAGGTCTATATTTAGTAATCGTAAGTAGAAACTTCGCTAGCGTGAGTTAGGTTGTATGGAGATTTTCAGTGTTTTGTACTGCGGTCGTCGTCATCCGTGCAGCGCCATCTAGTTTGCTTTGGTGTGACCTTTCCACTCGACATCATTGCCATCTCGTTATGTAGCGGTGGCTACATAGTTTTAATTGAAGACATTAAACTATGTCGGAGGTGTATACAACGGTTCTAAATCCGCATCCTTGTACCAGTACCTCTTTCTCACATACGATTGGAGTATTATTAATTCATCCATAAATTATGAATCTTAATCATAAGGTTAAAGATAATGTTAATGATCTCACTCCTTTTATTCATGTAAACTACATTATAATCTTATACATAGTTTAAAAGATCTAAGCATAGAGAAGCGAGTTAAGTTCATTAGACCAACTTTTTATATAACACACATATAAAGATGGTCTTTTTTCAAAGTAGGAAAAGTAGTGACAAATGATCTATTGACCAAATTACATATGTAAATAATAACATTGTAAGTTTTTACATGTTGTTGCAAATGCATAGCAATATCTAGCTGACCATAAGTAAACAGTCATTGCATCACGAGTTTGATAATATCACGCATCCATATTGCTGTATAGACATAAAGGCTACAAAGATAAATTTCTAACCAAGACTTAGTCGGCCCGAGTTACCTCACCTACCCGAGTTACCTCCCCGACCCGAGTTACCTCCCCTACCTATGCTACCTCCTCTAACCCTTTTATCACACATAGTTATTAAAGGAGATAATGTCGCTACATATTTATTTATGTTTCAGGAACATCATACTTTCGTCATCATCGAATAGTATGGAAATAGCGACCCTTGGCTCGTCTGACGGCGCAAACTGGGTTCAGTGGTGTCAGGTATCTATTCATTTAACACTGATCCAGAGCCCCCCAACTCTAATGCTAGAAGCGATGGCTTTTAATCCGTTAAATACTGAGGTTAGAATTAAACCCTGAGGCCTCTGGGCTATTCAGTCAAGCTTTTGTAGGCCAGATGGCTAGAGTAGTAGGGATATTTTTTATTTAAAACAGGTTCGCA
>JANCMC010026900.1:39323-66579 GCA_024363005.1 Charaxes varanes | reverse complement strand
GGATAGTTAGCACCACGCCGAATCGCGAAACGCATTCAGAAACAGTAAACGTAAGGTTAAATGAAGATTACCGTTACCTTAAGTGCAAAATGTCTACAACAGACATGTCTCGACATATTATAGATTTGAAAATTCAACAAACCAAATGATTTGTTTATCAAAATCAATGATTATCCGACCAATCGCCTTTTCTTTTGTCGTCAAGTAACGTGACATTGGCGGAAAAAATTATGTCCAGTAGGCCTATGCCTACTGGAAATAATTTTTTAGGCGTTAATCAAGAATAGGATTGATTCATTATTAAATCTAATACTAAAAAGTAATCAGTTTTTGACATAATTTGATCATTTCATTGTGTTGGTACAATAATAAGTACCTTTAAAAGGCTTTACAAAACTGGTGAGAACATTTTTATATGTTCGGCGGATTACCGCCGAAATAAAGGCCACCTACATCGGTATAACGAGGAACTTTTTTGGCTCGGTACCTACTCGGTTCGGTTCACATACAATCATGTGTCCGATGCCGCATATCGCACACCGCAACATTGTGCGTGATACCAAATGAGAATGAACCTTTAAATATCACGGAAACAGGCCTTTAGATGTACTCAAAGTCTGCTTAGTATTGATTTTCTAAAAACAAATAGACATTTTTTTCGTACCTTATTATCCTTCTGCCAGGAGCAAATTCCTTTTTTGTCGGAAATTCGGCATCTTAATAGTGCGTCTTCACCCGGATTCACCTCCGTGTAAGTCGGCAATTCCACAAAACGCTGTACAGCACCTGCAATAGAATCGAAATTAGACACTGTGAGGAGAAATATGGGTCGAATGTAGACAAAGTCGAGAGTTAAAGCTAGTTTATAAAAAAAACCCAGACATACAAAGGGACGGACAGACTGAAAATATAAGGGTTCCTTGTAGTACTACGGAATGCTAAAAAGATTGAAGTACATGATAGATGAGATGATGATGAGAGATGAATATGAAATATGTATAATTGTATATTTATTAAATATGTATTTATTTATATATTTGTATTTATTTATTGGTATTGTAAACCGCCTACTTTCTGTTATAATTATTTCCATACCCAAAACTAGGTTGTCTGGAAGAGATCGCTATGTAGCGATAAGACCGCCTAATTGTACTTCAATGTATTTTTCTTTGTTATTAATTATTGTTTTGTATGTGTTCTTGTGTACAGTAAAGTTTATACTTTATCTTACCATCTAGCGACGATATATAAAATAACATTCAGAACTTTTATATGTAACTAGCGGACCCGGCAGACGTTGTCTTGTTCGATTTACTTCCTGCTTCCATGCATTTAGGGCCCATTTAATTCCACAGCTAGGTATAGGCTTGTCCCCGTTTGTATCACTCTACGGTTATTAGCCAATCTTGATCATTACAAAATCACAAGGCTACGTTTCAATAGAAAATGCCTTGACTTTGAGATTAGTTTCATAGGTCATACAAGTAATTACTTTAAAACTGGTTAACCTTTCCAATTGTAATTACTTAACAGGAAAATGAGTATTCCCTTACCTTTAGTATTATACAGAGCCGGTACGTCATAGTCCTCCGTCTAATTTTTAGCGAATCGTCGGTATTCACAATCAGTAAGTTAGTAAAAGAAGTAATGTTTAATTGAAAAGTAATAAACAGAAAATAGATTTGGCACGCCACACATTTGTCTAAGGTGTAGAATCAGTGAAGTTAGAGCGTGTAGCGTAAGGGCGTGCAGAGTAAAAGGCGTGGTTCCAAAAGAGACCTTACAATTTTTCGACAATGCGAGCCATAAGGTTTTGTCGTGGCAACATTTTCCATGAAAATGATTTTATTGGGCTAATATTTTTCTTATGTTACTGTTACTACTGTGTAACGTTAATATTATGTTACAAGTGTTTTCGATAACGTCGAGGTGAGGTTTTGATGGCCCAATTTGATTACCAATTAATGAAAACGGCACTTGGCAATCCCTTTCGCCTTTTATTCTACAGCTTATGCATAATAGAATACCCAGCAATAATACATACTGCACGCGACAATAATGTCGCATATGATAATATTTTCATTCTGAACGGAATTCCTGATATGACAGATACCGAAAGTTATTGAAATGTACAGATAGGTAACAATTAAAATATTTCAGCCTGACGAGTCGTGTAAAGCTGAGTTTCTTTGTTTAAAATAAATTATTTAATTTTTACTACATACATATTGCTATTATAGTTACCTATAAATATATAAGAGAAGGGTCACCTAACACGAAATTTTTAAAACCGCGGGACGTATAAATATGAAATTTGGAAGAGGTAGATTACAGTTAGTAGACATCAGCTAAGAACGGAGTATTCGATAGGGCCATATTAAGGAGTTGTAAAAGATCTCCCAAATCAAATTATGCGTGGACGAAGTTGCGGGTAACAGCTAGCTCTTCAGATGTAAACGCACTAACTACTTATTTTCTCATCCCAGAGCCAGAAATAGCTTCATTTGAATGATCATGTAATGTGGTAGGGGACTTTGGGTAGCTGGACAAAGTTATGTAGAACTTTGTAGACTTCAAGGACAAAAATGCACAAACACTTTCAGCTATGTCCGGAATCAGAAACGTCTACTACACTGCATTGATGACATTAACTTAATTAGTACTTACTGCAGACAACAGAAAACAATAACAATGAAAAATAACTTAACAATTTACATAATATAAAGTGTGCAAGGGCAGTCTGAACACTTAAAACGATCTCTAACAGTCAATGCAGTACATCAAATTTTTGAAAAAAAAAAGGAGTGTAAGGAATGTTATAAATGCATTGATTTTATTTAAAGTGACTATTTACTAATTGTTGTCTTTTTATATAACAAGGCTTATATATTAACTCCAACGAGTTCCTTCTACGCATCGCTTTGACAGCCATATTTGTTATGTCAATATCAGATCAATGTGTAAATTAATAAAATGATACATTACTAGAAAATGTGTATAAAATTTATTTAACAACAAGCGATAAATTGAAGGAAGTCATATCACCATACTAAAAAAGTTTACAGATATTACCCGGGCTTTAAGAAAGTATTCTTCCGAAATTTGAGTTAATTAAATTGTTCGGATTTTTTGCACTATCGTAAAATTTTTATTCATAGATGTTTTCCTTAGATGCAGCAATGCATTCCCATAAAAGCTCACTACAGTTTGAAAATATGAGACTATAAAGATAAATTATTCATACAATGATAGGTGAAGAAAAAACTTTAGGTACCATTTTAGGAAAATTACGTGGACGGAGGAGTATGAAATTCGGCACAATTGTAGATTATACAGAGGTGGATGTGCGAATGCTAATATTTTTATATAAATATGCATTACAAATATAATAAACTATTAAAATAAAACCTCACGCACACCAATGCCAAACGATTTCCACACACATGTATACCACTTTACTATAAGATTGTGTAAAGTTTTGTTAAATGTCAAATATTAAAATGTCGTCGAGGAAAGAATTGAAATTTTGTTTATAGCTTTTAATAAGCATATAGTACGCAAATCAAAAGAGTTGTGCCCAAATTTCAACCACCCGGCGGTTTCTAGAATTTTATTATTTCTTACCCTTATTAAAACTTTCTTATTTTAACTTTTTGTTTTACACGTGTTTTACCCCAAACTATAAAAGTTGACAAACTGCAAAACCTTGATGTTTACAAGCTGTCACAATTATTATTTGACTAGGTAGGCGTAATAGCGTGTTTAACAAAGAGAAAATAGACAAACTAACTTCTGTATTTTTAATATAAATCAGGATTCCTCTTATAATTTCACTTTGAGTCAAAATTTCTACTCATCAAATGTTTTTTTTCCTCTGTTGACATCCCGATACCTTTGCAACGTACTAATTTATGTATTCATTAAGTTTAATTAAATGAATACCATGGTTCGTCGACTTAATTATAATCTTTGTTTATGGCATCCTGCATGATTCACACTCACATCCAAGAGCTTCAAACAGGCCACGGCTGCTGGTGTAACAGAGTGCAGCTCCGATATGCCACCAGACAAAAAACGCAACGGGCACTCGTGATTATAACAAACTTTACATTTTACAAGTATAAATAAATTAAATCAATATTTCAATCATCATCATTTTGATCAGCCCTTAATCGCCCACTGCTAGGCATATGCGTCCCATCTTTTAGGCCACTATACTCCAGCTCTTGCCAGTCACATCCAGCTATCACCTGTGTATACTTTAATAGTAGCCATTAAATAAAAAGTGGCCAAGAGCGGTGTCTAGACATTAAGTTTTATATAGAAGGGTTCCGTACTGATAGACAATAAAGGTATTTGTTAAATAACTTTAGAGGTTGTTCGATTTCACTCAAAATTATTTTCCTAGTGAGTTTTAAGCTACTGGAAAATTTCCAGTTTCTACATCTAATAGTTTGGAAATTTTATAGGGGGAACACCTTGCAGGCGGACAGACAAGCGCACAGTCGGGCAAAGCGATAAGGGTTCATTGTACAGAACTCTAAATATGAGAGGAACCCAATTAATATAATAAAAACAGAAAGAAATAAAAAAAAATCAAACGTTCATCATATATTTATCAATATTTTCAAAATAATTTAAACATTGCAAACTCAAAAATCAGTCATACCTCAAACTTATATTACATTAAAACGATAAATTACCAAAAATGTAATTTCCTGGCGCATCGGGATCCTCAGACGAGAAAAATTCTTCCCATCGCTTTTGAAAGTCTTCCCAGGAAATGGTCGGTTTACCATTCGCCAGCTTATCGAACGCTTGACTCGATTCATCTTTTGGTAGTCCGAATGATTCGTGAAGGGAAACAAATTCCTCTTTATCAACCTCACCGTCTCCCGTTGTGTCCTGCACGTGGAAGATCGCTTGGCAATAGTAGCCCACCCAGTCCGCCGGTTCAGATGGATTCTTTGCAACCGCATCCCACAATTCTAACCATTCCGCAGCGGAAATTTCTCCATCTTTATTAGAATCAGCCTTGTATTTCATACCTTCCCAAATGTCCATCATGGCTCTTGCTGCTCGCTTATATTTTTCATCATCTTGGGACCATCCTTTAGCTTTTGCGAGTCTTTCTGTACTTAACTCGAAGTCCTTTTTAGTTATAACACCATTTCCATCAGCGTCGAAGAAAATTTTGAACAGATACATTAGTTTCTTTTTCCTGAATTCGGACGTCATTTTGTATACTTAGTCTTCGAGCGGCACACTAATGATTTTTCCAGTTAAATTAATATTTATATTGATATAAACGGAGCGATTAAAGATAATTTTAATCTATCTGACGCAAATCAGAATATATATGATATACAGTGTTTCTCAAAAGTTACATTATTTGCAAAAAAAATAATTTTTTTTTCTCACCGAAAAATGACAAAAATTATGTTTCTCCGACAAACCTTACCAACCTACATGTCTACAGTACCAATCAATCAATTCTTGGTTTATGACTCTTGTCTATGCCTACTGGGCATAATTTATTCAATCAATGTCATGTAATAAAGGAAAAAACAGAGGACATTGGTCGGGTAAGGCTTAAATAAAAACTAAAAACTGGCATATTACCAAATAGCCGAAATTTCGATGTTAGTATGGAAATATATTACAATACATTGAAAATACTATAAAATAGGAATATTTATAAAATGCAGAATATACAACTTAATCTTATTTACATACAAATTTACAATATGAACTAAACATAGACATACTTATCAACAAACATTCAACATTTATAGTGGGAGAGAACTTAGGAAGAAAAACATCATATAGAGGGTGGGAAAATTTGGGAAATGAGATGAGAATGTGGAAAACAGTACCTTCCTCTAAACCATATTCATAAACTGAGCGATTCCTGATTTTAAGCGTAGCCAAATGCTTAACAACGTGTTGTACAGGTTGTAGTATCCACTGATACTACGTAAATATTATTAAATATTTACTGTAATTATATCTCACCAAATTGGTGTATGCACGACAGAACATGCATATGTTTCTAGCTGGATATGGTTTCAGCCTCTGCGGTTTATTGACAACGGAGGTAAAACCCAAGAAGATAGCCTTGAGGATTGGATAATGGTAAATTTTGTATATTTACTGCCCATTAATTTGCTTCTTAGTCATTTTTTATATAATTATGTTGTTCTTTTTGTTGAAAATATGTTTCAGCATTTTTACTCTATATTGGTTAATTAAGTACAGAATACTTTAGCTATAATATATATATTTTTGTATTGAGAGTGTAACTATTTAAAGGTGTGTTGATAAGCATATTTATTTATATAGAAATTTTCATGCGAGTTTTTGAATTTTAGGGAGGGGGGCGGGGTGAGGGTTATGGGGTCGACAGGCGACCCTCCCACCACCTCTTTCCTCCGGAAACGCGGTCCCTGGTTTTAGACCCGGATAAAGATTGGCAGAAGTAGAATTTAGAGGTGTGGAATGTTAAAAATAATAATATCTCTTCAATCAACATATACAAAATGAAAAACGATTCTGTTCTAATTATTCAAATTATTTATCTCGGGTATTAAACATTTTTACAGCCCGTATGTGTGTTAGTATAAATTAATAAACATTTTTGTCTTGTTACTTAAGTGTTAGTAATGTTAGATTCAACGTGAATAATAGTTTATTAAATAAACATAAACGTATATCCCTCCTTAAAGTGACGCCAAAGTGCCGAATGGAGATGAAATACGAGCTGCTGTTCAGTGTCATTTATCCTACCTTCATAGTAGCCAAACACAGATACATTATAAGGATGGAAGAGTCAGCGTACTTCCTGACCCTCTGCATTGAGTGCGCCAACGAAATACACAGGTGAGAAATTATGCTTACCAGGAGGTCATGGTTTAATCGATGGACGACGGCATTTGAGTCGTTTAATAGGTTAAGCTACACTTATCGTAGCCAGGTGACCCATTGGTAATATGGGTTTTCAAATAGACCCACGTCTGGAAGTTTCGGAAAATACTAAAACAGTGGGTCCATTTTTTTTCCTTACCTCGCACAATTCCCCTGTGGAATCAGCTACTAGCTTCGGTATTTACGAACGGATACGACTTAGGGAGCTTCAAGAAAAGAGCATACTCATATCTCAAAGGCCGGCAACGCATCTGCGAGCCCTCCGGTGTTGCAGTTGTCCATGGGCGTTGGTAGTCACTTAGGTGAGTACCAGCTCCTCGTTTGCCCCATGGACTTGCGATCCGGGTGTAGGTTTAAGAGATCTCTTAAACCTACACCTGGGTCACGAGTCTTAAGGTGGCCACTAAAACTCACCTTCACTGCCAGTGCTAGTGTTACTTTCCCTGCCCAACAAGTTTCTGTCTGATCTAATGACATTCTCCACTTAGCCTTCATCATGTGGTGATGAAGGTGATCAATTAATTTGTTCGATTATTATTAAAGGTATTCAGAAGGCGATTAGATATCGAAAGAGATAATGGAGGTGTCGTCTAGTGCAACTAATAACTATAAAGGACTATTCGACAGACGGTCGTCTGTTCCTAAGGTAAACATCCTAAAGCCTTTGCTAAGAGATAATTAACACCGTACGAATTAGATATAGTTAGGATCGCGGGAAGCTGTTGAAGGTCAGTCGCGACGTCAGACGGCAGTCGGTCATCGTAATTCTTACTTCAGTTAATACCGCCGCAATTTAAGCGGACCCTGGTACTAGACCTGGCCAAGGCTGTGAAGAAGAAGAATTTGGTGTGAGTTAACTTTAATTACAATACCAAAATACTAAAACGCTAAAACAAAGTCACTTCACTTCGAGCAAGAGATTATTTATTTATTTATTTAGAGTCTTTTTTTCTCACTACAGGGCAAAGGCCTCCCTACCCTTTTTCCATAAGGTTCTGTCTAAGGCAATACGTTGCCAATCGCTATTATAACAATCCAAGTCATTCCTCCATCTCATTCTTGGCCTGCCGCGATGTCGTTCTATCACTTAAAAAAATAGTTTTTGGACAAGGATTGACATCATTTTTATAAAGAAAACTTTACATACCAATCAAAAGAATTATAAAGACTTATTGTTCTATTGGCAAAAACTGGGATATGGATATTTCTAGCCACAGGGTAAAAAAATTTAATAGGAACGTTGTGCCCTGATAGTTTCCACGTAATTTTTAGTCAACTTTTTTCTATCTATCTGTTGTAAAATCTGTTTCAGTTGTTGTCTAGTGTAACTCTTTAAATTTTAGAACTTAGATTTTCGTGAGTGGAATTCAGACTAATTATAAAAACGGCTTTTAAACTCACACGTATGTTATATCAGGATTGCCCGACTAGCTTCGAACCCGTCCGGGGTCCTTCCTCATGAGCTCGGTACGAAGCGGTGTCGCGGCGGGAACTCTTTAAATTTGTTAAAAGCAAGTGGTGGTCATTATGTCTTTATTGCTTTATGTGTAGGGTGATTAAGAGGTTTTTCTTAACAAATTAGCATTGGATCACAATTTTGGATGATTTTATGTTTTTTTTTTTATTTGTAACGGGTAAACAAGCAGCACACCTTATTATAAATGAAAAGGACTATTCTTCTTAGCTTCGGTAAGGCTTAGAAGTATGCGAGCCATCTTATTTTAAATAGGAAAATTACATTTTTCATACTTAATTTGTCGTAACTGTAAACTTTATTTAAAAATATGAGATTCCCATTTACTTGAAGGCTGTATAGATTCAAAAATATCACAGCTTGCATCTGGTTCCGCACATTGACTCGTCCTTGTAGGAAAATTCCGACCCGGTCTTCTTATTAGCTACAAATATTATTTCCCGGAGTAATATTGAGTAATACTTGATTTTTTTTTAATTACAAATGACTCCGGCCTTAAAGCTCCCCGTTTCGTAATACCTGGAACAAGATTTTTTATAAAAAACCCGGAATTTTTATATGGGTTTTACGCCATACAGCCCGTCGGGGTTTTACAACTATCTATTGTACATAATATACGCATTGAAAAATTTCGGGAACGCAGTCGTGTTTTTGCACAAACAGTAAGATTGTTAATCTGCGTAAAAAGCCATATTTAGTGATTCTTTCAGTTTAGGTACAAAACGATTTTAAATATCGAATTCACTACAAATTTATATATAAATATAAGGTCATTATGCCCGAGCCAGACATAGTTTCACTTGAATGATCATGGAGTGTGACCGGGGACTTTGTGTTTCTGCGCAAATTTTTATAGTACTTTGTAGTCTTCAAGGACAAAAACATACAAACTATCCGACCTCCTTCGTGTTTCGGAAGACACGTAAAACAGTGGGACCCGATTAATGTCACTTTGTGATATAAGTCGAGGGGCTGTAGAGATCGTGGGGGTGCCGACGATGACGTCACATCTCTGCAATCTAAGCGGACCCTGGTATTTAACTGTGATAACGCTAGGAACAATCTAAATCTAAGAACCAAACGAATTTTAAATGATGATATACCACTAAAGCTTCCCAAAAGTCCACATCTTGCGGTAACAGATTTGTTTTGACAACATCACCAACTGTACAGGTCCAAGGAACCAATCACCAACTCCCACCGTCTCGAACGAAGGCCTTAGAACGAACATTTCGAACCGTTCTAAGTCGTCTCGTCGACTTTATTTAGGATGAAAATGTTTGTGCTAGGCCCACAGGCCCTTGTTTTCGCGATTTCATTTTAGGTAACTTGTCATTTTTACATATATAGATTAGCTGATCTAATAGACGTCTTGCCCGACTTATGATCAGATGAAAGGTCCAGTAAGAAATAATGAGAATTAAACAAAACAGTCAAAATTTATATGGGCTCAACCGTTTTTTTCTTGTTTTAGCGAGCACATATGAAATATTTAGGTTACATACCGATTGCAGTGTTTAACGGAAATCTGAACCATGTAGGAAGCAACTTAAGCACTTGTATGTATCTATATAATTATCATTATTCATTAGACTTAATCCGTTGAAAAGGCCATAGAGAAACGTACAAAAAAATCAGATTGTTCTACTTTTTAGCGTTATCCCGGTCTAGTACCTGGGTACGTTTAAATTGCAGAGGATGGGGCCTAGGAAGTAGAAAATATACGGATTAAAAACGCAGTTACACTGTTTCGTTCTTTTTGCTCTGTGGTTAGTTCTTCCTGAGAGAGAGAGAGAGAGAGAGAGAGAGAGAGAGAGAGAGAGAGAGTGTAGCAGCTATACGGAAGCAAGTTTCATCTCTGTTTCAATGTAAGGTAAAAAATAGCCCTATATGAGATTTCTTTCGCTAAAAAAGTCAGACAAAAAAGGGTATAAAAGAGATTGTTTTATGAGAATTAATCTGGGGAAAATGGCGCCTGAGCGATTATTAGGAACATTTTCTGAGCTTATTACACGGCTATTAGATAACATTTCGCTCATTACGCTGATCGCAATTGCTTTGTTTCTCAAAGCTGGAACATTAACAAAGGGAACATAGTCACTTTTCAAAAATGTAGAGATATCTTATAAAGAAATTTAAAATTCAGTAAAATGCTCGCCGGTCCACAAGTTTCCCTATAAATACACTTATAATCTACTAGCCGTGCCCGCGACTTCATCCGCTTAAAATTAGTTAAAAAAAAAGGTTCAATTTTAGCGTGATGATATATAGTCTTCCTTAATAAATGGGCTATCTAACACTGAAAGAATTTTTCAAATTGGACCAGTAAATCCTGAGATTTGCGAGTTCAAGTAAACTAACAAATAAACAAACAAACTCTTCAGCTTTATATATTAGTATAGATACACACAAATAAAATTTATGTGTCCGTTTGTAAAGTCGGTATAAAATTTATTTACTAAGTGCATATGATTATGCATACGACACCTACGACAAAAACACAAATTAAAACATGTTTGTCTGTCTTTCTTTCTGTCCGTCTGTCTGTCTGTTTGTTCGGAGTAATCTCCGAAACGGCAGGATCGATTTCAAAAAGTCTTTCACTGGCAGACAGCTTATATTATAAGGAATAACACAGGTTACTTTAATTTTAGAAAAAATAATTACAGTTCCGTACAAAGAATAAAACCCCTCAACATTTAACATCATAGATTTCACACGGACAACGTCGCGAGATATAGCCTGTATTAAATATTTGCGCAACTCCATGATCCTCCTAAAACATAATAAGTATTTTGTTCAAAAACGAAGCACATGTGCTTCACGATGCACTATTATAACAAAGTATTAAAAATGTTAAAAATTATAACACATCATACATTCTGAACCAAAACACGTTGGAATAATGTTATTATAAGAATATTCATTACAAAGCAGAACATAAAGTAATGTTCACGAAAAATATGCAGACTTTAAAATTAAAATATCATAGAAACGGTTCTTTCATTTCTATCCCAACTGTAAAGACTTTGCTTTTGTGAATTCACTATCGAATTTCATTTCAAATGAATAAGATGAAATGGATAGGGGTCCTCTATCGGCCCGAATCTAATATGGAAATTATAAAGATAACTTCAATGCTTTTATGAACATGATTTATTGAATAAACCGGACAAGTGCGAGTCAGACTGGTGCGCTGTGGATTCCGTACCATAACGTCATAGCTTTCCGGGGTATTCAAAGATTTATTTAATTTACAATGTCACTGCAATGTTTTTATGTGATGTGACTAGAAATTTACAATTTTCGGATTTTATCTAACCTTTGTTCCTATTATAATGACTGCAGTGACCCTGTCTTTCGCTCCGGGGGTCGTGAATTCGATCCTCGCCTCGAGTCTGGGTCTATAATATATATAAAAGAAATATTTGTGTATAACAGGCGTCTGTTACCTATAAAACAGGCATTAAGTTGTCTACCTTAGGAACAGACATCCGTGTGCCATATAGTCCTGTATATATTCATTTATTTATTTACTTATCTTTTTATTGCGTACACTTACAGGGTTGATTTTTTCACAGCGTAAAGGGATTGGAAATCTCCTTAATAAGTAATAATTTCAACTTTATACGTGTAAGCATTCCTGGCAAAAAGGGTCCCGACAGACAGTCAGACAAACGAGCAAGTGATTCTATAAGGGTTCCGTTTTTCGTTTAGAAGTACGGAATCCTAAAAACAATGTAAGACTATTTATTATTGTCTAAGAGCAGTTATAATGTTTACGTTTGACATTTTCATTGGTAACTAAGTAAACCTAGCTAAAATATTTATCTGCGTTTGGAGATAAGGACCACATTTCTTTATTTTGGAATCCAAGAACCTCTTCTACCTATCGTTATCCTGGTCTCGTACCAGGGTCCGCTTAAATTGCAGAGGATGTGGTTATGGGGCGAGTTACGAGGACCGACTGCCGTCTGACGTCATCCCTGACACCCCCACAATCTCCACAATGTCACGACTAATCTCACTCGCGTACATTAATCGGGACCCACTATTTTACGTGCCTTCCAAGATACGTCTTCTTCTTCTTCTTCTTCTTAATCGTTCCCTCTCTGCTGAGGATTGTGACCCCAGGAGTTTTTGGGTAAGTTGCTTCCATCGGTCACGTTTCGTCGCTAGATGGAGTGCGAGACACGTCAGAAATAGGATATTTAAAAACCACTGTGAGATTGGGTCATCTATCACCCTGCCGTAGTAAGAACTGCTTAACCTAGCGATTGACTCAAATATAGGCCACTAATTAAGCTACGATCCTAGAGTCCCAAATATGTGATGATGATGATGTCCTCCATGTCGTATCCGACAATGGCGAAACGCATGGCGTTTAAGTTTGCCTTTTATGGACCTGAATATGGCTTGCAAAGTCAGATTTTGTAAGAAAAGTCCTATTGCAGGACGCACGTAGTTGCCCACTCCTATTGTAAGTGAAGGTGTAGGAAGGCTTCGAACAGGTCTTTTTAATAAGGCGTTTGGCATCTAGATTTTCCAAGCGATGCAATATGTACCTACTGTTTCTTGATAAAAGTTTTATTTCTGTAAGAATTAAGTCCCAAAACTGCCATATCCTTTAAATTAAGTAAATAATGAACTCCCTAATAAGAATACGTTGTAGGGAGTTTTTGTTTCAACAGTTCTATTTTTCATTACACTTATGAAAAATGAAAAAATAAAATGAAGTGTTAGATTTTGATAATTACGATATTATCTCATCTTCAAAGTTTTGTAAGAATGTTTACATTTCTATTGTAATTTACAGTATGGTGTATATTGTAAATTACAATAGTAATGTAAACTTATAACTAGTAATTAACAATGCGAGCAGTTATTTGAAGATCTCATCTTACTAACAATGCTAACTCGATTCATTAAAAAGCCATTAGGACCTTCGTGACCAGTTGCAATTTATTATCAACTAGCGGTTACCCACGACTTCGTCTTCGTCAAATCAATGATTTTATTCTGTTTTGATGTTTTAATTTTAGCCTTTCATTTTAGTCGTTACTACATGTAACATAAAGCATATCTGTCAGGGTAAATCTCATCGAATTCTGTTCTGCCATTTCGTTAATAATCCGTAAAACAGTTGTGCACAGGCTTTTTATCATAGGTACCATACATAACAGTAAAGTCATACATTAAACAAAAGTACATTAAGTATTTAGCGGCTGCTACATAACAAGATGGCAATGATGTCAAGTGGAAAAGGTTACACCAAAGCAAACTAGATGGCGCTGTACTTCATTGCGGTCCAGTTTGACCCGGCGTTTCCGATCAAATTTTTAATACTCGGTTAAACTCCTGGAACAATTTTAATTTGGAAGGGATTAGGAATCTGTAGGCATACTAATAATAATTTTACTCCACTGACTAAACTTAACTAGCATTCATTGCCTTCCTTGCTTCAACTTTCTCTTATTTTAATTGGAGGCATTACTGCTTGTTATTTTGCGCCTCGTCTTCAGTAATGCTTAATAGCAATGGACCATACTGTAGGCGGACGTTCTGGGCTTCTCTTTCTTTTTATAATATTTAATTGAAGACTTGGTTATGTTATCATAATTTTTAAGCCCAAACCAACGCAGCCTTTTATGTATTGGAGCAACTAGCTATACCTAGTTTTCTTATTAATAAAAAATGGAACCCTTCTTTCAGAATCTCCGAAATGGCTGGACCGATTTGGATAGGACTTTCACTTAGGACCACATCATGAAGACGTCGTATAAATAAAATTGAAGGGTTTAGTAAAAGGCAAATTCAGAATCTCCGAAACAGCTGGACCGATTTGGATGGGACTTTTACTGGTAAATAGGTAGATTGATACTACTTTGCTTTAAGCTAAATTAATAGGGTTCCGCACAATAAACGATGTAAACCATCAAAATTTAACAAAATCACTTAATTCACGTGGAGGAAGACGCGGGTTACAACTGTCTAAAATAAGTAAAATGTATAATCTTTTTCATTACCATATTTCTTATAATACAGTAAGCCCCCCTATAACACGGTATATTTATTCAGCTTTATAGGAAAACGCGTTGCGCACAATATAATTTTTCTTTATACGCAATCAAGGCACGCAATAATCACCTCGGACGTGCAAATATATTTATTTCGGCCGTTTAACGCTCACAACAACACCATCATTAGATGTGACAGCATTGCCGCCACTTCACGCCTATCTCATGTGAGAAAGAGGTACTGGAACCCGGACGCGCCGGCCCAATTCAGCTACAAGCGTGGCGCTACCTCTAATTAATTTTTGTTGGTGGTAAAAAGTTGGCGCCACTATCGCGACTTTCTGGATGCCCACCAATGGCCGCCGAAGACCTTGCTGGCCGAGCAAGAAAGTGACGCGGCAGTTTTGATACCTTTGCGGGCAAGTTGTAGGTGAGATTGGCTCAGGAAAGAGGAAGATCGATCAAGAAGGGGGAGGCCGTTGCTCAGCTGTGGGATACAAGTTGTATTTCCAGTAGGTTCGGATCTTGGAGGGCACTGTTCCTTAGCCCAGGAGACTCAACCGCCGAAGTAGGTAGGCTCGAAGGTTCAACCGAAACATCGCCGTCCAAGGATCCGAGCGTCATATCCGGTGGTAAGGCGTTGAAGGTGAGTCTCGCTCATAGGCGAATAGCGAAAGAGCTGGCAATGACGTCGAGTGAAAAAAGGTTACACCAAAACAAACTAGATGGCGGTGTACGAATGACGACGACCGCAGTACAAACACTGAAAATCTTCATGCAAATCAACTTATGCTAGTGAAGTTTCTACTTAAGAGATATACTTACTATATATAGACCCTCTGACGGAAAACTGTGGGCATGGCGCGACCGCCCCGTGTAACCCCAACTAGCCCGAACACGAAGATCTATTGTTAGATTTGCGGTCGTATTGTACGCTATTTTCGTGGGGTAAAATTTAATATATTACCATTTATCATACTATTGTGTTTCCCGCAACTAATTATGTGTAATTTAATAATATGAACTTACTATAAACTAGATAATATTTCCTATAATATACCCTGGATTGAAATAACTGAATATTGGAATCCAGGGGATGGATCATCGTATTTCTCCTCTCCATCTACATTTATTCCTTTCTTTTTCTCCTGTCTATTTAATTAGAGATAGCGCCACGCTTGCAGTCTTTTTGGTTAACAACCGAATTGTATCGGCGCGTCTGGGTACCAGGACCGCTTTCTGAATTAAGATCGGCTATCCACTGATACTACGTAAATATTATTAAATATTTACTGTAATTATATCTCACCAAATAGGGTAAGGTTTATTTTAAATAATTCCACAAAAAAGCCTGCGACAGCAATATCTATCTATCTTTCATGTGCAAACGGAAAAGGGGAAGGAAACCGGGTATGGGGACAATATTATAGGATAATAGAATGTAGTAAATAATAAGTAAACCAACGTTCGGGCAGGGCAACGTCTGTCGAGTCCGCTAGTTAATTATAAGTATAGAATTGTAAAATTGATTTTTTTTATAGAATATTAGGAATACTTAATACGGTATGTCTAATATTCCCTTTTTCCCCTCCTACTAAGCTTAAATTCTAAACTTGTATTAGGAGTGAGCGCGACAATACGCCAACGACGGTGGGGTTCGAAGCGGGTACCTTGCGGATTTCAGTTCATACCTTATACCGCTGAGCTATTGAGGCTCTAAAACTTCAGAAATATCTTTTGATGAAGACAAACATGGAACTGTAGAAGTACTAAAAACATGCCAAGAAAAATCACGTTCCTGATATCTGTATACTGCCACAGACTTTTGTAAAACTATCTAAGATAAACATTTCTATCATACACTATATACGTTCACTAACGGCTTTACAGCGCACGCCGCAGCTCACAGGTGGCAGAATTTTCTCTTACTTCACATTTATCCTTATACTTTGGATATTTCAAACAATACAACGTAGAGCGGCTCGAATCGTCGGCGACCCAACTCTTTCCGTTCGGCTCGATCCTTTGGCTATGCGGAGAGAGTTCACGCTTCGCTTCACTGTGCATCTTTTACCGCATGTATCATGGGGAGTGTTCTGAGGAGTTGTTCGGACTAATACCGACAGCTTACTGCCAGGGAAGGTGACGAGGAGTTTTGCGCTGCCGTCGGTGGTTGCCAAAACCGCGCTGCCGTTGATCGTGTTGAGGTTTTGGTTGATGACAATGGTGTTGAAAACGTCGACGGCGCCGGCGGGCTATAGACGAGGGCGTGCGACTGCTAATATATCTTTTAAATACGCATTCTTAATAGATTAAATATTAAAATAAAACCTCACTCACACCGATGCAAATAGATTTACACACACATGTATACATTTTACTATAAGATTGTGTCAAAGGGTAATCACGACGGCCGTATGAACTATTAATTGTTAAATATAAAAATTATGTTATATAGAGAATTAAAATTTTGTATATAGCTTCAATATAGCTTATAGTACATAAATTTAAAGATTTGCAGGAAAATTTCGACCAGTCGTCGTCATCCGTACAGCACCATCTAGTTTGCTTTGGTGTAACCTTTTCCACTCGACATCATTGCCATCTCGTTGTGTAGCGGTAGCTACACATTGAATTTAAACTTTTATGATTCTATTTATTAAAATAATGTATTATATTTTGAACTAAAATGTATTGGGCTGGACACATGACTAGATGTGGTGCTGTCAGGTGGTCTAACTGAGTGGTGGTCTAGATTGGAGAAACCCTGGTCGTTCAATGGCTCGATAGGCGGTTGATGTGAGGAGAGTGGCGAGAGGTGGCTGGATGAGATTGGCAAGGGATAGGGGAGAGTGGCAGAAGCAAAGGGGTATGCCCAGCTGTGGGTTATCAAGGACTAATAATCATAATGATGTACTATTGAAAGAAATAGGTCAGATTTTGGTCCATATAATCGGCTTAATTCCATATTATAGTCGGGCATAGTTCCACATGGTCGTGCGCAGTTCTATATAGACGGATATAGTTCCATTAAATGGGGCATAGTTCCATATGATCCTGCACAGTTCCATGTGGTCGCGCACGTTTATAATAGAGCTTCTTTTGCAGATCAAAAGCAACATCCATATTTTGCACGTGGATGTCAAAGAGGGCCAATCCGAGGTTATCATTCGCTTCGACTCTTCGAAGGCTGCTGATGAGGTGAGTCATATTTTGAGTTTTTTTTATTGCTGACCTGAATTTTTGCCAGTTTACGTTATAGCGAGCGTTTTTTCTCATTGGGAAAATTTAAATTTTGGCACAGACGAAACACTCCCGAGTGTTTCGTCTATGCCAAAGTACCCACCCTAAAATACTAAAAGATACAAGTTCGTTCGATAATTCAGAAACCTTCAAAGAGGCGACGTTTATACTAGACGTGCCATGTAAAATTATTTCATAAACATTCGGCCAGTGTCACGTTTAATGGAAAAGGGGTAAAAGAAGATTGGTTAATTGGCTATTAACGAGACGAGCCTAAAAAGATACATATGCAAGACGTCGTCTGTCGCTAGTTTATACAACATATGAACAAGGTTCACAACAAAAAAGAACTGTTGAATTAAGAAATCCCCTTTGAATTAGCACGGTAGGCTTATTCTCATACAACACGTTTGTACGGCTCCGAATTCGTTCATATAAAATTATATATATTATAATATTGTATAATATAATAATATTAAAGCGTTATAAGAGCACCGTCTTATAGGCGGATTACAGTACTCAGAATTTTCATTCTCGAATCTTACAAAAACATAAGACTCTGATAGCAGAGTGAGGCATGCATTGTACCTAACCAATGTACCAGACGGCCCGCAATAGATTCGAATACCAAATTAATTTAATAAGTAGGTACTAGTTTGAAGCGGTCAAAAACAATATTGTTAACGCAAACCCAAGTCTCTTGTTCATTAAAGTCACATTTATAACAATGTGTATTTATTACTGTTGCAAATTAAATGTAGCGGCCATTTTGAATAAGAAATAGTGTAATATTTCAAGTTTCACCTGATTATTGTTCAAACTAGTTCTGATTTAAAATGCAACATACGTGTACATATATAATGCAACGGGGCTTCTATTGCACACTAAAGTATTTAATATATTCAACATACAAAACATGCCCAAAAAGCGTCGTGTTTTAGTATTAAGCATTATTTATTATCTTCATTCCATATTAGCCCACTGCTGGCTATCCATATGCCCATAGGTGTCTGGTATCAGCAAACCCCCAAATTAAAACATAGGTAACCACAGTAAATAATGAAGAGTAGGGGAAAATAAAGAAAAGGTGCGATCGCGATATGACTCTCGTCAATAATAATCTACATTTTTTTAAACAATCAAAAGAATTTCGCCAATGTAGACCCATTTTAAAAATTCTAAAATCATCATTTCTCCAGGGAGCGGTGGTTGTACCATCAAAAGCCTGTACGAACCCACTAAAAGACCTTGGACATGAACATCTGAAAATTCAATAATAGAAAGATTGTATCTGAAATCAGTGTCTCCTAAACAATTGTGATCGATATACCTTTAAAGTTTCTAGGAAAAGCACATTAATTGGTTCATCTGAGACTTCTTCATCCCTTTTTATTAGGCGCAATTGAGATCAAACACTGACCGATCTCCCTAAATAAAAAACTGCACCTGCCATATTAGGATGATACCACATCTGGTTAGACGATGAAGTACAAGACCACAATGTCATTAGTAGTGAACAATAATACGAAGGGATCCCTTAAGGCTTCTTATAAGGAGTAATTGAGATCAATTGCTGACCCATCTCCCTTAAAAAAAAAAAAACTGCAGCTGCCTTATTAGGATGACACCACATCTAGTTAGACAAGGGAGTACAATACAACAATATCATTAGTTGTGAACAATAATATAAATGGATCCCTTAAGCCTGCTTATAAGGAGTAATTAAGACCAAATGCTGAACTAACTCCCTTTAAAAAAAACTGCAACTGCAGTATAAGAATGACACAACATCTGGTTAAACAAGGTACAAGACACCAATGAAATTAAATAGTAAATAATAACATAAAGGGATATTTTAAACCTACATCAACACACATTTATTTAACACAAGACACTGGCTGAGTTCCTCTCCTGCAATGCATTGGAACCAGTATCAACACAGTTAATAAAGACATTGGTGATCGTTTATATAGGAATAATGAGAAACAGACAAGGTTTGAAGGTTCACACTTTTAATGCAAGCTTTTCCATTACCTTTATATTAGTCACTTTTATTGGATTCAAACTAAGTCTCACGCATAGTTTTATTTTTAATCATCTTTACAATTCACTCACATCTTACATTAAAAAATGTGATACAAAATTAGTCAGATTTTTACAAATCACTGTCTTCATATCATCAACAATCTTTCAGATATGATTTAGAGTGATAGGACCAAATAACAAAACACAAAAACACACTGTAAAACTAAAGCTTTCATTAATGTTCCTTGTTGAACATGGGAACATTATCTTAACCAATATTTCAACACAGATTTATTTTTAAAGTCATAGTCAATCAGACAATATCCCCGCATATTAATAGTTGCAGGAGTTACTTTACAGAAATCCTATCTCCAGGAAACTATACACAGTATTGGTATTTATTAGTAACTTGCAATAGAAATATTTCAAACATAATGCATACATAACAGCTCCAATATGCTCATGTTTGTAGAAAAATAGATTTTTTTAGGATATACAATACATGTACAAAAAGACTGAATTAAATCTGTTAACTGCTTTTAATTTTGTTTTGAAGATTTGACTGACTGAAAGAATATGTAAAATTTAGCTGGACACTCACCTAATGTACACATAGCTTCATTTCAATGATCATGTAGTAGGGTAGAGGTACTTTGTGTAACTGCGCAAAGTTTTGTAGAACTATGTAGTGTTCAAGGACAAAATGTACAAACACTTTGAGCGATATCTGGCTCTGGCATTATAAATACATTAAAAAGATTAGACATCTTTTTTCGTACACTGTCAGCAATGTCATAAAACTGGCCCCTTAAAGAGCAGCTCGAATTCTGGGCATTTGATCCATACTATTATCGGGCTATATAAAAAACATGTTTAAATATCAATGGGGACTATTGATCTTATCTACAATAAGAATGTTAACTTTACCAATAATGATAAATGAATTCTTCTGGAATGAGCTCACAGACTAGTTGATTTTTTTCAATATATTTTAACAATTCTTAATGTTATATATTGAATTAAAATATTTGTTAAAGATCCAAAGTAACTGTATCTATACAAATGTGTAAAATAATATAATTCCTACTTTATGTGAAATCCTGGTCATAAAATTGTTTCAAGCAAAGACTATTAAAGTTTTCATAATATGGCATTAGGCATTAAGCATATTTAATATTAATTAAGATAGTTAATATAAAAAAGTCACATATTAAAAACAATACCAAGTAATTGTATTAAAAGTTCTTTAAAATATCATTATTATAGTTATAGATTTCACATCATTCATCAATTATAAGTTAGTTTATGAATAAGTAACATTTGTAATAAGTGTAGATCTATTTAAACTTGAGTTAAGATAAGTTAAGCTCTCTACCATCTACGTTCCTGGATCACTATAACATGGGTATCTGCAAGTCAAAAGTGAACAGATTCATTTTAGGCATGAGTGTTAGATCCTAGACTGCATTAACACTTAAGATTAGGAGTGACAGCAGTCAAGCTCATGCCTATCCAAAAATTAAAAAAAAAGCATCAACACTATCTGACGTCAAATAAGAAGTAAACTTCACTCACCTGTTTCAGCCTCTCAACAGCTTCATATAATAATACGATTAAGTTACAAATTAGCGCGCATAGGATCCATCTCTAAGCAGATTAGTTATTTCATAATCCCGATTAAAGTCACTTTGTGATATTAGTCGTAAGGTTGTAGAGATCGTGGGGGTTCCGAGGATGACGTCAGATGGCTATCGGTTATCTTAACTCGCCACACATCCTCTGCAATCTAAGCGGACTCTGGTATAACGCTAGGAAGAAGAAGAAGAACGCGTATGTGATATGGGCAATCCCGATACAACATACGCGTGAGTTTAAAAGCCGTTTTATAACAAATACGAATTCGATGACGAAAGTCTTGGTTGTATGTATATTGATTTGAAGTTGTTACCCTTGGTAGTTGTGTTGGCGGCGCTATCGCTATAGTCGTCGGAGTCTGATCGCTCCCGCCAGTGAGGAGCGGGCGCGGGCGCGGGGGCTGGGGCGGCGCGCAGACGATGCCTTGCTTCCACAGTTGAACACCTAGAAGAAGCCGCAATACTGGTAGCCGAAACTTTGGAAAAGGTTGTAGAAAAAATTATTTCTTATACGACAAAAAATCATCCGGTGACTTCTATGAATTCCACTCAAATGACAATAAGCCGTGTTGTTGCTATGATCCTTGTAATTCTAACCCTAATGATCTTTTTAAAAAATGTGCCTGCCATTATTCATCTCCTGACTGTAATATGAAGAGGCGTAAAGTTTACTGCAATCTGATAGGTTTCCCTTACATTGCTGATGAACCTCCTTGCGTAAGTAAAGAAATACCAGCAACTCTTTCAACTTCAAAAAAATCTTGTATAGATCGTAATAGTACATGTTGTGGCAGTTTAACTACAAAGGCTGATGCGACCACACAAAATATTAAAAGAAATGATAATTTTTTGATTCGATGTAGTCGTGATTGTAATTAATCAGTATATATGTGATTGTATCTATATTCTCAACAGTAATATTGAAAAAGCGTGTTTTTCTGTTACGGTTTCATACCTCAACTATTAAATTATCCCATAATTTTAAGTAAAGGATGCAGAAAATAACATATTATATCTTGTTAAAGAATATTAGGGTAGTTTGAATAACGAGGATTTTTGATCTATTGAGATTTTTTATAATGATCGGGCAAAAAAACGTATTAATGTTCTGTCATTTTTTTATACGTGTAGCGAAAGCTTTTGGTACCATTTCACAAAGATTGCGCGGATGGAACAGTTATCAAATATGTATGCCACATGTGTTAACCTAGTTTTTAGATAGGATGGTGTGCGAATAGGTACTGATCCTCTCTTGCCTAAGCGAGATAGCACTATCGCCGTCTCTTTCTAACAAGACGTGCCTATCTCGCTCGCTATGTTACGTACTAGTGCCAGTTGGATCAGTCCGTCCGACGGCGTCCACGATCGAAGACGCCGCCATAACGTTCCTGTATCATCTGTCACATAAAGGTTGCACTGTATTTTATATTTTATTGATTTTGTGCACTAACACTAATGTTTAACCGATTGTCGCACTAGGTCGGAAATGCTTGTTTGTTTGACTATGTCCGCGGTGTCAAGGAGCTGAGTTGCCTCAACGCTCACACGTTGGTGAAGCATATATTCGTGGGCTTCGGTGTATTTTTGCACTACTTTAATAACGAAGTCTGTCTTTGATGAAGGAGTAGGCAAAATCTAAAGAATCAGTCAATTGTTACCTATAGTGTAAAGACAGGACTTTAATGCGTCTCGAGGTCTATAAAGTGTTACATTTTATGTAATTCTGTCAACTAAACGGACGATCAAACTTATTCTAACGATGGCTATAAACAAAATCGCCTAAAAGATTTTAGCGTCCCTTTAAAGCCCTTGAACACGACCCAAGTAACATGAAAAATTTTAACTTCCTGTTTAACATATGGTTAACATATCCCCCCAAAACAACAACACAAAATCACACAAATAAAAGAAAACCAAAAAGCGACCACATTGGTGCAAAATTAAGCCAATATATCTGTATTTTTTAAACCATTTGTTTTTTATTTATCAACTGCTATTATTCTGCCCGCTTTGACACCATCTTATAATAAAATATACATGAAGAATGAATGAATGAATGAAATCTTCATTCAAGAACCCCACGCGAAGAAAACTCCGCGAATGTGCACAGAAACATGCCACAGTCGCTGCCGTTCATCTGCTGAGGGATATTCTGAGGAACGGAGATAAAAATAGGTACTTAAATTTTGACCAAATTTCCTTAAAAGTAGTTAAAGTGTGGCCTTACGTTGTGTGGTTAATTTGCTGTTCGAAAAAGTTACTTCGTAAATGCATTTCGCAGCGTAAAAAAAACTGTTTGAACGGCTGATTAAGCTAGTTGGCCGTAACATATATGTATTCACCTCGCCCGATCACACTTTTCGTAACGCTCTCGTCAGGCATTCACTATATTAGTCTCCAAGTCAAGGGTGTGTAAAGAAGATTTACTTCAAATATATATATACACTTCTTCTACATCGTTCTACGTCATCTTAACTCGCACATACATCTATAGATGTATGTTTGAAGCTTTCACGTTTTCTTTCATCCATACATCCATACATCCGTACACCCATGAATCCATACATCTATTCATCAATACATCCATACATCCGTGTGTACAAACTGGCGCGTTTATAATATTAGTAGGATAATGTGGTTTAGTCCTCAATATCGATTTCCTTTAATTTCATCTAGATGTAGAAATATTTAATTATTACGTCTCATTTCTTCTTTATAAATAAAATAAATTTAACGAAATATAATAAATCTACCCCTTTGTAGGACTTTGTTACATCTATATACAATATCCTGCACGTATGACGGGATAATTGGGCCCTCATGGGCTGTGCTCCTTGAAGCGCGAACAAGCCTCATTTAGAGTGGACCCGTCCCATAGATAGACAATTCACTAATGTTTTCAAACTCAACTTAAGTGAACTTTCAAATTTTACTTAAGAAATAATACTAGAGATTGGCCTAAATATTATCATTATCCCTCCTATAAAGGGTGTGTGAAAATGGCTTTAGCGTTCAGGTTTGAACCGTGGTCCTTACAGATTCAAGTCCACCTTTTCCAGCGCTAAGCTATTCCAAAGTTGCCTAAATATGTTACAAAATTTACTTAATTTCCAAATTGAAATTGTTGTATTTCATGTGACAATATATATATATATATATATATATATGTCTACTTATATAAGTATACATTTATAAAATAATTGCATGTCAGTCAGGTATTCGTTTTATTTCTCAGAACCATTGTTAACGGGTTAGTTAAAAGTTAGGTTAAAACATTGAGTGCAGTTACGGTACAAGCGGTGGAGGGTTCATTTCGCGTTGTGCTTCGTTTGTGCATATGTGTGCTGTACGCGGTTTTGTACGTTTTCATGGGTTCCGAGGATTAAGAAGAAGAAGAAGAAGAGAGACAGAGAAATCTATATATCTTTTTTTAGACATTGAGGGCAAGGTCACTTTAACTCGCAATTTCTAAAACCGCGGGACGTATAAAGATGAAATTTGGCAAGGAGGTACTTTGAAGTTTGTAAATATCCACTATGTACTGATTTCTTGATAGGGCCAAATTTAGATGGTATAAGGGTTCTTGTAAGTTTAATTTTAAGCGAATAAAGTCGCGGGAAACATCTAGTCAAATTATATTTAATAGACTTCTATTTTACATTAGCGATAATATTTCAGTACAAAAGGTCAAACAAAATCTACGTGTAATGTAATTAATCTTATATATAAAATTCTCGTGTCACAGTGTTCCTCCGAAACGGCTTGACCCCTTAGTGTGCTTTCCACACTTTCTTGCTTTAGTCATGCAGTAGGTTCAGGAATTGTTTCAGGCACTCGAACATACAGCAGTCAGCACTTCAGCACATTAAAATTTGTGCCAAAAAGAACTTGATCATGCCGTGGAACGTCATCTTGTATGATTTTCACAAAGAATGGAATGCCGAATGAGGCTATTCTAAACCCAATTGTACAAAGCAAAACTGAAAATCCTTGAAAATCCCTTATAAGTTCGAAAAGACGAAGACTATAAGTTAAGATTGGTTATTGTATCTAAAACCTTGGTTAATTTATCGCGTGTTAAAACGCCGATTTATTTCGATTAGCGCTACATAATTAAAAATCCCCGCTAAAGAAAGTAAGTGAAACAAAGATCTTAACGTTTATCGACAAGAAAAATAACAAGTTTTTGAAAATATGAAAGTTTGTCTTAAGTAAGTACGTTTAAAAGTATTATCGAACAACAGGATAACAACAAACGAAAGATTAAATAAAAAGTTTGGCCGTTTTTTAAATTTTATCGCTTGCGAAATTTCTCCGAAATTGTTATTTTATTAATAAAGCTTTATTTTACTTTACTTCAGCGCTCGAAATTATGTTCATCGGCTTGTTTTGTTGCTTTTTATTTTAACTCTTTGTTCCCTTTTGGCTTGCGTTTGAACGTGATTTTCTCTTTATGTTTATTTTACTTTGTTTCTGCAAATTCTTTTATTGGCAGTTCGTATACTATTTTATCAAATTTTTGTTTGGTGCTTTTTACATTAATGGGATATCGGTTGACAGAGTTTCAGTTAAATGGAAGGCCAAATAGGAAGTGAGTGATTGAAGTTACTGATTCAATGTTTCACCAACGCCCATTGACAAACGAACAACTGCTCGCAGATGCGTTGTCGGTCTTTGAAAAAGAGAGTATGTGAATAAAATTATCGGAATCTGAACAAATAAATGAAATGATAATTATTAGAATTATGTAAACAATTATTCTAATTCTGATAATAGATATATTTGCTTAATGATTCATAAAACGTACCTTAATTTATTATACACGTAGAGTTGATTAACACCTGTAACAAAAAAAAAAACAGGCATATTATTAATTTATTTTAAGTTTTAAAGAAATGAATCATAACATAAAAAAAATTATAATACATATGTCAGCAAAACATCTAAATAGGTGTGTTTACATTCCCATATTTCCTAAGTAAATATTTATATGGGTGTTCATTTGTGTTCACTTCTTGTGGCATAATATACACAATTTTTAGGGGCAGACACAAGGGGACAAACGGGCAGGCGATTCACCTAAATGACTAAAGACGCTCATGGACATCTGCACCACCTGGAGGCTCGCAGATGCGTTGCCAGCCTTTTAGGGTTTGGGCCATCGGGAACTTACACGCCGAACGAAACGCGACAACAATACCATCACTTGACAAGACAACATTGCTGCTACTTCACGTCGATCTTATGTAAGAAAGACCTACTAGTATCTGGACATGCCGGCCCAATCGGCTGTAAACCAAAAGGACTGCAAGCATGACTCTACCTCTAATTAGATGTGTTGCAACCTTGTCAAGTGATTCTTAAGATAATATTATTAGCCTCAGCAAACACACCTATTTATTTCAACGGATGTTCACTTTGTTCAACATTATTTGGAGATTTGTTGCAATGAACTCAAGCAAAACGTTAGGGGAAGCACGCCTCAGCAAACGCACCTATATATTTTAACGGATGTTCACCAGTGTTCACTTTGTGATACATTATGTGCGGATGTGTTGCAATAAATCCGCTTTTAAGTTCCGCACAACGTTCGATTGTTGCAATTCTTGGAGCTCAT
The DNA here is from genome assembly GCA_024363005.1 of Charaxes varanes. Taxonomy (NCBI): domain Eukaryota; kingdom Metazoa; phylum Arthropoda; class Insecta; order Lepidoptera; family Nymphalidae; genus Charaxes; species Charaxes varanes. Next base: position 39,645 of record JANCMC010026900.1, on the reverse strand, counting down.
AAAATACGTTTTGTGGAAACGATATGAACGAACGTTAAAATTTACGTCTCTGTTACGTGTCGTAAATGTGGAATTTATGACGCATTACAGTCTTCGGAGATAAGTTGTTATTCGGCTCGTATTGTTATTGGAATTCCAAAAAAGTTCTGTATTCATATCGAGTTTTATACCCGAGCTTGTAAAGGCCAACTACAAACTCTTGAATCGAAAAAAGTAAAAAATAAATGGACCATTCTTAGAATGCTTGTGTTCTCTAAAAGTACTTGCTAGTAGACAAAATAATTGATTTAATATTCACCTTAATATTTTAAAAAAAGATGAA
>JANCMC010026900.1:0-39223 GCA_024363005.1 Charaxes varanes | reverse complement strand
TGTGTTCTCTAAAAGTACTTGCTAGTAGACAAAATAATTGATTTAATATTCACCTTAATATTTTAAAAAAAGATGAATAATGCCGTAGAATCAATATATAGCTTCAACAGCTCAACGGAAGAAGGGATGGACTCATAACCACAAGGTGCCCGATTCAAATCGCGACGCCACTGGGCTACGATCACATCCACTTCCTACTAACTAACTAACTTTTCCGAATATAGTTTAACTAGTTGCTACCCGCGACTTCATCCGCGTAAAAGGAAGTAAAATTTTAGCGTGATGATATACATATAGCATATAGCTCGATGAATGGACTATCTAACACTGAAAGCATTTCTCAAATCGCACCAGTAGATTCTGAGATTAGTGCGATCAAGCAAACAAGCAAAGTCTTCAGCATTATACATTAGTATAGATTAAAAAATGACTAAAATTAACTTCAATTCTGTTAAAGTTATTTCAATGAACTGAGGGTAAAATGCAGCCTGAAAGAGAGACAATAAAATCACGCTTTAAGTGAAGAATTCAATAAAATGCATATCAAAATGTTACAGTAAATTGATTCGCCCTACAGTTTCAAGGAGCTTAGAGAATGTTGTGCAATATTGGAATATTTCAAGGAATACATTCGCCTCAGTTATCGCGCCAGTTTAGTGGCAATAAACCCGATTACATGCATCTCGCAGATTTATAACACGGATCCCGGCTTCCCCATGAATTTCGTTTGCATGCAGGAAACGCAAAATTGAAAAGCTCTTCGCGATAACTTTACGAGAATATAGTTTGTGAACAACTCTTTTCAGGGATTTCTTCTATCACGAAATTGTCAAAAATGTGTAGTGGCAATTTGTTATTAGATTTTACTTACAGGTTCACCTCTGTTCTTCTTTTTTTGATATTAAAGTTCTTTACGCACGCTTGGGGAACGCGACATGAGTGAGCTGGCGAATGCGTGCCGATAGTGTTACGGATGTGCGTCATCGGGCGAGGCACGAACGGAAGTTGAGAGGAAAATATAATTTAATGAAGATAGCTAAATAAAATAAACCACCACCTGTACCAGCTAAACCATGACCACCTATGCGACACACGGAGGTCTGTTCCTAACTTAATTCCTGTTTTTTTTACATAAAAGAAGGGTTAAACGATCGGGCGGATTGCTTTAAGAGGGTGTGACGACACGTGACTACCTAAGCTCATGAATCATTCGTTCATCAGCGCCTTTAAATCATTCAATCTGAGATGTAATGTACGGGAAAAATGAATTTCTCAACGATTTAATTGGTATTCTCGATTCGGGATGAAGACATCCAGCAAATCAAAGATATCAAAAATGGTTCAACAGACCTTGAATTGTAAATATTGTTTTTATATAATTACTAGTTTTTTCTCGTGTCTTTATCCGTGTAAAATTAAACTTGGGAGAGCCCTTTAGGCCTACTTTATCCAGTCCAGTTGCAAAATTCGTTTTTAAAAAAAGTCTACTAACAACCTCTCTGCTACTATTTAAGTTTGTAGTTAAAAATGAAGAACTTTCATATATACTTGCGAAATGGATAAATCCGGTTTTAGCGGATGGCTTCTAAATATAAACAACCTCCTTGCCAAATTTCATCTTGCGCTTTTTATATATCTTATATATAAAATTCTCGTGTCAATAAAATGATTAGACTGCAGGAGACAAGATTAACCTCTTGCGATAAGATTATTTCAAGTGCGCTTCAACTACTTTGTGGAGAATATGAAATTCGATAAAACTGGTTAAAAAGTTATCATGACCAAACAATTCGTCAAATTTACATACGCTATATCGATACCTACCACGTAAGTTGTTGTTGCCCCAAATTCCCAGCTTTATAATAGAGCGTTACAAACAACTAAATTGTCATATAACGGTCATTTTTTAATATATTATTATATGCAATAATGTAATCGTCATAATTGAATATATAATTGTACACACAAATGTTTTATTTAATGAGGATTTTATTTCAATATATGTACATGTTTGTAATAGTCTACTGTGAATTTGGGAATTTGGGGTTACAACAATTTACCTGGGAGTTCTTCCTGCACTTCCATAAAACCTCTGACGCTACATCTTGCCATCTTATTTTTGTTCTCCTCGAAATCTGAGAGTGAAAGCTTTAGTGCTAGTTTCTCTACGTAATGCGATGGTCTCCTTTGCACATGACCAAACGATGGCAGCGCAGTTTAGTTTACTTTACATCGTAATTTATTAATGATTGTTACTCATTAAATTTTTTTAATTACATACATTACATTAAATATTTTTATTTTACAGTTATTACAGGCTTATTATTTAGTAAGTATACGTTAGTAAGTCCGGCAGATGTTGCCATGCTCAAAAAATATATGACAGTGTCTTAAATCTTCATACAGCTTGAAAAATATTCCAGGAATCTTTTGAGTCTAACCGTAAATACAAACAATTCAACAATTCGGTCAAATTGTGTGGATGTCATATAAGGCGACTGATGAATTCCGAATACGTTAGCATCAATATGTATATTAACATACTTGTGGCCAACAGGCAGGTGAATTGCTATCTACATATGATATGGCTTCTTGAGCAAAATTCATAACTTCTGTAAAAGTCTTTACGAATGCAATTTTTTATGATTTTGACTATGAAAAAAAAAGTTAAATACCAAGCATGGACCAAACGTGTGAGTCGTTCAGAAAACAAAGTTTTGAATACGCATGCGAGAGATTAGTCATGCGGCCGTCACATTAGCAATAAGACCAGCATCAAATTCTTCATGTGATCTCTAATGCCTGAGAAAGACATAGCTCAAAGTGATTGTACATTTTTGTTCCTGAATACAACAAAGTACTACAAAACTTTGTGTAGCTACAGCAAATTATAGAAGAACCCTCACACTGTATTAGATATTTGTTACAACGGCGACTCCTTCTTATAATTAATCGTCACGTTTGTATCACTTGTAACTTTTCCTTTGTCGAAAAACTTCTGAGTAATCTCACGTCAACAGTCTTAAGGTACCTTAATATATTTTTTTATACTGTACCTAATTTTATGTGGTAATCTAACCTTTATTCCCTCAAAAACTTTCATAAAAATAAATGAGGTAACAAATTCTATGAGCATTGTACGATAAAAATTTACTCATGCGTCTATACGAACTCCCATTATTTGTATACGACTTGCGATTAATTTATTAGGACCAATTTGTATTTTTAAATTTATTGCTACGATACTCTAAGGCAGACATAGCTTCATTTGAATGATCATGTTGTGAGGGGGCTTCCGGACCGTTTCAAGAAAAGAGCATACTCTTTCCTTAAAGGACAGCATCGCATCTACAAGCCATCTCATGTTGCAGTCGTCCATGGGCGTCTTTAGTCACACACGTGAATCGCCTGCCTATTTGTCAAATGCTATATAATAAAAATAATTTATAATAATAAATAAATTTGATTCCTCCACCTGTCGCTCTGAACCCCGGTCGTTAGGACTCCCTGCCGGGGTGAATCCTCCGCCCGGTACTACACATATGTATATTTAAGTTCATTTATTTTAAGTATTTATTCTCCTTAGCTATTTATATATATTTATCTGGGCGTCAGAGCTGCATTTATAATATAAATAATATGTGTTATTCAAATCGTTCTCATTGTAATTTTGTAACTTAGTCATATTAAACGAGATAGTAAAATATATACATGTGTGTGTAAATCGTTTGGCATTGCTGTGGATGTGGTTTAATTCAATAATTTAATATATTTATAATGCATATTATATAAAAATATTACCATTCGCACACCCTTTTCCTCTTCCTTCCTCTATATAAACTTTAATTGTGCCTTCCATATTCTTGCGTCTGCGCAATTTTCGTAAAACAGTACCGAAAGTTCTTGCTTCTTATTAATATATTTGGGTTCTGGTGATGCATTTCTCAATAGCTTCGTAACGCTGTCGACATCTAACAAAATTGACACAAAAATATACTTAACAGACATTAAATCCCGAAAACATAATTTACCAAACATTCTTAATTTGCTTGACGTAACGTCTGTTATATTCAAAGCCCAAATTAATTGTCTGCAAAATAAAGACATAAACTAGTGATTGCATAACTTGCTCTATGGTTGAACATCATTGATTTTTCCCAACATTGTGTACATTTGACAAGTACCATTAATAAAAATCACTTCATTGTGTCCAATTTAATCTGATCATATCAATTTGCGATTTTCTGCATTAAAAAAAGTTATTATTGCATTAATAGATGATTATAGGCACATTCAATTTTTATTTTACTCCTGTCTCTAAGAAAATCTGTTATTCTGCCCTGACAAACATTATGGTAAAAAATGGGATTAAAACTGTCCCAAGTTTTAAGTAGGTAACTTTATTACAGATATTTACGAAAATTGATTAGATTAGAATCAGTTCAGTAGTTTTCACAAACATGCTTGTATCAAAAATTTTACAAACAAGTGTTTTGACATTTATATAATAACATGACACTTGTGCGTGTTCAAATAAGGGAATATTGGGGCAATTTCAATGCGACGTGACGCTGAAAGCAAATGCCCCAAATACTAATTTCGTCTTTAAGTACAGGCTGGAACTTAAGAAAAGTTCTGGGTTAGAGCAGGGGATCTGCGAGGACGTAGATTACATCGAGGTTCCGTTACAGATGTCTTTAAGAAAAAATGTAATAAGGAAAAGAGAATTCTGTGATATGATTCGTTGAAAGTATTGCTCTACGGATTCTATGACTATAAATTTAATCATTAACAGTTCTTAATAATAGTTTGTATAAACAGACGGATAAAATTTTTTAAAAGCTTTTATTTAACTTGCAACGTATGTTTGTTCGGGTGGAATCTTCCAACTCAATTTTGGAGCAGATATCTTCAACCAGGGGACAATGTAGAAGAGGATCTATGCTAGAACTGACAGGGTGCGTATATTTTCATACATATAATACTTCAAAACCCTCTGATGTGAAACTATTTCTGCTTACGAGTAAAGGAGATCTATAAATAACGAGGACATCGTAGCCCTTACCGTAAAGGAATAGTCATAAAACGAATTTATCTTATATCTATATTTTAATGTTACAAGGGGCAAACGAGCAAGCTGCAGGCACCGAAGTAGACACCGACGCCCATAGACATCTGCACGACCAAAAGGCTAGCAGAGGTGATGCCGGCCTTCAATGACGAGTTTAGGCCACCGGGAAATCTCACAAACCGAACGAAAGGCGACAACAATACCATTACTTGACGTGACAACATTGCCGCCACTTCACGTCGATGTCATATGGACGACGAATGTCGATCTTATCCTGGTCCAGTCACTGCTATCAAACACAGACCAGTAAGCAAGGCGCATCCTATAACAAATACTTTGCTCTCATGTTGTAAGTATGCATTGCGGTAAGAATAACATAGTGATGTCCTGGATCTAATGCAAAAAATTAAAAAGTTGAATGAATTTGATCCTTCTATATATCTCTAAAATCCAGTAACTAAATAAATTGGAAGGAATATACAACATCTCTTATTATTAAATTTAAATTATGTTTCAATATTTTTCAAAGAAACATAAATTCAGTGCAGGTGCGCTAGGAAACGAAAGGATTTTTTTTTTTTAATTTTTATAAACGTTTGATGAAGGCTCTCTGTAATTTTGTAAGCACTATAAGAGAAAATTACCTTAATTATCTGGAAGTACAGCCGCGGAAAGTCACTGACCCCCACAATGGCTAATGCTCAGTTGGCAGTAGTTTGCAAAACAGGTGAACAGTTTGTAAAGAACCCAAGTTTGAATGAAGTATATAAAATGAGTAATATTATAATGTGGTTACGTTTAAATTATAACTTGTCTTTAATTATTGTTTGCGACACAATAATTTTCTTATCGGCATTCTTGTGTATAATCTTTTAACGCGCTTAAATTTATTAGAAACGAAAACGAAAACATATTCAGGGACCTTAAGATGGACTTCGTTTCTAAAGTAGTGCACAAAAAGCCCATGAATATAGGTTTCGCCAACATGTGAACGTTGAGGCCATTCAGCTCCTTGACACCAAGGATATAGTGAGAAGGCTGAAACAGACAAAGCCTTCTGACCTAGTGTGACAATAAGTCGAACATTGTCTAGTGTTTATGTGCACAAAAACAATGTGTCTTACCCTTAAGTTATTAGAGACAATAAGATTGTGTTATTCGACACATTCGTAGAGTCATTGACTAACATATTAACATAAGTTAGAGTTAAATTACTTATTAGCTATTAAGCTAGATTGTAATTTTATAAGGTAGGTACCTACCTTGTACTTTATTTTTAAGAGAAAACTTAATATTTTTAAGTGAGTATGAAGATTTTTTTTTAATTATCATAGCACCGACAATACATTTTTTTCTATATTTAATAATAACAAGGATTTTTGTATGTTGTGCGTCATTGTTTTGATTTTTTTTAACGCTTATAATTCTATAGTGAAACGTAGTTATTACTTACGTAGATAGTCTGTGCGTCGTGCTCACACTTTCTCGGAAACAGTCCCTTTTCAACGATATATGAAAACACCTGGAAATTATAGAAATTTATGATCTTTAACAATTCGTCTTATAAGATGATAAAAAGGAACTATTCTAAATTTTCTTTTGACTGGACGAAATTTTGGTGGGGGTTGAAAATTGAAATACGTTACCAAAGACTGATCTAGTCGGTTATAGGTTTCACGAGTTTCTTGCTAATTCTTCTCGTGACTCAACTTTTCCGAATCAGCGGTAGCTTTTATATTTGAAAATCGTCTTGTGTATGAATTATCTTTTGATTTGATTTTTCTTTTCTTTTTAAATACTCTTATTTCTTATAGGACTACGTTTTAGGTATTTCTAATGGTCCCGTTTCCCCTCTTTTTAAGCTTAAACTAAAATCTTGTGCTAGAAGTGGGCGCGACAATACCCCAGCGGAGTCCGGGTTTGAACCGGGTACCTTGCAGATTCCAGACTATCCCTTGTACCATTGAGCAATTGAAGCTCCAAAGGTTTGATTTATTTATATCATTATATGAGATTGGCAATTATACGACTTTTTATACGATCACCTGATATGACAATATGACGGAGTTTATTGCCCTTATCGCGTTATATGTGACAATAAATCTCTGCATTTGAAACGGTGGTCGCTTTTCCATGAGCACCGGTCCGACCTTAAGGATGAAGATGAAATAGGTCATGATGAGGAACAGGATGTCGTTGGGGTTCATCAGCGGCCATCGATCCACGAAACTTACTGAAACAAAATGATTCACTACAGAAAAGAGTAAGAGTTTTTTTTTTATCAAAACCAAGATTTCTTTACCCTATTGAAAAATTCCCATAGAATCCAATTAAATGGGACAAAAACCGCATATGGAGATATATGTATATTTGTAAACATACTTAAGTAAAACTAGAAAAGCTTAAAAATAAATTATATTGAAATAAAAATCTTCAATTTAATTTGTTAAAAAGAAAGTGTCAAAGTTTAGGAACGAATTATGAAGGTGTTTCACAATATAACTTTTATAATTTTCTTTCCATACTTGCCAGAAAAAGCCGTACGCATTTCACAATGACTATTAAGGAAATGGTTTGGATAGGTAGGCAATATGGGTTCTGGGAGCAGTTTAAATCCTTTAGTTTTATGTTACTTCACGTTTAAACACCTCGGAAAAGAGTAAATTCTTAATGAAATTACAAAACGTAATGAGTTTTGTTCCTTTATCCAAATAATCGTGTACAAAGGAGTGTGAGCGAATAAAAATAAGCGAGTAAGTTTTCCTAACTACGAGATAATAATTTTTACAATTAAAAGAAAAGTTTTGCTCCTATACTTCTTTAACACAAAACGTACCAATATTATCTACTTATATATTAATACGTGAAGCGAAAACTTTGGGAACCATTTTACGAAAATCGCGCGGACGGATAAGTATGTTTGGCACAATTATACTTTATATAGAGGTCGGTGTCCGAATGCTAATATTTTAATAAAATATTCACTATTAAGACATTTTTTTAAATAGAAAGCCTCACGCACACTAATTTCAAACGATTTACATACACATATATAAGTTTTACTATAATGCCAGCCATCGTTACGGTCCACCGGAGAGGACAATCTGTACAGGCATACCTGTGCAGGTAGACCGGAGCGTGAGTGGGACTACATTTAATCTGCAAAATTCGATAATCAATTTTCAATAATAGCTTTCAAATAAAAAAACATCATCAATATCGGTTCAACCAGTAGATAGTTCTGAGGTGACAAACATTTAAAAATAATAGTAATAAAAATACAGTCAAATTGAGATCCGCCTCCTTTTTCGAAGTCGGTTGAAAAGAGGCACATTCACGAAGTGTAGCTAGTGGCCTATATAATTGACTTACTGTATCAGGGATGCTGTCGGATTGTCATCGTACCGATGGAGTATCGAGATTGCACTATAGATGCAAATTTCATAATATGGGAATGAATATTCGATTGAAGTTCAGGAGATGGAAGGTGGTACTCGTACTTAAATACGAAATATTTAGGTGCTATCTACCGTTTACCTACTTTAGGAACAAGCGTCCGTGTGTTATATAGTCCTATATATATTTATATACTTACTTTATTTAATACCAAACAGGATTTTCCAATATTTTACTTCAATATAATAATTGATATTAAAAGTGGGCTTATAGACGTGACATAAATGTATTGACAGGTGAGCCCCCCATCTCATAAATATGCGACTGGCGTGTTCACACGCGCCTATTCCAAGTTTTCGGCGGTTCTCCATCCACCCCACACGATTTTTGGCCATAATGGCCCACTATATTTTCGGGTGAGAGGATTTCTATCGCACGGGGAATTTTTTCTCGCAAAATTGTTGGTAGAGAGCACCAGTCTCGCATTATACGTAATCACGTTAAAAGGTTGCAATAATTAATTAAACCAAACTTTAGCCTTGTAACATTCTAGCAGTGGTCTATTAGATCGGGTTTTTAAGTAACGAAAAAAATAAACACTTTTGGCGTTATTTAATAAATACATTTTTCGCGTATAAGATGCGGAACCCTCCTGTATAAGCGTGTCTTAACAGGCTCTTGAACAATTTTATTTACTCTTATTTAAAGATCACAAACAAAATTTCAAATATATTTGTATACAACAAAACCGTAGTCAGCCAAATTAATACTTTATTATAATTTATACCAATATTGTATACGATGTAAATTCGCAAATGAAAATTGAAATTACTTCTTGGTAATGAAATAAGCGATAATAAGAAAAAAATGGAGAGAAAAAGGAATTCGAGGAATAGATTTAGGGATGATGCTACTTTGTATAAATCCTCGAATAAAGAGATAAATTTTAGCCCTTTATTCGAACATTAAATTTTAATGTTTTGTCTTTTTATTAACATCTATCTAAAATATAAAATTCTCGTGTCACAATGTTAGTTACCATACTCCTCCGAAACGGCTTGACCGATTTTCATGACATTTTATATGCCTATTCAGTAGGTCTGAGAATCGGCTACTATCTAATTTTCATACTCCTAAGTGATAAGGGTGGCCCAAGGGGACGAAGTCGCGGGGTACAACTAGTAATAATATGTAAAGATGAAGAGTTTGTTTGTTTGCTTGAACGCGCTAATGTCAAAAAGTACCGATCCAATTTGAAAAACTCTGTAAAACTAAACTTGCGAGAGCTTTTAAACCTCCATACTGGTCCGATCAAAACCTATCCTATCCGTTCTTAGCTGTTATCTGCTAACTATATACTATCTCAATGTCAAATTTAACTTTTGGTGCATCTAACGGTTTTGAGGTTTTGTAATAGATGACCTTTCGCTTTTTAGATTATTTTAATGATGAAAAAGCTTTTAAATCAATAGCTATAAGAGCCCTTACCGAGACGCGTTGGCAATGTCGCCGGCTACTTAGCCATTTATATCTCGGGTTGCCGACGGAGTAGCCAGTAGTAATCGTGTCTACGCTCGTAATCTGGCGACGTCGCCAAACGGTCCTAAGTACCCTACCCTACCGAGACGCCATGGCGACGTCGCCGGTTTCGTATCCAAACAATTCATAAAACACGCTTCTACGTGACAGTTAGAAGTATGCTAATGTAATCCATCAATAGATTGTCTGATTATGGTATTTTTTAGTTTTTTGTGTTGAAATTTCCCCCAAAATGCGAAAATAAAATTACAATACATAACAAACTAAAATTTATGGAAAGTTTTCTCGCTTCTAATAACGGTTTATTCTGGATAAAAATATTAGAATTCGTCATTGTCGGAACCTTCTTTTCAGATATTTTAATTACGCATTTTTTTAATATTAAACGGACCTTAACCTATCGTTCGTTTTAAAAGTTCATTGCATCAAACACTCGCAGCTATCTTTAGCCGTCAAACGCATGTCATTCTCGCAACATGGCATATGATTGATATTTTATTTTATTACAATGGTACTACGTTTTTTAATTGTAAGTAGTCCCTACCCTCTTTCCATACAGTCCTATCTATGGCTATTGATACTTTTTTATGTTCTGACAAATATATTATATTAGAAAACATGAAACCGCTTGAAACCCATAATAGATACAATTGAATGGGACTTACGAAATAATTAATACAACCGGGCACTACTACTATACTAGTGGTAATCGGAAACCGCGGTTAAAAAAGAGAAAAGAATATGGCAACGCAAGCGCTGCACCAAATAGACGACGACGAGTGAAAGAGGATTTGCAAATTTTGCAAACGATTAGAACTATCCTATTTGAAAACGCCGTAAAAGAGCGAATACAATAGTGAATGAACGTCCAATCGCACCTTGGCGTCGGCGTCCGCGGCCGAGTCCACGTCGTCGGACGACACGTCGGCGATGAAGGCGGCGCCATTTCCTAACTATTAGACGTAGAGACTTGAAATTTTCCATATTGACAGTACATGCTAAAAACTCGTCAGAAAAAGTATTCTGAACGAAATCGGACAATATGAAGTTATTTAACGAATATCTTTCCCGTGTATCAGATATGGAACTCCTCTATATAATCGTGTTTTGACACGCTCTTGGCCATTTATTATAAATAAAGGTTTCTTGTCCATTGAGCAATTAAGGCTCTAATGTAAATATCTTACTTTGTAACAACAATTAATAGCAGTAGTAGGGCAACTGATTCAGCTAATTATAAGTGTTTACTGTCACCCCACTAACTAAGCTTAAAAACTTGTGTTATTTTATATGGTAAACGGGCAAATGGTTCAACAGAGAGACTATACCGAGGCCCATGAATAAATGCACGTGACGTCATGGACTCGCAGGACCAAGTTTCTTGTCTGTAACGGTGCTGAGGTATGCCTTCCAAGTGCCTGAAAAGGGGTAGATTAAGAAAAATAATACTTGAGATAGTTTAGGTATGCCTAATACTTAAATTAAACTTTTTTAAGGTTTTTTCGAGCTAGGGATGGGCACAACGAATGCTTAACTACCAATGAGCTATCGAAGTGACATATAAAACATTCAATTATAAAATAAAATTCAAGAAAATTGTTTAAATCATAATATTCTAGAGTAGACGGTTTGTAAACTTGATTATATTTATAAAAAATATTACCGCCAATCCTAGTAAGCTAGTTTCATATAGAAATTTCTATTTTAAAGATAAAACAATCAGTACATTATACACATTCTCTTGCTTGTTGGAAATAAGGACAGTGCTGCCATAATTGAGAATTGTGATTATGGTATTGGTGGTTTTTATGGCGACACTGATATTAAAGTAGTGGGTGCCTATAGTATAGTGGTGTATTGTACGTACCCGTGATAATTCACTCCTTGAGACCAATATAGATGTAAGTGGAACCACGACTGTATTATTTAACACCAATAGTATATATAGACAATGATATAACGTGACATATTGCTTCTAAAACAAAAACAAAAAACCTACTTACTATTCGATTTAATACAAATTTAAAAGGGCAATATCCAGGATAAGGAAGAGACGAGACGAATTTCTTAGCATACCATGGATTCACCGTGCGGGTGCCGGGTCCATCGCGTTGCAGAGGAATAAATTGTTCAAGGGAAGCGTAAATATTGGGAACCGAAACCCGGGCCTAAACGAGGGCTTCATAACAGAGTCTTAAAAATGAATATTACACAGTTTGTAACCAGAGAGAAAAAAACAATAGCGTCATATGAAATTCTCGTTTATAGGGCCTAAACGAGGGCTTCATATCTTTACCAATTTTTTTAAACAATAACTCTTTGATTAAGAAAACGATAGTGCTTATTTATTAAATTAAAGATGATATCATAGGTAGGGTAGCTGTTATCCGCGACTTTGCTTGCGTGGGCCCACCTTATATAGGGATTTCAAGAATAGTTTACGACCGCTTCTCAGACCTACCAAATGTGCTGAAATTGTCAAAACGATCGGTCTAGCCGTTGCGGAGGAGATAGGCAACAAGCTCCTAGTTGATCAGAGAACTGTCATTAACCGCTAATTAATATGAAATTTTCTCTTTAAATAAGATCGCATTAAAATTTTAGACTGTTTTTAATCTTTATATATTAATTGAAAAGAAAAATATTTTCATACTAGTATACCTAACCGGATATCTATAAGTAGGGGTCATATATAAATTACGTCACATGCAAAAATTTAATTTATTATCTTTTGTTAGCATACTATAGATAATAATTAAATTAAATTGTTGTTTTCTTGATGTCACACTAAGGGGAGAGGGGTTCGTGTGACATTATTTATTTATAACCCGCTAAGTGACTTGAAGGCTAATGTGTAAGGTAATGAGGATTTTAAGAGTCTATTATCCCTCTATATCCATTTATGGATCCTTCTTTCTTGATAGATCAAAGAAAGAAGAATTCCTCTATATAGAATAATACTAAAAATTGTCTACTGTGTAGAATTCCCAATAGTCCAAGTAGAGTAAAGCAAAATTTAGGGGGTGGTAAAATTTGGTCTTTTTTTGTAGTAAAAATTTTCTGTAAAACCCACGTGTAAAAACTGAAAAATGTGTCCATGTAGTATCTCGCACTAAAATTACATGGCGTTAAGATTATTAGAAATGAAAAAAGGAATCAGTCCGAAATACTGATTGAGATAATTTAATCGTTTACGTTCTTTGCTTCATTTTAATTTAATTTCTATAGTTCATTTAATTTTTCATGCTTTACAGCTAATAAATGGGGCGTCAAGCTTTTCTGGGCCTAGGGCGGCCAACGTATCAAATCTGTCACTGTGTAAATTCGAGAATACAAATGATATACTTTACTGAAATCCATGACATGCTTTCATGCATGTCATGGACAACCTATAACCCTATTATTTTTATATTAAAAGGTAAATAAATCATATAAGGACCATTCATGTAATTCTATACCTACTAGGAACTAGGAAGTACTTAGTTACTAGGAAGTCTGTGGGGAAGAAAATAAACCACCACGTTTATTCTTTCCACATTTTTATATACAATACTTACAATATATATACAGTTAATTACATGAGATCACATTGCGAATTTTATGTTCTCCTGTTGCTAAGGTAACGGCCAAATGTCTACAGTACGCATGCGCGTTCACATCTTCTTTCAAAATTCAAAATGTATGTTTTTAAAAAGCGGTCTGATATATCCACAAGTAATATTCTCTTAAATCAATTTCGTCTATGGCTCTAAAGTAACAACAAAATACAACCCAAAGATAACAAAGGAAAATTTGGTTTGCGTATTACGTATGAACGTTGTGACGTTGTTCTTATGCAGCGAGGACTGGTGATTTCGGGTCGCGTTCGCCCATTTGCCTTGTAAATGATCCAATTCGAATTTCAGATTAGTTCAGCAAGTTAAGGATATAACGAATACAAAAGCAGCGTTGAACTTTGCGGCTGCAAACAAGATTCAGGCTGAATACGACAATGTTATGGCGTTGAAGACGTTACGAGACGAAGTTGTTATGGCTATGGAGAGGATCGTAGTCCTTTTACAGGCTAATCAGTTCATGGAAGTAATTACTGTCACAGAAGGTATATGAAAAAGGTTTAATTTAAGTACAAATTTATTGAGGTTACGTTAGCGATTTATCGGAAATTTCAACAAGTAAACCGATATTTGTCAAGTCATTTATATTAAGGATAGCCTACCAATACATGATAATAGCAGACTCTAAACCTAGACTACCTAGACCTAGAAGGCAAACCTAGACCCTAAAAATCGGTAAAAAGATAACCTTGATACTGACTGCATGCGCCAATTGTGGGGCTGATTTCTGAATCTAAACCATCCAGGGCACCACACAGACGCATACAAAAAAAATCAATCAAAAATGGTCCAGCCGTTTAGGAGGAGTTCAGTGATATACTCGCGTACAGTAGAATTATACATACATATATAAAGATAGGATTTACCTACTATAGTGTTTATGAGTATGACCCTAAACTGTTTGTATTTACTGCTTAGGGGTTGTCCGTAAATTACATCAGACATTGAAGGGGGGGGGGGAGTGTATCGTTAAAATGTGAAATGTCACATTTTGGTTGTCACACAATGATGTGACAACGGACAAAGAGTTTTCTTTTAGTTATTTATAATACGTGCATAAAATTTGAAACTTGTGACAAGTATGCGAGGGGGGAGTGAGTTGAAATGAAATGTTTGCGTATATCAAACGCAGCGTATGTAACTTTCTTTTAATACGGCGTAATATTTTAGCGATAAAGGGTAAAGTAAAAAGTATGCTTGCCCTGTGGGAACCCGCGGTTGTGGAAGAGTCGCTGGCAATCGTTGGTTGGCCCAAACATGAATGTAACGACAATTCCGAAAATCAGGTACGAATATGTGGACGTAATGTTATTTTATCTTGAAATATGCTTTCAAATTAATTTAACCTGTAATTTAAATATCAGATTTACTAAATTGTTTCATCTCGATGGGAACTTTGGATGTATTTGAGACATAGTCCTTATTACATTTTAATACACTTTACAATGAAATAATTTATTTTTCATTTCGTATTATCTATAGCCAATGCCAATGTATGGCGTACATAAAAAAATACAAGAATAAATACATTGAAGGAAAAGTACGTATGACGGACAGAATAGTTCTTGGGTTTATTACATTTTATCTTTTTAGACCTTATCTGCCATAATGCGTTTAACCGAACAACTCAGTATGTTCGATTCGAACTCCGATTGCGAGAATTTCGACGCTTCCTCCAGTTCTAGTTCAAAGGAAACGTCGCCAATCGTCGACGTCGCTGCATTTCCCACCAGCGCATTGAGCAATTGCTTGAACAACATCAACAAGGATATAAGTGCGCTGAAAGGCTCACCGGGAACTGAGTTGCAATTTTGTAACGATTATTTCAATAGCGAAGAACGTAACCAGCTGAATCATTCGTTTCGATCTGTACGATCGCCAAGTAGACCGAGGCTAAACGATGCTCACAGCTTGTCCTTTGACTCGAATAGACCAAGGCACGGCAGCTTGAGGCACGACTTTAAGAGCACAGCGTCAATGGAACAGGTATCTTATCGATGTTTAATCGAAAGCTTAAGTGGAATAGATAAAAAAAAGGTAAGTTTTTACTTTAATTTATTTCACGAAGATCCGCTCGCCGTAATAGTTACTGGACATTTTTATCCATTGGATCTGGTTTTGATTAATGTCTTCTTTAATTATGACCTATAGGATACTTGCTTATAGGCATATCTACACGGTTTAAGTTATGTTTAAAAAAGGGAACTTAATAGAAAATGCTTATATAAACCTGCACGTTCAAATCATTATTTGTAAAAACTATGTAACATAGTTTCTTACGTTCAAAGTTATTGATTAAATTTTAGTTTTAGAATTTATAATGCCAATCTAAAAATCAGACTTCGTGTACAATGTTGTATTAATGTAAAATTCCCACATTAGTTTTATTTGCAAAAAAAGTTCATATTTTAAGTTGAGACTTATAGGTGAGATGAATGTGACCTTTACAGAATACTGGATTGAAGAAGGAGTCGTCATCACTGCCGAGCATAGGGCAGATAGATTCTGTCACAAGAGGGAATAACCTAGCTTTCCTAAATAGCATAGGTGTTGATGTTGATAGCACTATGACGTTGGTTCTCGAAACAGCTCTGAAATTTGTGGAGTCTAACCAAGGTGACGTAACTTTAATACACAATCGATACCTCCCACGTAAGTTGTTGTAACCCCGAAATTCGCAGTTTATCAAACATGTAAATTTAGTTATAATGGTCATTGTTTTGTTCTTTTTATTTACCAAATATTTATATATTACATAATTCAAGTGTATTTAATTAAATATGCCAGATTGTCTAATATTTTGTAAAATTTTAATCAAATAAAAGAGATATCTCCTGCCAATAAAAAGCAATCTGATCGCATGACGTCACCACTTGTCAAACAAATTGTCGTCATTAACGTACGCTCAATCACACTCAAGTAAAGCCGTTTGGTTGGTAAGATGTTATGTCATACAAGACGTTACGTTAATCGGAACGTTTTGGCGCTAAAATCTATGTGGATATTAAAAAAAATGCAAAATTTAAAAGGTGAAAGTTTGTTTTTCGTTGAAATATGTATGTTTTAGGTTTAGTTGACCGAAAGGCATAATATCAACTAGTTTCTGAAAAATAGTCGTCTAGCCTATTGACGTTGTAGAAAGTACCTGTTTTTATAATACTTTGTAATGCGGCCATATTATAATTATATCTGCGTCTTGCATTATAATTATATTTATGCGGCATAATTTTTTTGTTAATGGGGCTGTATCTGATGAAATTACATTAACACGCTGTATTGTCCGTATAGCTGTAACCGATGAAGACCTAACATTGCTGAGGAATGTGACAGAGGGGTTTAAAGTGACAGCGGAGTCACTGGTTACGTCCTCTATCAGCCAATGAAGGAATTACACCAATATCTGCATCCAATACTGAGGCGCAGCTATTCTTGTCTTTTGACTTTTGACATTTAACAATTCAGTATCATTAATCACTTCGTTAACTATTATTAAACTATACAATTTGTTACTATAATGCAACTTTTATTGAATTGCAAACGGAATAATTCGTAAATGACAAAACTCTTTTTGCGATTTCCCAAAAATCAACTTTTTTGAGTTAGGTCAGTTTATGACTAAGCGTGTGATTTTTTTTTTAAATATTATTAGTATATAATAGCCAAGCCGTGAGTTATTCCTAGTAAGACATAACATTATTCTTACAGATTTAAAGCTAAATATAATCAGGGTATAATTTAATATGTTTTCGTACAACACATATAAATCACGTAAAATTCGTCTAACGCCAAAATTCTGAATGAATTGAACGCTTAATTAAGTAGTTTATTTACCATCGGCGGTGCACCGGATCCATACTGATGGGATAATTTGGCAAGCGATAACACTGCCAGTATTATGTAGGATATGCATTTTTTCCTCGGCAACATCGTTCTTGTTTATTTCTGAAACAAAAAAGGTTGCTAAATATAGGTGGAACAGTTTAAGCGCAAGGAACATAAGATAAAGTATAATTAAAACTGTAAAAAAGTATAATTAAAATTTTTTATTGGAACGTTAAGTTCCTTAACGCGACTTACGAAAATTACAGATAATGCGATTTTGCAGAAATCATCACGTAACGAAATGACTTATGCTGTGTGAGTGTATGCATACAAGCAAGTGAAGTTCCTTAACGGTGTTTTGATCAAAGATGCATTCTGCGAATGCAAGTATTTGTTGTACTAATAATTATTGGAACGAAGTTCCTTATTGCGTCTTGAGTTGGTATTTGGGAGAAAAAAAAGTGGGACGTGAAGTCCTCATGTTACGTAACGCTTAGCGTAAGAAAAAAAATATTTATTCTTCTCATGTATTAATATATTATTTCTACTCGTAATTTAATTATGCAAAAATATTATGACTTTCATTGTTATTTTAATCTTTTTATTGTCACTTGGATATCATCTATGCCTAGTACATATATGCTTCCTAATTCAGTAGATCTTTAAATAGTAAAATCGCTTATAGTAACTAAGCACGTTGTGATACATGCCTTAGTTTATACCATTCCTGGAACATGAAATACTATCATCATCATCATCCACCTCACTCGACTTTGAACGTACATAAAATGTACGTTCTAGTACTAGTATAAACTAGTGCTACATACGCAAAAATCTTAAGCAATTTCGATACTGATGCTTACGCATTTTTCGTTACGCATGGTATTTTGGCGGTTAAGAATTAGTATACACTTCCGCATCGCCCCATAAGGAACTTTTTTGTTAATTTTTATTACCTCAGATTAACATATTATTTTTCGATTTGCATTTCGGTCTGTCAAAAATTTATTGTGTTTCAAATATTAATTATAAAACTTGCATGACAAAATTATCTGTTTCTTTAAATAAGTGCAACGTTCTGTAACAAAAACATGACTCATGCCTTTTATGCAGATGCCTGGAAAAGAACAGCCCGAAGGGATCGTATGTGGTATCAAGAAAAGTTGATCATTTGCCCCTTTCAATATCAAAAAAACGTACATAGGGTGTACTCACTGAAACAAAATCACTTTTGATTTAGTTTAATCCGGTATATGAGTGTATCCTGTATTTCTTTCTACCGGTATATGAGTATATCCTTTAATTCGTACTCTTTATACCGGTCTATTCGTTTCCTTTTTACAATTGTACGACAATTTATCATGATGACACAATTATTTCATTTCCAATAGAACTAAGTCTGAATTTTGGTGTCTCAATGTGATATGTCATTGCGAAATATATTTGTATGTTGGACATCTGCACGTACTTCTGCATATTTAACTGAATCTATGTCGATATCTATATCTTTATTTTCATCTATAATTGTATATACATCTTTATTGATATCTTTAATGGATTGAAAGACTTGTTGTAGTGTTTTGTGTAAGAAAAGAAGGTAAATTTTTGGTATTCCATATATTCCTGCTTCCCACCAATCGTATAGTTCTTTAAATATATAAATTCCTCTAACCGTATCCGAATTATTGTGAAATGGTGATAACAAAAAAAAATACCCTACTGAGTTTGTTGCGAACTCTTCACAGTGCAGGGCGCCAAGGAACCCTTGTAAACTTAGCTTTTAAACCGTAAAATTTATCACCAAATTTTTAATTACGATTAAAAAAAAAATTATAATTATACACATGACGTTCATAAGTAATGTAAAGTCTATATGAATAAAATAGTTTCGACTCTGGCTTTAGCATTAGGTATAGAACGTATTTACGTCGGCCATCTTGTTTTATAGTGCCTTAAATATATTTTTATTTTTACGTAAAAAAAACAAGCTATAGAGAGGCACGATCGGCCTAAGCTTACGGCGTTAGCACTTAAAAATATCTTCCCTAAACAGACTTAACAGGCAACAAATATTTTCTTATCAAAAAGTGTCCTTGGAATGGAAATGTGAATTGACGTTTATAAGTAATGAAGCTAATTTAAATGTAAAACAGCAATTTTGTTTTAAAAAATTAATTTATCTTCATTATACCATTCAACAGTCCACTGCTGGACTTAAACTTCCCCTATAAGCGAATCTTATAGAATTAAATTAATGTAATTAAAAATTTCGATTTCAAAAATTGACATGTTCACTTGTATTACTGAAAAGTTGATTCATAATGTAATCAAAATCCTGAGTAATGACTAACGTTTGAATTATAATTTTGAATTTGATTTGAACACAGAGCAAATCCAGATCCCTCAACCACGCTACTGCGATAATTCTACTAACAAACGAAAACATATTGTATACAATATATTTAAGGTTAAGTGATACTGTGATATATATACCACTGCATCACTTAACCCTTAAAAGGCACCATTAAAATTTCAATCAACGAAACCGCACGCAACAACAAAATTCAATTTTGTAAAGTAAATAATTTATTTAATCGTACCGTAACAAAAGTAAGGGCACCTCGAGAATATAAACGATTAGGCAGACAAAATGGATAAAATTGCTGAAAATAACTGACTTCTTGAGGCATCCTCAGTGCAGCGCTTTAGTCATTTCAAGACAGGCAGTCGAACAACGTTTCTCCGTTAAATATGACCTCAGTCAGTTTTAATTTTTTTTAATATAAGACGACAATTATGTATAATTATATTATGATTTAAATCACTGCAGACCTGCGACTTTAGAGTCGTATGTCTGTTTTTCAATTAGTGTTGAGTACGAGAGATCGCCCACTGAACGACATTCAGCCAAAATTTTAATCCTTATTAAAATGAAATTCGATAATTTGACCACATTGAATGCCACTATTAATGCCGGAGCCAGACATAGCTCAAAATGTTTGTACATTTTGTCCTTGAAGACTACAAAGTTCTACAAAACTTTACGCAGCTATAAAAAGTCTCACACTACATGATCATTCAAATGAAGCTATGCCTGGTTTCGGAATAAAAAAAAAGATAGTGTTATTTGTCATGGTTGTCATGACTACGCTTTGACATCGTCCTATAATAAATGTATACACGTGTGTGATAATCCTTTGGCATGTAAAAAACATTGATCGAAACATTTTCTGTGTTAAAATGTTGGCGTTAAATGGTTAATGCTGTGGTAATAGTTAAATTAAATTCTTGTTTTATGACTTTTTCTATGCCAACTGGGCATAACTTATTTCGCCAATGTCACGTTCCTTGACGACAAAACAGAGAGGAAATTGGTCGGTGAAAGGCGAAATAACAACTTAATTTTAAAACATTACCAATAGGGATTTTGAGGTTGGTATGGAACTTAAAAGTAATATTATATACGATTAGGAACCGGAAATGAATATTGCCAACAAAAGTATTATAAACTGAACGAATCCCTAATCCTGTCTTGTACTCATATTAACTTGCATAAGCTTTTTCCCCGTCTCGCCTTACACGAGACAGCACAATCCGACCGCATGATTCCGTGAAGTTTACTTTGTTTAACTAATCCGGAATATGTCAATAAATCTGTAAAGCTTCCAATGTCTTTTAATAACCTGCTAACAAAAATAAACACAAACATAGGCACTAGACTAGGAGAGTTACAGAATTTACACTTTATTATATTAAATCCGCACTAATAGAATCTTGCCAATCTTGATTAGACAGGGGAATAACACTAAAGAAATGTGTGCGTTAATGGTGAAGTGCGTTAATGGTCTTATTGATGGGATTTCTTTTTAACACCTTCACTATTTACTTTTCATTATCTGCAACACGTTAGATCCGTCATCACTAAAGCCATCGTTGTCGCTAGAAAAGAAAATTAATGGACAAAAAGAAATAATCTAAGAGACGTATATTATTTTAAGCAAAGCCCCAAAAAACAGTTTGTATAGGACTCTTCATAATTATTTGGCGTAGTGCGATAAGGAATGCGACCCGGATTCCTCCCAGCCATTATTTGCGCTTCCACAAGTACGCAGGCATTCTCCCCCCACTCGGTACTCACAATTACACCGAGGGACCCATGCTTATCGTTCTCTTTCTGTTATTACATAGTATAAATTCTCTTAGGTTATTGCTAGAGTCATGTGATGTTAGTTAAGACGCAGAATAAACTTATAACAAGCGTTCTTTCTTTAAGCATATTATATTTTGAGTTATGCCTGATCTTGTTACCTCTTCATCACATAATATCATGGAGACTACTTAAGATTCTTAATTCTGCATTGTGACAAATAAAAGACTAATTCTTTTACCGTCTGTCGTCGAGGTTTTATACCATAGGACATTGAAATAACGAATGGCACATAAAAAAGTATTCTTTACTTAGTTTTAGCCTTCCTTCCTAAAGTGACCTTTTCGCAGATAAATTTGGCTCATTTTTTTCATTTAATTTGATCTTTAGTGGGTTATAAAATAAGAAGAAATAGTGAAACGTACGAATATTTTGTAGGGAAAAAAAATTAGGAATAGACTTAAATCTTTGTAAGTAGGTATTCTACATAAAATGAAAACAATTTAACAGATTAACGATTTAGCGTGTACAAAATGTATCGTACAAAACTTTCTATTACGTGTTAAAAAAATTTTAAATTTATCACATATACTAAAAAGAAATCATATGTAAAATCAAACTAGATTTTCCCAATCTTAAATAAAAGTTAAGAAGGCATCTACTTAAAAACTTCATTTGATAAACAAAAGCTTTTCTTTTCTTTTAATCTGCAGCGCTCCTCTATTGTACAGCTTTAATGACGTGCTGATTTTCTTACAATGTTATCTCTTTTTTGCACCAACTACGAAATAAACATTTATATTTTAAAGAAAACTATTTAAAATGAATCTAATATATTGTAGCTAATCTTTTTTAATGTAGTATGACAACTGTTTTAAGCATAAAAAAGGTCAACAAAGAGAAAATTTCAAGTTTGTTTGTTGGGCTTAGCGCTCGAATAAATCGCAAAACTTACCAAGTCTAGCCTACATTATTTACGTGATCTGCTTTTGTGACCTCGATCGTGTCTCTTCTATATTAGTATAATAAAGTTAAGGAGCTTGTTTGTTTGTACAAACGTGCTAATCACTACCAGTCCGATTTAAAAAAATATGTTTTTTTTATAAGGGAAAATTTATTTAGGAAACTTATACCTAGTCTATTTAACGTCACACTTAATTAGAGGCCACGCCACGCTGACAGTCCAGACCAAAAGGTCTGCAGCGGAATTGGCCGGCGCGTCCGGGTACCAGTAACTCTTTCTCACATTAGATCGGCGTGAAGTGGCGGCAATACTGTTACGTCAAATGATGGTATTATTGTCGCATTTCGTTAGATTTAGGTATAATTTACCGGTGGGCTAAGTCCCTTTTTAAAGACCGGCAACGCCTCTTGGCCGGCGAGCCTTCTGGCGTAATAACATAAAAAACAAAAACTCTAGCAGCCGACTCAAACCTTAATTAAATAGGCTAAACAAAAACGTAGTAACGATGAAATTTAGCATCACTGTCTCAAATACAGAAGGAACATAGGACCCTTTATTCAAAAAACATACATTACTCAAAGGATATAACAAAAATGCGAGCAAAGCCGCGTACTACATAAAGGTATATTATAATCTAATGGATTGTCGCGACATGAAAGTTTGTTTCAACTATAGACCTAGATGCCTACGCCCTTGTTTGTACCGAATGTTTTTCTCGGACGCCCTTCAAACGTACTTTGCGAATATTAGAATAAATTTGTCGTTTCTTGTAACACTGTTTTCGCAGAACCTTAATTTTCTTTTATTTACTTATGGAAATGAATAATTTTCTTTTAGTCAGAGTCGGATGACGTCACTACGGTTGGACGCAGGTCGTCTCTATTGATTTTTAATCCATTAAATTTGTTATAAGCCATAGAAATTTTGCAGATAAGGTGCAATAATATTTTTAACGGACCTTTTATTCTGAGTAATTTCATTTTTATTGTTAAAGTTAAGTTTAAAATCGTGAAAAATAACTTGATCATCAGAGAAACCGCTTTGACCTGGATTTTCTCTTAAATCTAGAGAAACATTTTCTTCAAATTCATTTTATCATGTAATGTGCAAGTAACACTTTAAAATAAAGTAAGTAATTAAGC
Source organism: Charaxes varanes (assembly GCA_024363005.1). Lineage (NCBI taxonomy): Eukaryota > Metazoa > Arthropoda > Insecta > Lepidoptera > Nymphalidae > Charaxes > Charaxes varanes. The sequence continues at coordinate 15,528 of JANCMC010026900.1, read as the reverse complement.
CAAGACAAAGTCTTTATAGTAAAATAAAACTGAGAGTTTAAGTTCCACTAGATGGCGCCACAGTTTTACTAAAGACACAAGTGCAAAAATTTGACCTCCCTTCTTTTCTTTGGTGGCTTAAGGATGCCCGACGGAAACCGAACATAACCAAAATAAGCCGATGCTTGTGAAATTGGATACTACAACTAGCATTAAGTAGGTAGTAAGTAAGACTAGTAAAACTAATAATACGGTATAAGGGGGTCACTAACCCACGACTGTAAAAGAATATGTAGGTTTATGTAGCATTAAGTTATGTAAGGAGGTAATCTGCATAGGAGTTGAGAGTGGCCGTTAGTGGTGTTTTAGTAGCCATCAATATTCCGCAGATAGGCGTCAGGCCGTCTGCGTGGAAGCCTTTATATTCTACATCTGTGTAATGTAATGTAATTTACATAATTACATTTACTGGACTTTTTTAAAGCATTCAACCGTGTAAAGTGTAATAAACTTAAAACATAATGGTATTTTCTCAAACATAGTGACATTACATTCGAAAAAAGAATACACGAAGTTTGCCATTTACGGATGCTCAAAAGGGAAAAAACGCCACTGGACAGATATATGAAATTTCATTATTGTCATATTTTCAAAATTCGAACAGGATACATAAGTTATCTACAAAAAAATGATTCAGAAAATAGCGACACTTTTTCACTATATTCATAGCTTTTAGGTAAAATAAAAAACAATAATAAAAATGAGCACCTTGATTATTGTTTATTTTCACACACGAAAATGAAAATCGAAGAAACATAATATAACTTTTAATTTTAAATAAATTTCTTATAGAATTGTGATTTATTTCCTTGCATTTATTTGAGAAAAGCACTATGTAAGCCTCGGTAGAAACAACAATTGCCTCACTCGTATTCTCTACTACTCCAGCAATTTGTCGTTTTCTGCACCTATAGTGTGTATAATGGCGCATAACATATCTTCTAGAGAGATATATCTTGTCTATTGATGAATAAGTTTTTATTTTAGCATAGCCATAGGAGAACGAGTTAGTACCGTAAATTTCCATCCCATCAGCTCTATGTCCAAAGGTCCATTATCCTCAGATTTTATGAAAATTTTTTGCAACTTCCTTTTTTATAGAAAGCAAGGAGCAAAAGGGCAGGTGCTTTACCTTAGTGAATACCGACGCCCATGGTAACTGTAACACAACAGACTCGCCTTTTTGCTCAGTCTTGCGTTGCATACCCTTGAAGAATGAGTACGATATTTTTTAGAAGGTCCGTATATCGTATCGATTAGGAAATACCGAAGCTGGTAATTAATTTCACTGAGAAATTGTGCGAGGTAACAAGTTTATGGATGACCACTTATCGTGACATAATGACAGGGCTTTACGCGTTCTATCCTTATCTAGCTCTGCCCGCGACTACGTCCGCGTAAAAATATGTAAAAAAAAAAGATTTAATTTTAACCTTATTATTTATATAGCCTAAAGCCTTCCTCAACAAATGGGCTACCTATCACTGAAAGAATTTTTCAAATCAGACCACTAGTTCCTGGGATAAGCGCGTTCAAGCAAACAAACAATCAAACTCTTCAGCTTTATAATTTATTATAGAGAGTGTTGTGCGGGAGCGTGTTGGAAAGGGTCATTATTACTATATACAGGGTGGTTAAAAACAGGATGGAGCGGTAATATTGCAAATTGACTCTTTGACGTTAGGAACACACCTACATTGCTTAGACAACAGTAGGTGCTCGTCTAGTATGAACAAAAGAGTTGTCTTACTTACTTTCATACCAGAGAGTTCATACCACGCAGCTATGATCAGCTATGTAGCTACGTGGCCAATCGCTAACCGCGGTGTTTAGTGATGCAGTACAAATAAGCGACCGCTAAGAATCAGCGCCTACGTAGTGCGCGTCTTCCTTGCGGTGTGAACAAAAGTTTAATATGAATAGAAAAACGAAAACCGCACAACGGGTAACACAGAAGGGTCTTGATAATATCTTTGGTTCAAACGTAGCCCAATAATTTAAATAACCTAAAACAATGGCGATTTTTTTTGAGAAATTTTTACACGCTAATATTAATTTTCTCGTAAAAATTTTACACAATAGCTTTTACATTTACCCTAGTTTTAACACTTTTTTTTTACAATTACCTATTATATTGTGCTGCACGAAAGCTCTTCAGTAACGAACGCCACAGACTAATAGTAAATAGAGCGTTCGAGCTTTTGATAATATATTTTTATTCATATTACGAGTGCTACTGATACTGAAAAATAGTTTAGAAAATCCTAAAGTCCAAGACTCGAATACAATTTGAATACGTATTTTAGATGACAAAATTCATCTTGTTACTTATTTAAAGGATGTTCCTCAAGAAACCCTATTTCTTGTAAACTGATATTTAGATATTTTTTCCGTTTTTGCAACACAGCAGGTTGACTTTTTTAAGGTAAGAGAATTAATCTTCACTAAATTATGTCAAAATATCTCGATTTCCTGAACTATCAAAGCGGTAACAGTGAGTAATGTCTTTATTGGGCAAAAATGGAGTATAAAAAATGACTCCCCCATACTGTACATTGTATAGTCGACCAAGAAATTTTGACTACTTTACGTAATACTTAACAAGCAAAACTGAGCCTTTTGACTAATTGACGTGCAAACGACATTCGACCTTAGCGTGGCAAACCAATTTCTTGGCCGACTATACATATACCTCTCCAAAGACAATGACAAATTAAAATTTATGTATTTAACTTCATTGTTTATAAGAACACGAATCAATCTCTACAATGTTATTTTAGATTATCGTGTGATATTCTGATGACATGATGTTCCTTCCAGAAGTTCATGAGGGATCTTTTTTCATTACCTCAGATTCACTAAGATTTTGATCTCCTTTTATATATTAACACTAGCTGTTTCCCGCAACTTCGTCCGCAGAAATTTGCAACAGGCTTTAGACCTTCTGTGATGCAGCTACTCTGTCAATGATTACACTGATAAGATAACCTACTCTATCGACCCGAAAGCTAGTATAAATAAATGTACAAATAGACGGTAGCAAGTACGTAGTCATAACAAGATCGTTTAAAAAAAAAATATTAAATACAGTGCAACCTCGATATAACGAAACTGAAGGGACTTAAAGTATATTCACTATAACGCGTAATTTGTTACAATGAGGTTTGTTGACTTTAAAACAAACCACATTGTAACAACAACCTCTTTGAGTTAGATAAGGTTACGATTCGCTCTAATAAGGTAGACGTGTCTGAACCTATCGAAACTTGAATGAATATTGTATATTGTGGAAAAATCGTTAAATCGAGAAATTCGTTATAATGGGGCTCGTTATATTAAGGTTACATCTGTCAGTACTTATAATATTTATTACTCATATTTAACCTTCCATCTCTGCATAGGGTTGATGGATCGTTAGCCCATGACGCAAGAGAAAAGGCCGATCTTCTGGCTTCTCTTTTTACGTCCAACTCGACTTTGGATGACCAAGGAAATCCACTGTCGACTATTTCGCGGTGTGATCACTCTATGCCAGAAATAAAATTCCGGCAGAGCTCCGTGCGTAACGCACTCCTCTCCTTGGACGTCCATAAGTTGAGTGGGCCCGATGGCATCTCCCCAATTGTGCTGCGTACATGTGCTTAGTTGGCTCCGGTTTTGACGTGTTTATTCCGGCTCTCCTACTTCGTTGGTGTGGTGCCGAACATATGGATCACTGCTTCGATACACCCGATCCCTAAAAAGGCGACGGCTTGGATAATACCTATATTTAAAAATTACTTGTAAGATGTAATCTAGGATTTATCCAACTCTATTCCTCGAGCGCTACAACGCACTGTTTATGTGCTTTGCTGGTCTTGAGGATGAGCTATAAAATGAGGCAGTTATAATAGATCTTACTGGTCACAGTAACGATAGAGCCTCTTGGTCCGCCTCAAAAAAAAAAATCTAGGATTTCCCTACGATTTATTTTGTAGTTTTTCCCAAACATGATATAAATTAAAATACATGGTAATGTTACACCATTTATTTGATGACTAGAGTATCTAATTAGGTTATTCTCACATATTTAGTATGATTCTAGGTATGTAATTTCCATTCTTGATTGTTTAAGTACATGAAATTCTAACATAGGCACACAATTGTGTGCGTGTGGGTCACCCTATCGGGTCTCACTGTTCTACGTGCCTTTCGAAACAAGGAGGAGGTAGAATATTGGAGCTGCCACTACATAACGAGATGGCAATGATGTCGAATGGAAAAGTTTACACCAAAGAAAACTATGGCGCTTTACGGATGACGACGACCGCAGTACAAACACTGAAAATATCCATAGAAACTAACTCACGCTAGCAAAGTTTCTACTAACGATTAAGATATATAGACCTGGCTACGAACAACTATCGGCGAGGTGCATCCGCCCCGGGCAAATCCAACTAGCCTGGACACGAAGATCTTCATTTACGTTGGTAGAGTATATCGACCTTCGCTCCCACCTTACATTCATCGTCGACACTTTCCCCCTTGGTGTGCCCTCCCACAATATCAAATATAAACCAGTGCTAGAATGGGCAAATTAATAAGCCAATGTCCGGAGAATCTAAAAATTTTAGAAATATACTTATTTGACTATACTAGTACTTGCAACTGGCTGTGACCCTGCCTTCCGCTCCAATATAAGAAGAAGAAGATATATAAGAAGAAGGTTATAGGTTCGATTCCCGCCTCGTGTCTGGTGTAATATTAATATGTAGGTATTTATATACTTCTATAAAAAAAGACTTGTGTATAACAGATGCCTGTTACCTATAACACAGACATTAAGTTGTCTACTTTAAGAACAGACCTTAGAAGACCTTAGGAGAGTCCGTAAATCATATTGTCCTATATATATATAGGGGGTGGTGGCGACACTGACGCTTGAAACAGCGGTTCCGCATAAATTTATCTTTTAAAATTAATAAAACAAGTTGTTATGTCCGATCTGGCACTTCGGTGCCTGCTGCCTGCTCGTCTGCCCCCTTGTAACATAAAAAAAATACAGATTACCAAAAGAAAATGTGAAATATTATAAGCCCAATATCCTACTCCCACTAATTTTATAAGCGCGAGAGTTTGTACACAGGGAAGTCAGGATGTACGTTTTACGCTCTTTCACGAAAAAGCTACTGAAGATTTTAATAAAACTTTACAGTTATATAGTTTCTACATCAAAATAACACATTGGCTATAAATTAAATCGATGTTGTGTGAATTGTCCCAATATCATGGTAAATGTCAAGTAAGTAGAAGAAAATTCTGCCATCTGGGAGCTATTCTGGAATGCGCTGCAGAAACCGTTAGAGTTACACATATAATATAGTGTACTAGCCGAGCCCGGCGACTTAGTTCTTATCTCTTAAAAAAGATTTATTCCAGAAACTAATCCTAATAATTTAATCCTCAGATTATAAATTTGAGTTGATTAACGGTTTATTACTTTTTGCGTATATATTGTCAGGGGTACAGAAAAATGTGAAAGAAATTTATAAGGTCTAATTTTTTGAAATAGTGTTAAAGGGAGACTCCTCGGCGATAATTAGTACCAGCAATACAGATAGATGTAAAAAATAAACACTTATTACGGCTTTATTTATAGATTACTGTCCAATCTCGTACCTAAATGAAAGTCTTCCAAATCGATTAAATTTACGCGGCACAACTTGATCATGTATTTTGGGTCTTTTTTCTACTACAAAACGTTTATGATATAAAACGTACATTATAACGGACGATGGAGTAAATTAACACGTCTCGACTCCATTACGGCTATAAGTCGACTCGAGCACGGCTATTAGTCAAATCGATAGCAGCTATAAGTTCAGTCAATCATTGCTATTAGATCAGTCGATCGTGGCTATTAGTCCAGTGGATTGCGGTTATGCCTTTTGGTCTTCACTAATTTGGTAATCAATGGTACGATGCTCGGTGGGCCTAGTACGAAGATTTTCGACAATGTTCGTGGCTAGGCCCATAAAAATTAACAAATTTTAATTTTTTTCTTTAACAAAAAAGTTCTACATAATCGTATAATATGCATGGTAACTTTTAAGAGTTGATAGCACCTGGATTCTTTAGAAAAGAATTGATTCTCAGTCTTATAAAATTGGCCACCCCTGATGTATAGAAAAACTTTTCAAAATTAGACTGAAAAATAATAGCATGTTATCTGAAGGATAAAAGTCCCTAAAATGATTTTAAAGTTTTAAAAAAGCAATAGCCGTCCTAGAGAACTAACTACTACAGGAAAAAGTAGAATACGTTGAACTTTATTGCTTAACACCATCCATATTTCATTGTACGTCTCGTAGAAAAACCATTCAAAATTTATATCTTTTGTCAGTATAAATAAGGGTTATGTTTTCGTGTGCTTTGGTTCATCGGCAAAGGTTCTGTTACATACGGTTCTCTGTTTCGCGCTGTACCCCGACGACATGTGGTTCAAAGGGTTAAACACTTTTGTTTTCTTTATGGATACCACAATAAAGGGCAAAGGGCTACAAGTTCGCGCCCGCCGCCCGCGGCGAAGTGTTATTTTTGGAAAAAAGGGTTTGTGTCAAAAAATATGTCTTGTAGAACTATTTAAGATAAACATTTCCTTCATACACTATATACGTGTACTTTATGGCAGAATTTTCGCACAAACATTCACATATCTTTATAATTTATAGTCTATGTGCTATTCTAATGTACAAACTATAATATTGCAAAGTTTTAGTAATATCCATTCAGTATTTTGTCTGTGAAAGAGCGACAAACATACATGACCTATACAAATTTTTCGCGTTTATAATAATACTAGGGTGTATAGTTATAAATTGTCCTCAGCACAACCCGTTAGGTTCAGCCTTTTTCTTTTTTTGGAGCTAGATATTAAATGCATTTCGAATACCGTATCATATCGCGTGCGCTCTTCAAGTTTTAATCCCTTTTAAATTGCACTAAAAAGATCAAAATACACATAAGGTTAACCCGTTACTTAATTTTACGTTCGAAACCGAACTTCAAATAAAGCAATAATTATATCGTTTTACACATTAAGCATAGAGCCTGTCACGAACATTCTCGATAGTTTGACTTTATTTTACATTCGAAACCGAACGTTAAATGAAACATTATTGATACCGCTTTACACAACTAAGTTGCTAAATATTGCTTGCACGAACTCGCATGTATCGAATCCTCGTCGTTACGGCCATAAGTCGTGTAAAATGGAAGCACGAACCTTCGTTTGACGTTTCCTTTCGAATGTAAAAGTAAGTAAAACTATCGAGTATTATCATGCTATGCCCTCGGTTCAGCAAAACTTTTAGTATCCCAGCAATAATTCATTATTGCCTTATTAAGAGGCAGTTTAGGGCAATTCTACTTTAAACTACCATAAACAACACCACACCACACCACACCACATCACATCACATCATATCACGTCACGTCATGGCTGACTTTTTAATAGATATTTTAAAGGTATACAATTGTTCATTTCGATCTATTGTTAGTTTTTTAGCTAGGGCACGCAATGTAAGCGCTCAATGATACTTTTTTTCACGATATAAATCTCCAAAATTCGCGGCTCCTATCTTTTACACCATATATGTATATTAGAAAACCTTGTGTCACTCTATTTAATGGTAAAAACCGTAGTAAAACCTATTGCGTTGTTTAAAAGATTTGCGCGTAATAGAGAAGGTATTACTACAAACAAAATTATTATATCATCGAAAGGGTATTGTTATTATTCTTTAACAAAAAATGGCGTGTAAAAAGTATGGGGCAAAATAATGTCCGATTATTTCTCTGCCTTTTATGCCTTTTCAACGGACTTCAAAGAAGGAGGAGGTTTTCAATTCGACTGCATGTTTTTTTATGTTATCTACCTCAGCACTTTTGACTGGGTGAACTTATTTTGATAATTCTTTTGTACTTGAAAGGTGATGCTTCCAAAGTGATCCCATTTGAATTTGGTTCAGTTTCGAAGATTTGAAGTCTCGATTGAAAGATTATTTCATGAGCACTTGTTATCGCTGATTTATATTATTACTATTTAATCTTATCGTAGCGATAAGCTTTTCCAAAGGGTTTGATGAAGACTCCTGGCATCCTGATCTGAGAAGAGTCCAAAATAAACTCAGGGTATTTGTTTCATAATCGCTGTCCCTCAACTACACATGGTCAAGTTGCAATTGACACATAGAAGGGACCTTCAAGAAAAGGGCATACTCATTTCTCAAAGGCCGGCAACGCATCTGCGAGCCCTCTGGTGTTGCAGTTGTTCCATGGGCGTCGGTAGTCACTTAGGTGAACCGCCTGCTCGTTTGCCCCTTGTTATATTTTTAAAAAAAAGTAGACCTCCTTAATCGGGCTCTATCAAAAAAATCTGTTTTTAGCGGATCTTTACTAATTATAAACTACCTCCTTGGCAAATTTTATCTTTATACGTCTCGCAGTTTTCGAGATTTCGTGTAAGGTGACCTTTCACTTTTATATATTATACCAAGACAGGTTATCAGCTCTAAAAGCTATAACAGTTATCTAGTTTTCTACGATATTCGTTTTCCTGTACACACCCTTCTTATCTGTTTGAGACCTATTCAAACATTTTCAAGGGTTTTAAATTTATTTACGGACATCTCTCGAATATTTGATGGAAGTTTATTATAAAAGTGAACGCCATTATACGTAAAAGTGGAGTTGATTTTAGGAAACCTAAAAAAAAACTTCCAAGATACGGAATCCGAGCCTAAAGTCAAAATTAAACTTTCACATCTGATTTTCTTTTTTATAAACAGTTGTGAGTATTAATTTTTTTTTATTCAAAATTGAATTTCTTCGGTAAAGTAAAAAAATTCGGCGGCAGTCACACTAAGTTGTGAAGCGCATTCTTTGGTCTTCACTTTTAAAAATAAATAAAGAAGAATTTACGTATAAAGACTCGTAAATTCTGCAATAAATTTCAAAAAAGTTATATTATAGCTTTATATACACCAAATTTAAACAAGCATCATCATAAGGTAGATGGGGAGGAGAGATAGGACGCGGATGCTACTGTCACGGACGGTATATGGAAGTGAAAATAGCAGCTAGGGTGTTCCGGGGTCGCGTAACCGTATGAGATCTGATCAGTTATCGAACAGGTAAAGGAAGATCTACTCCCTGGAGGAAGATTTTAAACTAAGAAGATTCAAAAACGATAGAACAGGTGAGTTTTCATTCCCATCGTTTCGCTCGTAAGTGTCGATATAGCTACGTGGTAGGGTCACTACTTAGACTTCTTATCGACTACCGGCAGTTGGCATCTAATCATGTGTACCGGTAATAATGTAGTTTTCAAATCGGCGATCATACAGGCTTTTTTGTTAGACTGTCTACTTAGAAATATTGCTAACAATATGCGTTTTCGTAAGCCCTAAAGCCCCGGAATTGATTAAAATGGCCTTTCCTGTGCTGCTAAAATCCAGGACAGTAAGTACGTGACTCCTAATACTAATGCTTTGTGAGGATAACAAGTGCAATTATAAACTCTAGCGCGAATATACCGTTCCAAATTCAAAATACCCTGTTTACTGATGGATTATGTGTATTCTGTGTATGTATTACTCTGTTTAATGATCAATTAAACAGAGTATAAATAAATATTGTATCTGCATAGATATGTTATACGTGTAGGCTTGCTAATACGTAGTTGATTGGGAACGAGTAAAAAAAAATATTGAACATACAGAGAGAAAATTTTAAGTTATAATTTGTAATAAAAATACCCGTTTTTTAAGCGAAGAGAAGATAACTCGGTTAATTTCTGTTATAATGACTATATTAATGATTATCGATAATCGTAAATATTAAGCATAAATAAATCTTAACTCCCATATGTCAAGAAAATATAATCAGTATTGTGGCAAATTGATTTTTCTCGCTACACCACGACGTCTTATTCGTGATTCTGTTTTGTGTAACGTAACGGTTAATAAAACCAATTGTATAAACACTTTACACCGTCTGTGTACACTTTGATTTTCAATCGGCATCAATCACCGCTAGATACTTATGTAAATCCTGTATGCATAGATATAAGATACATTCGTTTTAAATTTACACTACGCAACGGAGATTTATAAGTCACTTGTATTAGAACCGAAGATTTCGATGATTCGATCCCACAAAGAGTATCTACTGCTGTCATCTTTGGAGATCTTCAATATAAACTGCTACAGTGTTTTAGGCACATTCAAGTATTCGTAGACTAAAAAGGTGAAATCTAGAAAGAGTCTAATCGATCAGAACGTGCTACCGGGCTGTTTTTTGCAGAGTCGTATCACTCTTTTATATCAATACTGAATCTCATAGGGCGAGAAGAAGTGACACCAAAATTTCAATTTTACTCAGAATTCCACCCAAACTCACCAATATAATAATGTCCAATATATAGTAATCACTTCTGAGGGCCTAGCACGAATATTTCAAACTGTTGGAGTCGAAGATTCGACTTTGAAATTACTTGAGCTGGGCCCACATCGGACCCTCCTCAGTGTCAACGTGGGTTGCATCAGCATTGATTAAAACTTTGACACGATAAAGACTTGCCTCATGTAGGCCTAGCACGAATATTTTCATCCTAAATACAGTCGAATCTTCGAATTCGAAAGGTTCCTGCTAGGGCCTCAGGTAATGTGTATAGTAAATAATATAAAATTGTTCTTCAAGCGCTTCATGACAGTCTTGGTACGTTACATGCCGTGGCTCGTATACTTTAAGAAAATTCTGAGAATGTTATTACACATTCCTTACTCCATTGTATTCGTTTTCGCAGGCACATTCATGAAGAGTTCGTAAAAAAAAGTTTTCCTTCATTTACAATCTAATATTCTACCGAGATATTATTATGGACAGAGCAAAGTATTTCACGAGGTAATGAGCGTTGTGCCAAAATCACCAATTTATGAACACCAGATTAGAAACCACAACCTCGCGGCAAACGAAAAATGAGATGGAGGAATGACTTGGATCGTTAAAGTAGTGATTGGCAACGCAGAAGGAATCATATGGAAAGAGGGTAAGGAGGCCTTTGCCTTGCAGTGGAAAAAAGTGGCTCTAAATAATAGTAATAATATTGTATTAACTGTAAAGGTGTCTGTAAAGTATTCAGAGATTACAGAAATCAGTGACGTCAATAAAGATATTTTTTATATAACTAGTAAATATTGGTAACACTGATGTATGTGGTGGTGGTTTAGTAACACAGAAGAGAATGTAGATAGACTCGCTATTTACTTTGTTTACAAAATTCTACCCGTAATTTTTACTATGTCTATTAAGTTTAAATTTTTATAAACTAGTTAAAAGGTAGAACTTTATTGTTGACAACAATAATAAAGAAATAAAGATATTTACAATGTACTTAAATTTAAATAATAAGAAGAACACTATATACATAATAATATTTTAAAAAAAGAAACTAATTCTAAATTAAACTAAAAAGAAACGTAATACATAATAAAAATAAAACAAAAACATAGAACGAAGAAAAGAAGAATTTATAACCTTGAAAAATATTTTTTTGAAAATACGTTAATTTTTATATGAGCTAAGGAAACACAGAGTATATTTATATATAGAAAATTTTACTGAGCTGTAACAAATAAGCACGCTTGTCGGTATTCTGCGAGCTAATCTCAGGAAGGCGAGCTTCTAATTAATTACCGAGTATCTCATGCTAAAGTTTCTTAGTAGTAACATTCACGGTTTCATTGAGTTGTCGTCAGTTACGCAGTTTTTGCGAAGCGACTTGCTACTTACGCATATGAAGTCATTGGGTTTTCTCACGTCCCAATTTCATTACCTGACATTACCTATATTTTTGTTACGCTATACAGCATTCGTAGTTACAGCATTAAAATTTTATTCTTATTCTTGTATTGTTTTTCATTCACAAAATACACATTAATAATAACTTAACGTAATCATTTATAATACTTTACAGTTACACTAAGCGTCATGGAAGTAAGTATGTGATGGAAACTTAGTACTACGATAAAGTATTTTTTAAATGAAAAAGAAAACCGCCTTTATAACACCCAAAAGGAACTAAAAAACAAAAATAATTAGTACTTTCTTACGATTACTTACTAGACACTTACTCATGCGATCAAACCGTACAATGCCAAAAAGTTTCCCCACTAAATCGATGCAGATGGTACTGCAACGAACGCACTGCTTCGTTGAGATTTCGTAATAAAGGAAAAAAATATAAGATGAGATTTCGTAATAAAGGAAAAAAATATCGATATATACATATATAAACTTTTAAAATTTTATTGATTACTCAAAAATTGCGGGACCGATTTTATTAAAATTAATATGGGACCACTTCTGAAGTATACTTAACAGAAAAATAATCATCAAAATCCGTTCATAAATGGCGGAGTAATTGTGTAACATACATACAAAAAAAACACTCGCATTGAGAACCTCCTCCTCTTTTGAAGTCGGTTAAAAAGATAATGTGTGTAAAATCTGTCAAGAATGCGGTTACTTAATTTTATATTTAAATGATGGCTTATGCAAAACAATACGGTTTACGGTTCCGTCAACTAAGGCCTCATGGGTATTTTTTTTTAACTGGAAAACGTTGCTAGCTGGAAAAGGAAAACGCATGATCTGCATGGCAAATGGAACTGTTTAGACATATAGATAGAGACTTTATTTGACCAAAACACAAACTTCAAATGTTTCAATACAAGATTACAGTCGTAAAACAGTATTATAGTGTTTCGGACAAAAAGGACACCGTCTCAGCATTATGCCACCATATTCAGACATGATCTTCATGACGCATGTTACGGAAGCAGTTGTAAACAACAATGTGAAACTTACTAGCAATGACAGAATAACCGTGGAAACCATAGCTGAACGCTCGCCATCCACTCTTTAGCACACCAACGGCTTAATATTCTAAAATAAATAAATAATTAGTTATTTATTATCAACGACGAATGTCCAGTATTGCACCCGGAATATATTCGTGCTGGGACCACATCGGATCCTCCTTAGTGTCAACACGGGTTGCATTAGCATTGATTAAAAGCGTAACACACAAGCGTGAAACACTCACCGTATTAAATGTAATATTATCTAGACTTTAACAATCAAAGTCAGAAATGCAATAATCAATTTGACCTGTTGCAAGTTCTTTTGAACACCAAAGGTATGTTTTTTTTTACTATTAAAAGCTAAGTTTACAAGGATGGAATCCCGTTCTGTTCTGATACGAGTTCATATGAAACTATATAAAGGTACATAACTTTAGTCAGCTCATAAATGAGTTCAATCGGTTTTTTTTTAATTTAAACCATTGTCGAAGTTGTTCGCCTCTTTGATAGCATCAAGCCTATCCATGTTAATAAGGTCATGAGAATGTTGAGGAGAGAGAAAGGTTGCTACTGTCCCGGACGGTATAGATGTCCCGCGGTCGCGTACTTCTTAGTGGATCGGACCAGTTATCGGATAGATAAAGGAAGATCCACCCCCTGGGAGAAAGAGTTCCTATACAATTTAATACAATTGTAATTTATATTTTATTTTTATTACTACTAGTTTCATTTTCAATTGTTGATCATTTAAGATTTTAATCTCCGCGGCGTCACCTAAACCTAGGTTTTAGCTAAAAAACAGGTTTGTATACCTTAAAAGGCATACAGAAATAACGCTGAGCTGAAACCTTTTTTTGGGTTCTGCCACACATTTATATAATATACTAGCGGCCCGGTACGTGCTTCGCTACGTATAAAGTGAAATAAAATAAACAAATCGGAACATCAAATTCATTTAACCTTTTAAGAGTCTCTATCCTCATGATGCTTAAGTGTCGAAGCGAAGCGTGCGTTGAGGCACACCTGAAAGTCAGTGTAGTGCTGTGCTTTTGAAAAATTTCCTTTAAAAAATTTGAAGGAATAACTAAGGTTATTTTATTTTAGTAAAGGAATTAGATTTCTGCGCAAAATATTTATATTTGCAGATGATTTTCTCTGATATTCAAATAGCTACTTCCCACACGTTTGCAATAAAAATATACATATTTACCAAAATAAAAGTAAGCTATAGCATTGAGGAGAATATATCTTTCTAATACAACAATACTTTTCAAAATCGGATCAGTAGAACTAGAGTTTACCCAGAACATACAAAGTAACAAGCTTTACCTCTTTATGTATATATAAAATCAAGACGTTACCTTGTCTGTTTTCCGTGAGCATCCATGGTCTATTTCCATCTAGGCCATGACCACCGCCCTAAAATATACACCTGAAAAATTTTTGTTTATTGAAGATCCAAAGAATGCTTAGCTCAAGATTTCTTATATGTTTATTTAGTCCAAGAACCTTAATTAATTTGAAATAATTTATTTCAGCCCCTAAAAAATATTATTTTCATTTTTATATGGATAAATTGACAGTTAACACTATGGTAAGTGACTAACAATGATGGTGAACGATTGCACTACGTTCCACGTTTTGAGACCCAATGAGCTCTTCTCTTAGAGGTTTTAAATTCATATGTCCTATCAACACAATTAGGCAAGCAAAGTCACGAATAATCGCTAGTACCAAATTCAATTCGTACGCTTAGCAGGAAGCTACGCTCTACACGACACACGGACGTCTGTTGCTAAGGTAGACAACTTAATGCCTGTTTTATGGGTCACAGACGCCTGTTATACTCTGCAATTTTTTTGGTAGAAATATATAAATATGTACAAATTTATAATACACCCAGAATCGAGGTGGGAATCGAATCTACGACTCCCGGAGCGAAAGGCAGGTTCACTGCCCACTACGCCAATTGGCCAGCCATTGTTATCAAACAATAATGTATGCAATGTGAGATTATCTGTAATTTAATGAAAACATTAATTAAAATCCTTTTCAGGTTACTTAAGTCAGTTTCTTGGAAAAATTAGATCGCGCACTGCTCAAAGGACTGATGAACGCATTAAAGTATTAAATGAAGTCATCAGCGGAATACAGGTAAAGACTACGGACGAGATTTTCAGACAGACAGACACACACATAAAAACGTCAAACTTATAGCACTCCTCTTTTTGCGTCGGAGGTTAAAAATAGTTACAGGTTTGGATCCCTGTTAGACACACCAGTCAAATTCAGGAATTCCAGGTTATAGCATCTTATGCGCTTAATAAAGTTAAGAGTATTAGTATGCCAAGTAATAATTATAGCACATTTTTTAAATAATAAATATCCTTTTCACAAACATGCTTGGAAATTTGAGCATTATTTGAGAAAAGTACTATACAAGCCTTGACTGCAACTAGGCATTAATGGACTGTTTTATTTTTTATTTTTATTTTTTTTATTTTACTAGGGGGCAGACGAGCAGGCAGCAGGCACCGAAGTGCCTACCGTCGCCCATGGACATCTGCACGACCAGAAGGCCTGT
>JANCMC010026851.1:28917-66598 GCA_024363005.1 Charaxes varanes | reverse complement strand
ACAAGAGGCTTGTATTAAAAAACGTGAAATACAAGATACAACGTAACGTATCTTTTTATTCTTTTTCAACGTTTATAAAATGACTCTTGAACTATATTATCTCTTGAATGAAATGAATGAACTCTTGAACTAAGATAATAATAAGATGGATCATGTAAGGCCTTTGAAGGCCAACTTTTAAAATATCTTAGTTATTGGCATGTAATGACAAATTCCTTCTACACATACAACGATCAAACGAAAAGACACAGACGCAGCGGGAAGTCCTTCACGTCGTTATTCTGTGAGTAGTGTCCCTATTAAAAAATTCCCATAGAATGCAATTAAATGGGACAAAAACCGCATAGAAAACAATATACCTTATTGGCTTCTATGTGGCTTTTGTCCCATTTAATTGGATTCCATGGACCAGAAGACTCCCAGATGCGTTGCCAGCCTTTAAAAGGGGCTTAAGCCATCGGGAACTCTCACAAACCAAACGAAACACGACAACGATACCATTACTGGACGTGACAGCATTGCCGTCACTGCACGCCAACCTCATGTGAGATAGAGATAGATAGAATGTAATAGAAACATAATTAAATAGACATATCTACACATACAACCATACTGTCAGATAGTGTCGCTTAAAATTAGCTTATAAGACAAATACCTCATAATAATAAAAAAATGAAATTGACGATCAAGTACTAATCAAAGGCCATTAAACCAATTGTTTTAAAAATATTCAGCATTCGCAGTACTTACGGCCCGCAAGTTAAATCCTTGCCGTATTTCACTCATTAGATTGCTTCTGTTGTCATCGTTGAGATGAACTGCAACTTGATAAACGACTACATAAGAAAATCACACCAGAGATCTACATTCCAAATGCCAGAAGCTTTTACTCTAATGAAAAAAATTGAAGCTAAAAATATCATCTTGAAGTTCTTTATACATTAGTTTAAAAGCTTAAGATTTTTTACAAATCTTACTTCACTTCAAACTTTAATATTAATAGCGCCCAAATGGAAGTGTTAATAAATTCTTCTTTGACTGGCCCATTGGCGCAGTGGGCAGTGAACCAGCCTTCTGCTCCGGGGTCGTGGGTCCGATTCCCGCCTCCAGTCTGGGTGTATTATGCATATGCATATATTTATATATTTATATATTTACAAAAAAAAATATTTGTGTATAACAGGCGGCTGTAGGATAGACACAGGCATTAAGTTGTCTACCAATAGTACAAGTTGGATAAGGCATTTCAAAGATACAGACATAAAGGCAGACGAAAAGATATAATAAAAATGTCCAAGGTAAAAAAAGTATTGATAAATTATCTAATGGACTGAGTCGCTTTTCTTTAAAACAAGTATTTTAATTTGTTTGTAATTTTTTTTTAAATATTAAAATATTTGTCTGTGGCCTAGATAAAAAATCACAAAATTTTAGTTTCATCTCGCAGTAAATGTGTGATTATGGTTGTTTATAAATAGTCGGTTAAAATGGACTAAAATGGTTTTTAACTGTTCTTACTAATAAAGTTACTGTACATCTTACCTTCTCTGTACAATGTTATTTGCAAATTAATAAAATTATCCTCTTCGGCATTAAGATAGTCCATTGAGGGAATAACTTAAATTTTGTTTTGTGAGCTTTTCAAGATTTAAGAAATCGTATTTCGTAATTCTTTTGGACAACCAGAATTGTAGCAGATTGCGATTCTATTTCCTGGCCTAGTCTCGGCACGCGAAAACTGAGATGGCAACTGGTGCCCTTTACGTAGTACGAGGCAGGAAATTGTTGCCTATCGATAGATCATGTATTGATATAATTTGTTTCAACAGTTGTTCGATACACAGCGCGTAGGTATAATATAAAAACGCTAAATTGTTTCGAGTGACCCGTCGGTGCACTTGGCAATAACCCTGCCTTCACCTCCGAGGGATGTGGGTTTGATTCCCGCTTCGAGTCTGGGCGTATATGTGTACAAGAATGTATTTATTTACAATAAAATGTATATTCGTGTGTCAGTCTGCTGCTAAGCTGCATACTTTAGGAATAAATGGCGGTGTGTTTATAGTCCTATGTATTTATTATTTAATTTAAACATTCCTTGCAGGTGGCGCAAAATGGTCTAGAAGTAATCGGTGCGCTGGCTGAGCGCATGGGACCGGAGTTCAGCCACTACGTACCGACGGTCCTACCGCATATTATTGACAGGTACTAGCAGCTACTTTGTGTCAATAGCCGGAGAGCTCATGACACATTTTTGGAAAGGTGTTTTATGCAAGTTCAGATAGCGAACAAATGGTGTTTTATGAATAGAAGAACTGGAAATTATGAGTCTGGCAGGGCAATTGCGGTTATTGTAAAACTGAAGATAATTAAAATTCCATATTGCTTATATCTTTCTGGTTATTTTCTTTTACATTCTAACTGCACCGTTTTAAAATATCTGTAATCACCCTGGCAGATTCATAATTTACGGTTCTCCTATTCATAAAATACTATTTTTCACAATCTCAACTTACCTAAAACACCTTCTCAAAAATGTGTTATCGGCTCTTGGGCAACAACCATTCCATTGCGTGTCGAATGCATTGGTCGTCGACTGGGGAACTCCTTTCTTGACCTATAATTTAAATATAATTTATGAATAAATACAATTTACCTATTTGATAGCAGCTTGTATATCCACGTTCATTAGGTTTACTTTAGCCTCCCGTACTACGTAATTATTTATTCTTTGGTAAACTTTTGTGTGAAATGTAAAATATGTGCTGGATAGTATAGTAAGTTTTGTTTGGTATTTGGGAAGAATGTGCAGTGCCCAGACGATCCCATTTTAACGGGTTTAAGGGCCGCGAAGAATTGTAATGAAAGCTGTTTGTTTTTAGTATGGAATGAATGAATGAATGAAACCTATAATTTATTGTTCACTGTATATATCCAGATCTGGAGTCCATTACCGGTCATTAGTGGGTTTTAGTCCGTATTATGACCTCTGACCGCCAAGACTTCTTGCCACCGAAATCGGGGTTTTTAAATGTAATTTCCCAGTGAATTAAAATGTTCCCGACTCCCGGATGCCTTTCTAATTGGTCTGGTATTTGCCGTTGTTCTAATAGAACGCGTATGCGCGTTGCGAGCGCACTTAGTTTGAAGTTGTGCGATCAAACAATTTGATGTCTAAGAAGCGCCCTAATTGAACTTCGATGCGATCGCACGGATTCGACTAGGACACTTAGATATAAATATGTTTGATCGCACGTTAGTACGATCTGTTTTCTCTCGCATCGCGCATTCGCGTTCTTTTAGGACGACGTTTTAATGTCTCCCCTCGAAGCCTTTAATTAAGGGTTCCTCAACGGGAACGATAATAGAACCGTGTTCGTCGCGAATTTTACCCACCTTTTAAACCATTTGGCTACTAAAGCTCAATTATTATTGTTGGGTTTTTGAACATTAAATGTCAGTTATGTCACCGACTCGATATTTCATTGCTGCTCCCTTGCAGTTTGTGCCTAAAGAATTGGAATATTTAACTATTATTAACATAGTATATTTTTTGCATCGCTTCAGAGTTGAATAGGTCAAGCGTTCTCATTGACATTAATAAATATTATTATCCAACGATATGTACAGTCGACCAAGAAATTGGTTTGCCACACTTAAAGTCGAATGTCGTTTGCACGTCAATTAGTTAAAAGGCTCATTTTTGCTTGTTATGCACTACGTTAATTTCTAACAATAACCCTTAGCAAAATTTTCTTTTAACTAGAATCTGTCATCCAGAATGGTAAAGCACTTTTTTGGTCGATTATAAGTCCGTTAACACGTAAGAGTGTTAATACGAAATGTATTATTGAATTAATAAAATGAATCAATTTGAGGAGGTTGTGGCCTAATCAACGGCCAGGATTTGAGTCGATCGCTACGTTAAGTAGCTCTTGCTGCGGCCGGATGATAGAAGGGTGACCAATCCTAACACTGGTTTATATTTGATATTCGACCTCATCCCTGTTTCGGAAGACACGTAAAACTGTGGAACCGATTAATGTTACTAAGTGATATTACTCGTGAGGTTACAGAGATCGTGGGGGTGCCGAGGATGACGTCAGATGGCAATCGGTCATCCTAACTCGCCCCACAGCCAGATTCTCTGCAATCTAAGCGGACCCTGGTACTAAACCGCGATAACGCTAGGAATAAGAGAAGAGTATTGTTGAATTAATTTAATTTGTTATTTATTTTCTACCTCATTACTAAGACGTTCACATAAGTTATGCTTTATACTTCCATGGCTCCTACGTATAGTATCCTAAGCCACATTTATATCGTGTTTAATTTTTCGCCTTTTCTAAATTATCTTGAGGAGTTCTATTACCTGTATTAATTTCAAAATAAAAAAAAAACTTAAAAACACTTTACTTTGAAATGAGTAAACTGAATAGAACTCGTCAAGTTCATTTAGAAAACGTAAAAATGGAACACGGCATAAATATGGCTTACGATACTTTACGTACGAGCCATCGACCTGTATAGTCGACCTAGAAAGTGCTTTACCATTTCGGATGACAGTTTCTAGTTAAATAAAAATTTTGCCAGGGGTTATTGTTAGAAATTAAAGTAATGCATAACAAGCAAAAATAATCCGTTTAACTAATTGACGTGCAAACGAAATTCGACCTTAGCGTTGCAAACCGATTTCTCGATCTACTATAGGTACATGGATCGGTAATAATTCGTTTAATGTGATACCAATATGAAGAGTACTTAGGTTTTATAGCGGATGCGACGTCGCATAATTCGCTCTTGTCAAGCGAAACAATTAAACAAAACAAAGAATTTCTTATGTTATATTTTTCTTTTTCTGTCACATGGTCACTTGTATAGTCTATTATTGCCCTTACGGCCACGCAGACGGACGGACGGACAGAGCGAAATTATAAGGGTTCCTTGTAGTACTACGGAACCCTAAAAAGGGCATTGGCATCGCTGGGAAACATCTCACATATAATTTGCATCTCACCTCATAAGCGCTTGACCATCAGCTTCAGCCAAAACCTAATTTGAGAAAGCCGGAAGGAGAGATTTTAGATAAAGTGGTATAAAAACATGTAATATCACGAAGCCCCCATTCTTTTTTTTATGTTACGAGCGGGCAAACGAGCAGGCAGCAGGCACCGAAGTGCCTACCGGCGCCCATGGACATCTGCACGACCAGAAGGCCAGCAAATATACGATACGTATATTTGTGTAGTATAGTATTTACCGAGACTTTAAGTGTTTTCTTTAATGACGAGTAAATAACAAAAAAATTACTCGTAATTAAAGAAAACACTGAAATAATCTAACACTAAATGAATCTTATCCTAATACCTTATACCTCTATACCTTAGGTATTCATAGCGTTATTTAGCACTATCCCGTTTCCTCGTCCATTATATCTCTCCATGAGGTTGTCTTTTAGAGGTTGATAATGGCAATACGACCGTCTTTGCACTACAATTCTTCAATTTTTAAAAATGAAATGTACTCTGCTATTACTTTTTGCTTTTTGTGTGCAATAAAGTATTTATCTATCAATTTTTTTTACAAAGAAAAAACAGCGGAGATGTATCACGTCCATCGTCGTTTAAGGCCATTAAAGGCAGGCAACGCATCTGCTGGACTTATGGTCGTGCAGATGTCCATGGGCATCGGTTGGCACTTCGGTGCCTACTGCCTACTCATTTGCCCCTAGTAACATAAAAAAAATGTGCAAAACATAATAATATATTAAGCAAACTAGCTGGTATCCCAGACATTGCAGGTAGTTATTCGGTCAGCGCTTTTAAAAATAAAATAAATATACGTTATTTAAAATCAAATCAAAAATAATTTATTTGGCAAAAGAAAAAAACAAAAGATTAACAGAACAAGAAACAGACCCTAATTCTAAAACTACTTAAAAATAAAAGAAAAATACGCAATGAGATAGGGTCGTATGGCCAAAAAGGACCACGCCTATTTGTTAACCAATCTTGAATTTTGAGATTCTATTTAACGGTGGTGGCCCGCCGCGCCCGCAGCCCGCGCACAAGCCCAAAGACAAGGATGACAAACCGAAGGAGGAGGTCAAGGTAAGCATTTCTAAACATTTTTATTTTTTAACATGATAACGTCTTATAAATTCATGAACGCCGGCTGCACGCATGAAAAAGCATGATTCATTGTCACGTTCTGCCTGAGCCGACAGTTCAGACCAGAGAACGAAACAAGCGATAGATAGGCACAATCAGCGTAAGCGTTCGGCGTTATCATAGAAAACTATCGTTCATAAACCGATTTTACAGACATTTTTTTTTATGAAAATAAAACCAGTTGTTTTTTTTATTATCTAAGTTTCTTGTTCTCAGGTTAAACAAGAGGGACAAAAGCCGACCACTGAAACTCAAGGACCACCGCCTCCACCAACCTGGAATAGTGGAGAGTGTCATTCATATAATAACAGACTGCCCCATATATTGTAAGGAAAGAAATGACATACAGACAATGATAGGACAAGACATAAACGCTGGCAACTTACATAAAATAATACAGAATAAAGACAGTAAACAGACATTTGTAAATTTTTATGTAGACCTAATAAGAAAAGTAAACAATAGAAATAAGTAGAAAATTTAGATTATGATAATTATAGTTTAGTAATTAAAAGATGCTAATCAAATGCATATTGCGTACACATACTCTTAGCATTACAATAAACATTCCCTCCACATTTAGTACATTGGAACCTAGTTACACTTAAGCAATTATAGCACTAGCATAAGTCTAATCAATTCATAAGTAATTGAGATCAAAAATAATTGTATACAACACTTAATTGTTAAAACACAAAGGCTTTATTTGTGTATCTAAAAAACGCATAATCTATTATGCAATAAACTTTCTTTCTTTAAAATAAAACAAACTGCAAATTGTCAGAACTGGACCAAATTGAAATTGGACCACATGAGAAGCACCGGCTTTTAAATAAAAACATACCCATCAAAATCTGTTCACCCTGATCAGAATTCTAAGGTAACAAACATACTATTACTTCAAGTGTAAAGCCCGGCAAGTAAACGAATACCAATAGAATAAGTTTGATTATATTCTATTCTGTGAACAGAATATAATCAAACTCTACTGTAAACTTCTATTCTGTGAACCTGAAAAAAACCTATGCATGTTAGTAATTAAAAAAAAATACTATCGACGGATTTACCAAGGTCTCACATCGGACGATTTATCGGGTTTTTAAGTATTAGTTGTGACCAATACTTTAAAAACCCGATAAAGGGCGAACCATAAATCGACCAGGAGGGCAAACCACATATAAATATATTCGAAACCATTTTTGCCATGGTCTATAGTCTAATTACAAATAAAACAATGCTATAAATTTTAACATAAATACGTATACATTGCATACTGTTATCTACTTCACATTTATTCGACTTTGCCAGAATAAAATCTATCCGGTCACCATTTCGGCGTGTAAAGTGGTTTCTAAACGACACCATAGAATGTAACAATGAAACACGCACTAAAGGTATTACACCACCGAAACGAATGTCTTTAATTATTTATGCATTTTCACCTACCCTTTACACCAACCATTTATTTCCAAAACCTTCAATAATGCGAGCGAGTAATTAACTTGCTATTTTATTTCCAGGATCTCCTGAAATTTTTAGATAAGAGATGCATCACAGTGAAAACTGCAGAAAACAACGCCAGGAACAGGAAATCATAGCATTTACAAGAGAAAATTAGGTTTTATGAATATTGGGCTTTTATTTAATATACGTTACGAAACTGTTGATGTATTTTTAATATCGTAAATTACCGTTCGAAGATTCACTGATTTGTTTTTTGGCTAGTGTAGAATGAATTGACCAATAGCCTTCCAGAACGGCGCGGTATGGTATGAATGTAGCAATGAATAAACCAATAATAACCTTTAAAATTCTTCTACATTCTAATGTGACGCCCCCCTTATTTGTGGATTTCGATTGACACTTTAATACATTGAGACGGTTCTCCTTATATGCTAATGGATGTGTGTATAAAACTGTATGTGTTTAGATGCATGTAAGTATTGTTAAGTTATATTATATTTAATTTAATTATTTAGATGTAAAAGTTTTTCTGTGTCATCCAGTGACATCAGATATGCTTTTAAGGTTTTTGTTACATTCATAAACGTTCATAGGATATAAATTTAACATTTTATTTCATTTATTATAAAGATACACCCCTTGCCGACCATATTGCTTTCTGGCAAAACTAGTCTTCACTGGTACTGTTTTAATAATTAGGTGATGTCGCCTTCTATTAAGCACTTCAGACATCACTTCAGCAAGATCTAAGATTAATTTTACGTCTGCAAACTGCGGGAATCAGCTAGTCGCGTATATAGCCGCATCGATGTATGCAGATCAACGCTTAATATGCAACATTACCAGATTATGGAGGGCTCTCGCAATTTTATCATTATCATCGGCCTATCATAGTCCACTGTTGGGCATAGGTCTCTCCCAAATCGCGCCTTTTCACCCGGTCTTCACCTTGACGCATCCAACTTTTGCCAGCGACCTTTCGCAAGTCGTCAATCAATTTTATACCGACAAAGTATGCGTGTAACGTTGAAAATAGAATATTAAAAAGCTTCTCGTTATAAAAGCGCTGTCGTGTGAACACAAGCTTGGGAGTTCATATGTTCTATTTGAACGCTTTTTTAACGCGCGTTAAAAAAGCTCTCGTGCGAATGAGGGCTAAGTACAATTTTCCTTACGCAATTTCCATATGCCAGTAAAGTTTTAACCAATAATTAGATAACAGAAGTGAACTGGCTATGAGTGAACTGTATATTTTGTAGCAACCGACGTGTAGTTTTATGTTAGAAAATTTGTTATTTTCTTTTTCATTTCCCGCGCAAAAAGGCCGGTAGTTATTTATCATTTACGTCGTACGTTAAAGAGAGGAGCCTATCACTAAAATTCTGTGACAACGGGCAGGGGCGGTCAAAAGCTGTGTGACGTCACATGTCACGTCACGTGTCAATATTTAAATTTTTAATTACATACTATATGAAATGAAATAAAACGTTTTCTTGATTATGTGACGTCACACTAAGAGGGAGAGGGTTTCGAAAATGTGACCTATGACAAGGACGGGAGGAGGAGTTAAAAAATCGTGTGTCGTAGTTAATTTGTATAGACGGTGATAAGTTTTTGAGATATTTGGTTATGTTAAGAAGCTGCATGCTCCGTTTGGTGTACAATATGGTCCGTGACCCCATTGATGAGAACAATTGAACTGACACAGTGCATCACAAATAACAATTGAAATGTTGCGGCCTCGCTGCGTCGCGCTGCGATGACCATTGCAAGGGCGTCAGCTCAAAGAATCGGCGACCAATTTCTTAGCATTCCATGAATTCATGGTGCATAGAGGTCGCTGCAGACTGGGCTAATTCCGGCACATTATAAACCTTTGCTTCATAAAGTCCTGCAAGTTAAGTCAAGAGGAGTTAGTCGAAGCACATCCTCTGTGACTATCTCAAAAGCGTAGCAGGCTACTTGGTCAATATTTAATAATCGCAGGAGGAATAAGGCCAGCCTCACCTCAACTCAATGCAAGTACATAAACTCGGATGGTTGGATGAGTGGGAGGGATATCAAAACACTTGGTAAAATCGTCTTAAATAGTCGTACCAAGGAGACCGGTCACTGTAAAAAACTTCTACACAATATAAACTCCTACTACCAGTGTGAAGATGGTCAAAATGATTTGAAGATACACATTACCCAAGTTTTAATTAATTTGCTTGTGACTGTCCAGACCTATTCCAATTGCGTAGCAAGGTACTAGGGAAACTTATAACACCAGGAGGTAATAGGGCACTCACACCTCTCGCCATTGTACGATGCAATTTATCACAAATATCAGTTGCAATGTATTGGCCTCGGGCATTGCGCCCAAAGTAAATAAGAAATAAAAAAAGTCTTCTAAATTTAAACGTTCGTTTGAAATATTAAATGCGATAGACGACACCTGCTTAATATCAAATAACATTTGATTGATTGCAGGTTTGGACAAAATAAAAGCATCGGATGTTATTACATTCGCGGGTAATGTTACGTGCGGTCAGATTTTATTATCCAAATTTAATTTAAATAAAAAGACTACAAAGGCCATTAGCCTTAACACAGTGATTTTAGACCATTGACTCAGTAGCTGAAATGATATAGGGACGATCTGAAATTCATTTCATTTAAGCCCCGATGTCGTTAGTAGTAGTACGTACTTTTATGCTTACTTGGAGGAGAAACGGGATTATGGCAAATGTACAACACACGCGCGTGCGTACACGCACACGTTACCGTTTTGTATATATACCTATATATTTTGTTGATTAAAACACTAACTGTCCATGCGAAATGCATATTGTGAAGTGAGGCGTCTGGCCGATACTCGCTTGCCGATCCCACCGGAAATGGCCACTACGTGGAATTATTATAAAGACATCTGGACAGGGCTATGTATTTAAGCCTAAAATATCATTCTCCGAATTCCAAAACACCCAAAACAATCAGTAGTATCATAGTTAGGTGTTTAAAAAAACGAATTATACATAAAAAAATAAAAATATTTAAGACTTAAAAAATATTCGCTTCGCCACCTACAGACGCTATTAGTCAACCAAAAAATGCAGAATAAATAATGTCACTTACATTTCCTTTCTATCTATGTATTTGTCAACCTTTAATCACCCACTGCTGTGCATAGGCCTCCTTATGTTTCTGCCACTCTCCTATCCCTCCACTATCCCCTCAGCAACTCTCTCTGCAATACTGTCCACGCTCTATACAGCAGCTCGCGTAAAGCCTGTTCCGCCACTCGTCCGAACGTCCGTCATCGTGCAACGAGGCTTACATTTGTAGACCCTAATAATGCATAAGAAACTAAATATATCATGGATAAATGTCATGGATTTCTGCAAAGTGACGCCTGATTCTATCAATTATTTGACCCTAATAATAATAAAACAGTATCGGGGAGAGAAATATACCTACATATTTTTTAGCATTCCATGGATTCACAGTGTGGGTGCCGGGTCCATTGCATTGCACAGTAAAAAAACCATAGCATTGCCTGGTACTTGCGGCCCTGTATAGGTTTTAGTACTCTTTAACGTCGTATTTGTAAAATAAGTGGCCAAGAGCGCGTCAACACACGCTTGTATATAGGTGTACCATATTCCATACATGATATAGGTATCTAGTATATAGGTTAAATAACTTCAAAAGCGGTCCGATTTGGCTAAAAATAGTTTTCTTTATGAATTTTTTAATTAATTATGAATACGGTCTAATAGCTTTAGGCGGACAGACGGACGAGCAGAGGGAAACTATAAGGGTTCCTCTACGGAACGCGTATAATTATAGATAATAAAATTTTAGGTAAAGCATATTTACATTTTTATAAATGTAATTTTTATCTCCTATTACCTACGTATTGGAAGGTATTCATTGTAAGTAGAAAGTAGTAAGACAATAAATAACGGATACTGCTAACTTTAACGATTAATGAAATTCACAGCTAAACGTTTAATATGCTTGGAAAGTAGCGATAAATACGAGTACCTTAACCTAGAATTAGGTGATAGTTGTCTATTATTTCGATAAAAATATTTAATAAATTGCGAAAATTTTAATATCAAATAAATTTTATAACATTTAAATTCAATTCAAAATTTTATATATTTAAAAAATATTTTTAATAATTTATGACGCAATTTCTAATGAAATATACATACACATCTCATATCCTTAAAATTAATAGACTAATATTATTTTTCAAGAAAAAATTCTGCTCAAGCGTAACTAAACAGATGAATCGAAATTTTTGTCACTGCCGGATTCAAACTTGTTCATGGAAACCTTAATGCAAATTTCGTTACCCAAAACGCGCGTGTAGTGTAATAATGTTTTTTGTGCCATTTATCTTTATTTAATTTTTGTTATTAGTTATGGTTCCACTAAATAATTTCGTTGAGGTTTGATAAAAAATCCACTGACAACCCTGTAACCGATACGTTGCCAAAAGAAAATTATAATCCGCTTGGCTTGTTAATTGTTTTGCACTTTACCTTTGGTTTGCTTCAGTCAATATACGGTTAGACGTTTGAACACGCGACCCATGCATCATTTTGATAATCTGTTTATACAGCCTAGTTTTTTAATGATTTTAAAATAAAAAGTGAAATATTTAGCAATTTAATTTTGTGTTAAGAAATGTATTTTACATCAGTTTAAGGGTTATAAATATTTGTTTTGTCAATAAATAGTAAATTTTTATATGAAGAAAGTGCATAAAAGTTGTCAACTTGTTTTTCAATTTTATGTATTTTAATGGTGACGGTTTTTACGTTAAGTGAACATGGCGCCGTCAAGCGGCATGAGTTTTTAGCATGTTTTCTATATCGAATAGTTGGGTAATCGGGGAAGGGAAGGGAGGATTACAAGATGGTCGTCTGTCCATCCAGATGGGTAGACCGAAACTATGAGGGTTACTTGTAGGACTATGGAACCCTAAAAACAACGAACTTACAGTCGTAGATTGTTCAAAGATTCGCTATATACTTATTATAGATTGATTTAAAAAAGAAAAACGCTTCAGTGGAGGCGTTTAAAGAATGGCGTTATCTATTAAAATTATTCGAAACCAGTTTGTTATGGAGTTAAACGTTATTATGGCGTGATAAAAATTAATTTATCAATAAGAAAGAGATCTCTACTCAATATATTGTTTATAATATTACCTACACGATAGTTTTATACTTAGTGCAATTGAATTAATAGTAATTTTCTTAGCGATTACCCGGTCCGGTACCAGGTTCCGCTTACATTGCATATGATGTGGCTGTGGGGTGATTTAATATGACCGAGTGCCGTATGACGTCATCCCCGGAACTCCCACAGTCTCTACAATAGCACGACTAATATAACTTAGTAACATTAACCGGGGCCCACTGTTTTACATGCCTTCCGAAACACGGAGGAGTTAGGATAGTCAAAAACCAGTTTTAAAATGGGTCAATAACGTGGTCGTAAATATATTCGAGAATTATTTCTATTCTTTATTACAAAAAAATAAAGAACTCATATAATAATATATTGTGATTGTATGTATTCGGCTGGCCCGTTGGCGCAGTGGGCAGTGACCCTGCCTTTTGCTCCGGGGGTCGTGGGTTCGATTCCCACCTCGAGTCATAATTATCAATTATTTAATTTTAAATAAATTATACTTCGCTATACATTTGAGCAATTATTAAAGTGGTTTAATATATATATTTTTAAATGTATATTTTATTTGGCAGCGGTTCATTCATGTATATTCAATGTAATCAGCGCTTTCTCGTTAATTTATTAATTTATTCGAGGTCAGATTCGTTAAGTTACTACTAGCTTTCCATAATCAATTAAGAAAGGGGACAGGAAAGCTTACGCATGAGCCCACTATGAAGATAAAGGCTTGAAAGGTGTTTAGATTTTGTATTACTACTTGGGGTTTAGTAGTGGAATATGAATTATTAATACAATCAGGTGTAACGAGCAAAGGAATATTTAAGTTGATATAAATGCATGTCATGGATTTCCGCAAAGTAACGCCTGATTCTTTATTTTGCAGACAATTAATTTGGGCTTTGAATATAACAGACGTTACGTCAAGCAAATTAAGAATGTTTGGTAAATCATGTTTTCGGGATTTAATGACTGTTAAGTATATTTTTGTGTCAATTTTGTTAGATGTCGACAGCGTTAATAAGCTATTGAGAAATGCATTACCAGAACCCAAATATATTAATAAGAAGCAAGAAATTTCGGTACTGTTTTACGAAAATTGCGCAGACGCAAGAGTATTGAAGGCACAATTAAAGTTCATATAGAGGAAGGAAGAGGAAAAGTGTGTACGAATGGTAATATTTTTATAGAATATGCATTATAGATATATTAAATTATTGAATTAAACCACATCCACAGCAATGCCAAACGATTTACACACACATGTATATATTTTACTATGATTACCACTCTCTGCTGAAGTGTGTAGCGCAAGAGCCCTAAAAATATAAACAGTAATGATTTATAATGAAATCTTCTTGGACAATAAAGTGTTAACAAAGTGATCTAAATAGAGGAATTATCATTGTGCTTCATATTCAATTTCAGTGAGAGATAGATGGACGATTTGAATGACACTAATGGTCTCGACGTTACTAACGAAAGGAAAGGAAGAACGATGTGTTGGCGCGCTCTAGTAAGTGTGTTGTGTTCCTGTTGGTAATTATGGTCATCTGAGTCCCTCAGTGTATAAGGTAAGCCACGCGCAAGTTATTTGCAAGCGTCTGCATACTATCATTAGGCACACCATATGCTTGTTTGTTAATTTACTTCAGTAACAAACAGTACGTACCTGCGTTGCTGGCAAGACATAATATCTTTATAATTTATAGCCTAGATGAGACGAATTTCTTAGTATTCCATGGATTCACCGTGCTGGTGCCGGGTCCATCCCGCTGTTATTTAGATGTATAAAATGTATTATTGTCAAGTTTTATTAAAATCTATTCAGTCATTTTCCGTGAAATAGCGTCGAACCTACATTCAGATATTTATACATGAATACATGTATTATACACACATGTGTACAAACTGTCAAGTTTATTATATTAGTTGGATATATAAACAAAAGTACCATATATATGTGTATTAAATTTACAAATTAAAAATTAAACATTTTATTTCACTTCTCTTAATATTTTTTTTTGAAAAAGAGAACTTGAGTATATTTATCGAGAGCCACAAATAATTCCTTCAAAGAGCCGCAGCTCGTAGGTCGCTGATTCACATATGACATTTTATAAAGGATTGCAGTTTATATTTTACTAACTGCAACCGCGACTTCATCCGCGTAAAATTTAAAAAAAAAAATGATTAAATTTTAGCGTTATAATATGTAGCCTATAGCCTTCCTAAATGAATGGGCTATCTAACACTGAAAAATTGTTCAAATCGCACCAGTAGTTTCTGAGATTAGCGCGTTCAAGCAAACGAACATACAAATTCTTCAGCATTATATATTAGTATAGAAGTCACTAATATCATCACGCTGAAATTGAATTTATTTTTTTACCTATTTTTATGCGGGCTCATCTAGTCAAAGAAACAAGTCCCTAATATGTACACCAGTAGGTAATCTTCCTAAACGTAATTAGTGTAATATTAAGATGGTTTTAAACAATAACAATATTGCTTTCCTTATTAACAAATCAAAATGTTCAAAATCAAGCATATGCATGGGAAGCCATACCATGTTCAGTCAAGACGCGTCAACCCTGTACACATTGACCGCTCTCCCATGTAATTCGTCACTCGGGGTGGTCCAATTGACCATATGACCTATAATCCTGACGGACGAAGGCCAGTTGTTTAGGAAGCCTTATTTAATTACACCTGTCAAAATCTGCACTCTGTTGGCCGAGCGTTAATTATAATAACAAAAATGTTTGCCGAAAAAATTGGTAGTACGTCACAAAGAGACTTGTCATTTAGTTTATAATTATTCATATATTCTAGTTATTCAAGCTCTAAACTCAGACTTTTGATTTTGATCAGTTATCTTCAAGCCGAACCTCCAAATATTTCGATACTAGATGTCAGTCTTTTTTGCTCTCGTAAATCAGCCATGTTTATTCAAACCAATAAATCACAATCTTATTTTGGTTTGATCCACGCAAAAGGTGCGTGGACCAACTTTATGAAGATAAAATATTATCTTTTTCAATTTATTTGACTCTTATTATTGGCCCCATCATATGAATAAATTACAATAATAAATAGAAGTCTTAAGAAGACTATTTATATATTAATACGCGATGCGAAAACTATAGGTAGATACCATAAAAAAAATTGCGATTACGGAGGAGTATGAAATTTGGCACAATTGTAGTTCATTTAGAGGAAGGTGTGCGAATGCTAACTTTTTTTATAATATGGCATATTATAAAAATACAAAATTATTAAAACAAAACCACACGCACATCAACGCCCGACTATTTGGGAGTCCCCAAGGTCGCAACTTTGGCCCACCTTTGCGGGTCGTCGTGCCATACCCAGCCCATTCCCACTTGAGCTTTGCTGACTCTTATACTAATATATAAAGCTGAAGAGTTTGTTTGTTTGCCTGAACGGGAACTACTGGTCCGTTTTTAAAAAACTTTCAGTGTTATTTAACCCATTTATCGAGAAAGGCTATAAGCTTATATAATTATGGTAAAAAAATTTACCTAACCTTACGCGGATGAAATCGCGGGCAACAACTATTATAATAAATATCCTAAAAGTGTTATTAAGTGTTTCCCCAGTCTATTTAAAAATTAAGTGCCTATGTTCCTAGTATCTATATACATATAAATAAAATTGTAGGGTCTGTTTGTAGCGTCGAAATATTTTTTTACTAATTGCGCTGCTGGCCGCCTACTGCGCCTTGGCGGCGTACGCCCCGAAGCTGCCTCGCCCTGATAGCTGAACCAGGTCGACACAACTTTATCTTTATACATCCCGTGGTTTTCGAGATTTCATGTTATAGGACCTTTCGATTTTATATAGATTTAGTTAGAAATATAATTGATGAGGTCGTTGCCTTATCAGTGGTCGGCATTTGACTTGATCGCTAGGTTAAGTAGATCTTTCTGCGAACGTGTCATAGATGGGTGACCCATTCTACAACTGGTTTATATTTGATATCCAACCTCCTCCGTATTTTGTAAGGTACGTAAAACAGTGGGACCTGATTGATGTCACTTTGTGATATTAATCTTAAGGTTGTAGAGATCGTGGGGGTTCCGAGAATGACGTCAGATGGCAATCGGTCATCTTAAACTCGCCCCACAGCCACATCTTCTGCACTCTAAGAGGACTCTGGTACTAGACCGGGATAACGCTAGGAAGAAGAGGTTATGAATATAATATTATAGCCGTGATAGACTCAACAGTAGGAATACCAAAATGACCGGAAGGTTATCGTTACGCCCGCACCTAGCCCAAGCTTTTAAGCTTATTTGAAAGGATTACGAGAATATTAAACATAGCCAAAGTATGTTTAAAGGTCTCTGTAAAAAATAATCCAAGCCAAAATGGGAAGGCAAATCGAAATATCCTTTAAAACAGATGCCTGGGACGAAGTTATCTATCTAAATAAATATGTTTCCAAAACATTTTCCAATATGAATGGAATAGAGCGGGAATAGGATCGGAAAAGGACGGAACGCGAACGGGAATCACATTATACGATACTAGGATGCAGTAAGCAAGTAACCCAATGTTCGGGCAGGACAACGTTTGCCGGGTCCGCTAATCGTACATAAAAAGGGACTAAGAGCCTGTCAGGACACGCTTTTATAACAGAGTTCCTTATCTGATACGCGATAAATACATTTGTTATAATACTTTAAAAGTTATTGTCCGATTTCGTTCAAAATAATTTTCCTAATGAGTTTTAAGTAGTTTCTATGAACATGGAAAATATCAAGTCTCTACTTCTAATAGTGTGAAATCTTAAGGGCTCCTAAGGTGTTCCACCTTGCAGGCGGACGGACGGACGGTCAAATAGAGTGAAATTATAAGGGTTTCATGTAGGACTACGAAACTCGACAAGCGAACGACTCAGCACTTTACATTATTGGGACTACCGATAACCATGCTTGCATGAACCACAGAGCTGACAGATTAATTGCGGGTCTTTTTATATAAATGATAGAAGACAAACATGGTGCCTTACCTGAGAAAATTTCAAATTCCTCATAGATAACTGCCTAACCTTAATTTCGTAAGCTCATGGTACGTTGCCGGCCTTTGAGACTATAGATTGCACCATTTCTTGAAGGTCGTACACATTCTTATCTACAGAAAAATCGAGACATTCCGTTTTTTTTTAAAACATATATTCCCAAATATACACATTTTTCTGATAAACCCTGCAAAAGCAAAACCTTACAAAACTTGCAAGCTGTTTTTGTTCGATTTTTCTGATGAGAAGTATCTATTTAATAGTGATCCTAGAATCGTAAACAGATCATATTTGTTTATGGAAAATTTTCTCTATTTTAAGTGATAAAAAGAAAGATAATGATAAATTTCTTTAATTACTAGAACTACAAACGAACTTAGAATTAGTATATTGTTTGTCAAAATGGTCTAAATTGTTTCACTGATACATAAAAGACGATAAATCTGAGCTAAGTATTAATAAATAACTAATAACATCATTTTACCAACATCAGTTACGTGAGATCGCAGCCGTCTTTTATCTCACTAATATTTAACCGTTGAAATATTTCTTGCCTTCCGATGACCTGGGGTCAGGGGTACCCCTCACGTTCTCACGTGAAATCCCAGCATCCTTTTCGGGTTAACAAAATATCAAGTTTGAGATTGATTTAACAAAGGAAAACGGAATATGTTAATAATAAACTACGAACGATTATATTACTGGTTTGCTTTCCCTTAGCTTCCGTTACGATTAATTCCTCTTACGTAATTAACATATTGCACTTTTAATCATAAAGTGACCTAACTCGAAAAAGCTGATTTTTGTGAAATCACAATAAACGTTTTGTTATTCGAGACTTATCCCACATACAGCTCGATAAAAACGGCTTTTAAATTAACAAATTAATTTAATAATAGTTAATGAAGTGATTCATGATATTGAACTGTTATTTTAAGGACATTTTACCCTTTGTTTGTATTTTAAATAAAATGTTATTTTAGTTAAAGATACAAACAAATGTATCTTGAATGGATACATCGAAATAATTCTTGGATTGGCTCACTTGGACTCACTTTAGACCAAAAACGTAATCGATCAGTGTATGATGAAGCGTGCGATTTAGTATGTAAGGAAGTGTATGGAGTGTAGGAAATATATATAAGTAACGGACCGGACAGACGTTGTCTTGCCCGAATTTACACTCATCTGCTATTAGCCAGTTAACCAATCTCTTTTGTGTCTTGTTCATAATACATGACACTGCCCATATACTTTATGAAATCATAATTTTACAGGGCAAGTTCGTCAAAAGGTTTAGTGCGAACGTCGTCTATTTCAAGTGTTCTGAAGTAACGATAAAATCCGCATTTTTCAAAACAATCTTATGATTTTTTTGAATCTTCCCTTAAATAAGAGAAATGAAACAAAATAAACAGAATTTAAATCCTTCCAGCGGTTTTCGAGTTTTAGCGAGTCTAACAAACAACGACTTTAGGTCTACTAAAGCATTTCAAGATTATCGACTACCTCGTGGACACCCTGTAGTAATATAATATACTAGCTGTACCCCGCAACGTCGTCCACGTAGACCACCCTTATGACTCAGGGGTTAAAAAAATAATTTTCGACCGATTTTCAGACCTACCAAATATTAACAAAAATTTTTATACGAATCAATCTACAACAATCGGAAACAATATGACTTATATACTAGTTAATAATAATATTAAGTACTAATTTACATCATACATATGTACCTAGTATCGTTCCAGTCCAAAATATCATATAATATTTGTCCTTCTACCACTTTTGACTTATATTAATCATGTAGGAAGCGATATGGGTCATTCGAAAGAAGATGCACGAGACAAATGGTTGCAACAGAACAGATTATCACGAAAGAAAATTTATACACTTGCATAAAAAAATAAACCTCCATTTATCACTAAAGCGTCATTATAGACTTATTATTTAATTAACTTCCAATTCAATTAATCTAACCAGTAATTAAAATACTTATTGTCCCAAAATAATTACAAAAGCAAAAAATTAATTCATAGGATATTAACGGAATATTTATATAACAATAATAAGGATCTTTACGGCATCCTTAACATCAAAAATGTTTGTCCTTCTACCTTTTAAGCTATCGAGTTCATATAAGATAGGAACATGATTTAAAACAAAAATTTCGTGACACAACAAAAATTGTGACACTAATTTCCAAGCCTATAAGCTTCTACATCTACGCGCCACCTCCAAAAATTAATTTACGGTTGCGTAATATTTAGTAAGTTGTAGAAACCCCATGGAGAGAACTGTAAAAAACCATAAATTGAAACATATTAAAATATCCGGCTAGTATAGCCGGACTAGTGATGGCTGATTTTAATGGATTATATATTCTACTAGCCGACCTGGCTTACGTTGTTTTGCCCAATTTAAGGTCAGAAGAAAGGTCCCGTACAGACGCCTTCTATTGAAAGTATTTCAAAGATGCGACCGGCTCCGCATTTTTTAATATTTTAAAAATATACCTTAGAGTTTTTCTTCCTCTCTTTTTCCTTATACCTTCCCAGATATAATGCTTATACTGCAAAACAGACCGCATTCAAACAGGCGCAGCCGTTTTTGAGTTATAGCGAGAAACGTACATACCTAATCTAGATAACATACCGACAGCAGCGCCTCCTACGAAATTACAACTTGCAGGAAACTGAAGTCAAACCGATGTAAGCTACGTGTGTGTGCGTGTAGAATAATTTATAACTTTTAATAAATAAATAGATAAAGTGATAACTATGAATAAGTCTCCGTATTGATTTATACATGTTAATAGCACACTTATTAGTAAGGCGTACTGTACATGTACATGTAAATGGATCCTTATTTCACTTGCTTACGGCATCAAGCGTTATAATATAAATAATAATATAAAAGAATACTTTACTACCATATTAAATTATCTCTAATTTAACCTTAGCTTTTTTGACAACGGGATCGCGATCGGGAACGGGAACAGGGACGGAAACGAAAAAGGCATAATATTATAGGATGATAAAATGTAGTAAATAGTAATTAGCCCGGTTCGGATAGGGACAAATGAATTGAATTATAATTTTATTATTGATATCGCCCTCAATTTCGACTGACCGCCGTAATTAAATCTTTTTTATAACTGACCTGTGTTTTTTTTTACACTGGAAACGCATTTACGGACTAACTCTTTCAAATTAAGGCCACACTTCGTCTAATTTTAAGGATACTTGGTCAAAAAATAAATACCTACTTTTATTACATAATTATAACGAGAATTGATTACTTAGTACTCTCCTTAAGCATTTTTAGTGCCTCGCCAGCCATCCTGTATATGTTGTGCGGTTATTGTATTTGAATTTTCTATTGTTTTCGACAGAAGACGAAAATCTTTCCTTTTGTCGTTTGCTCTATTTTTTTTTATTGATACGAGAAACTGTTATGAAACTCATATTTTCAAAACACAGCGGCTTAATTTAAGTTTAGTAGGAGGGGAAAAGGGAATATTAGACATACCTAAAAAGTATTCCTAATATTCTTTAAAAAAAATCACAACCAAGGGACGTCCCCAGGCTGATATGATGATGATGTTATTTTCTTTTTCTGGCGTTCGCAAAAGTTTTTAAATGTTAGTCTAACCATTTTATTTATACTAAAACGATTTTTAATTAGAGGTAGCGCCACGCTTGCAGTCATTTGGTCTACATCCGAATTGGGCCGCTCGTCCGGATACCAGTACCTTTTTCTCACATAAGATCAGCATGAAGTGGCGACTGTGATTTCGCTTCAAGTGATGGTATTGTTGTCCCATTTCGTTCGGTTTGCAAGGGTTCCCGGTGGCCTAAAATATAGTACTCGGCTAGTGTAAGGCAGCGATGTGGAAAATTATTTTCCATATTTGATTAACAATTTGCTTACAGCTTTCGAAATTTACCGTAATTAAAATGTTGAAATTTACCCTCTGAGGCCCTAGCACGAACATTTCGAACCCTTCAAGTCGAAGAGTCCACTGTATTTAGGATGAAAATGTTCGTGCTAGGCCTACAAGAGGCAAGTTTTTATCGTATCATGCTTTTAATCAATGCTAATGCAACCCAAATTGACACTAAGGAGGGTCCAATGTGAGCCCATTACGAATAATTTTAAAGTCGACTCTTCGACTCGAACGGTTCGAATTGTTCGTACTAGAGCCTCCGGTGTAACATTAAATTTACCGTTATCGTCGACAAGCGATCCTGATTGCAAATCACTTACGTACACGGATATAACTTACCCGGGAATTCTTGCAAAATTTTGAAATAACTATCTTATAAACTACATAGTTTAAGACACTTTATGCATATATTGTGCATATTGACATATAATCGTCTTGCAAAGTTCTTGTTTTTGTTTATTTGTCAAGTGCATCGCTTCTCAACCATTTTCACTTTGTAGCCCCACATAAAAGTTTCAAATTTAGATAATTTTAGTAAATAAGTCTTAAAACATTAAAATTTCATTCAATGTTCTAACATAAAATGTTTTACGTACTTTATTGCAACAGCATTTCGAACACATTGCATCTTGCAATGATATACAAGATATCCTAAGCCAGCTATTCCACAAAGGTTGACCATAATGTTCTATTCAGTTCTGAATTCATGAATAGATTAACCCCTAGGTATTACATAGCAACGTTGAGAAGCGATGGCCTAGTAAAGGTTAGTCATATAAAAGGCTTCGCAAATGTGTCACGTGCTTTGTGAACGAGAACTCTTGTAAACTTAGATTTTACTATGAGTCTTTATATCTATAATATTGTACTAAAAAAATGTAATTGACGTACAAAAGTTATTTAAAACAATGCTGGTTTAAACAAATTAATCTTGAATTTTTCAAACTATAGGCAGCAGGTAGATTAAGGGATCTAATTCATTGTTTTTAGGTGCTACTACTTAACCATTTGAAGATTCAGATTCACCTTGTAAGATATTTACAAGTAGAACATTTTTATATGCAATTAGCGAATGAAATGTATGTAAATAATCTATTCTTTACGTTTCTTCAACTTAATTTATTGTTTGTATGTAAAATATACCGTATTTTTTGTCGATATATATTTAGACTCTTTATTTTTTTCCTTAGGATCTCCATGCCTTGTCGGTAAGGTGAATCGGAATGTCTAAGGAACTGGTGCAGTCTCTGACTCCATTGGGCTATTGTTTCACCCTCCCCTAACGCAAGATAGATGTTGAGATATAGAGAATGTTCTCATAGTAGTTGTTAACCGCGACTTCGTCCGTGTAAAATTAGGCGAAAAATTTTAGCGTGATGAAATATAGCCTAAAGCTTTCGTCGATAAATGGGCTATCTAACACTGAAAGAATTTATCAAATCGGATCAGTAAATCCTGAATTTTCAGCTTGCGTATATTAATGTGGTATAATAAGAATGTGAATCTAGCTATATTAGTATAGAGTATAGATTCACATTCTTGGCACACCAAAAATATTTATTTATTTATACGCAGTTTGTACACATGGATGTATGTTTGATGCTCTTTCACAGAAAAACTATTGGATGGATTTTAATATAACTTTACAATAATATAGTTTATACATCAGAACAACACATAGGCTAACACATATTAAAAAATATCTTTATAATTGTAATAATATTATAAAAGCAAAAGTTTGTAGACACGGATGTATGTTTAATGCTCTTTCACAGAAAAAAACATTGGATGGATTTTAATATAACTTTACAATAATACAGTTTATACATCAGAATAACACATGGGCTATAAAATATATATGTGTGTGTGATATTGTGTGAATTACCCAAAATATAAAGATAAATGTCAAGTAGGAGAAAATTCTGCCATCTACGAGCTATTCTGGCGTACGCTGCAAAAACCGTTAGTTACAGGTATATAGATGAGGATGATGGTGATGATGATGGCAATGGTGATGATGTTGATGTCTATGATGATACTAGGGAATTTAAATTAAGAAAATGCTCCTTTGAATTGTCGTTTATTCTAAAATCTATCATAATTCGAAAAAGCCCTCGAGACAATCAGCAAGAATATTGATAGCTGAAATGCTAAAAAAACTATTAGCAGGCCAATAGCATAATTAGCCAGTCAAAATGTACCTAAATTAAAACACTCTTCCAATTTAAAAGTTAAAGAAAATTAAATCGAAACCCAAGTATATAAATCCTTTGATATAAATGTAATTTTGTACATAAAGGTACAAAAAATTAAATAAAAAGACGTCCATTTCAGAAGCGCTGTAACTTTTTAATTTCTTTGCCGCCAGTTGAGAGCTTCTACCGTAGCTTGATTGGAATCCCCAAGGAAAACGCAAACGTGGCCGTCCAAAACAGACTTGGCGGCGAACGGTCATTGATGAAGCGAAGTTCATTGGAAAGACCTGGAGCGAGTTAAAGAGGGAAGCTCAAGATCAAACAAAATAGAGATGCACTATCGACGCCCTATGCCCCATCTAGGGGATACAGGAATGAAGAGAGAGATAACTAACTGTGCGTCTTGGTGGACGAGCGGGGCACCCAGCAATACGGGCTTGCGCCTAGTGCAGGGGCTCTTGCTACATGTTGTTCTGGAGTTAATATACTGAATAAAGCTATTTTTAATTTAATTTTTTTTAATAAACTTTTCTTCAAAATTGTTCTTTTTTTTAATTCGTACAATAATAAGCTAAGAACTAACTCCATAAATATAATTGCTGCCTGAAAAGGGATTCTATTTATATTGTAATAAGTTGACAAAGACCGAGATATATTTAAGTAAAAAGTAAAGAATCTTTTAAAAAAAACTTAATATTTATGCTGCTAATGTAACATTTTAAAAACTTTTTAATTTAGTAGCGTATCCGGCAGAAGTTGCCTGCCCAAACGTAAAACTCGGTAAAAAAAGGTATCCTAGATAACGACAAAAGCGCCATCTACCGGGATGATTTGTTAATCTAAACCACCCATCAAACGCAAAAAAAAAATTCATTCAAATCGGTCCAGCCGTTTTGGTGGAGTTCAGTGACATACACACGTACAGTAGAAATATACATATATGTATGTAAAGATATGCATTTATTTTGTTTCAGAATCCAGTTACGTTATTTTTGTGTTTGTTAAATTTTTTCGATGTTAAATTAAATCAATCGGCTCCTACTGTAATAATTATTATCCCCTTAGCCCATACGTTACAAAAACCCATATCTTCAGATTATATTCTCAAATGGAAGCCAGCCAGAATTTAACACATATGTGTGGTTATATGAAACATGAAATTCCATAACTCCGTTTACGAAATTAACATAATGCTTATCGCGTATCAGACACGTTGGCCGCAACGTTTTAATTGCATTTTGCTAGAGACCAGACACTGCAGGAATGTTGAGCAATATTTTGGCTCTAAAACACAATGGGTCTAATTTGTAACGCTGGAACTCTAATCGGGATTAAATTTGGCTTCCGTATAAATTTTATCATAGGGAAAATTCTTCTTTATGAGCAGGGGAAAGCTTACTTTTTTGGCATGACCTTATTTCTATAGTCTATTCTAAATTACATTGGTATATATTTTTTATGTATGTACAGCGAATACGCTGAGATTTATAATCCGATTTACGTGATTCATTTTTAGATGAAAAATTTAACATATGTATGTAGTTTGCCCCATTAGTTTTCATTTTATGGACATTTTTTTAATTTTTATTATTTTTTATATATATATGTTATACGATTACTTCGCCATTTGGACCGATTTTGATGATTCTTTTTTGTTTGGCAGATCTTACTTTAGGTCCCAAAAAATTTTATAAAAATCGGTCTTGCAATTTTTGAGAAATCACCAAAATTCTAAATATTTATATAAACATCGATGATCTTTTAATTTACTCCGAAATCTCACATTAGAGCAGTGCGTTAAATCTCAGTCAAATTTTCAATCATCAGATCTATGTACTTCAGTGCATAATATCTAAAGACTAGTTTTTTATACTCAATATTTTATTTCACGCGATTAATACCAAAACATGCGTAACACATCATTTTTCCTCCAATAAAAAATATAATAAAATAATTTGAAACGTTTTTGCACTTTAATATTAGGAACCTGCCATCCGAAAAATCGAGGACTTAAAAGCTCCTCGTGTCGATTTAAGCCCTATGATTATTCGGTGACATCGCAGCGTTGGCGGAATATTAAAATATAGTGCCTTCCG
The DNA here is from genome assembly GCA_024363005.1 of Charaxes varanes. NCBI lineage: Eukaryota > Metazoa > Arthropoda > Insecta > Lepidoptera > Nymphalidae > Charaxes > Charaxes varanes. The sequence continues at coordinate 40,484 of JANCMC010026851.1, read as the reverse complement.
CAAATATCGTCCTCAAATTGCCTTTTTAGTATTGAATAACGTTTTGACTTCAGATTCTCGACAGGTACTCAGTAGATGGGCAAACTATACTGTTTCAAAGACTCTTAGCATGTAAACTTAAAAAGATAGGTATGCTAAATTTAAAGACATAGGTATACTCACAGTTGCTGCACAGTAAATATGTATTTATCAACATAATGTTTGTTAGAAAAAAAAACTTTATTAAAAACAGACAGGCAAATTAGAAGCAGGAAAAAACTTGTGACTCCGTTCCTGCGCTTGGGTATGGTACAGAAATCGTTTGTGGACGCGAGTATACGCTTCTTTAACAAATTCCAGATGCCATATTAAATCTGCCTATATAGTTAAATTTAAACAGTATGTTAAAAACATGCCTATTCATAAGACGTATTATACAGTCGCAGATTATATTAAAGTTAAAACTGCTTGAAATTGAGACGCTCCAGCTTTGTAATTTATAGTTAACATGCACAAATGTAATTTAACTCAGTTTCGTAAGAACTATTTTTAAAAGAGTGTCTAACGAGTTTCTTGCTGATTCTTCTCGTGACTCGACTCTTCCGAATCAGGGGTAACTTTTAAATTATTTGACGATTCAAAAGAGCTTGTAAAAGTCTACTTGAATAAAATATCACTTGAATTTAAATTTATACTGCCAATTTTGAAACAAGTTTGACTACAGAATCCGAACATCAATTATTTTATTTTTAAATTTTATATTATACGAACGATATAAGAAACATACTAAAGAATACAAACAAAGAATAATGTAAGAGTTCAATAAGAAATGCAAATTTTAATTAAATTGTTTCCAAGATGATCAAATCGTCGATATTTGAGACGAAATTCAGATCACGTCGTGCGGATTATGGCTTATTTTGATGCCTCTTTTTCTTCGTTTAACGCTAATCCCGTCTACCCTCAGACTTTTGCTCTGCTGAGTTTAGGACTAAGCCCCACTTTGCCTCATAAGTGTCAATGTCAATTTAATACATCTTAAAACTCACTAGAGATCACCGGCTGGTCGAAATTCGCCCACAATCCTTTTAACTATAAAAAAAAAATAACGAAATATAATGTTAAATTACGCTTTGACACCACCCAATGCGTATGTAAATGGTGTAAATCATTTGGCATTGGTGTGCGTGCGGTTTTATTTTAAAAATTATTTAATATATTAATATGGCATATAATAAAAAATATTAGCTTTCTACGCCTTCCTCTATATAAACTACAATTGTGCCAAATTTCATACTCATCCGTTCGCGCAATTTTCGTGAAATGGTACCTAATGTCTTCGCTTCACATATTAATATATAAATTTTAACTTTATGTATTAAAATGTTCACATAGCTTTAGCCATAAGTTATAACTCTATTATATTCTAGTATTGCCGACTCTGAAACCGTCCCTTTTACGTCATAAGTTGCAATAACAACTTAATATATTTCACAGATTATCCTTTATCCTTCGTCGCTTATTTTTAGTTTGACACTAATTCCCGTTGGCATCAGACTTGGTCTCTCCTGACTTTAAAGCTAGGCTTTACAGATTACAATATATTTTCCCCTTCCATTTGTCGTTTACCACACAATTTTTTAGTTCTCTTGACACACGAAACGAGAATTATTCGTATATTTATAAAGTGCCGCTAGAATATTATAGTGCTCCTTACCTTCTTATTTACAGAAAATAAAAAACGAAAAAAAATTACAGCCAGTCGAGACTGTCTAAAGGCTATAAACGGAAGGAGAAATTGAATGTATTTGCTTGTATGCCAGCCACCCTAACTAGCTAGTTAATAATTACACCCTTTATTTAAAAAATGTTAATAAACATTTTAGACAACGTACAGTCATGACGACAAAATTGTCTCCGGTGAGACAACATGTCACCTATTTTAAAAAAATTAATCGACAACATTTGAAGTCATCGGATAACGACAAAATTGTCGCTATGAAAGACAAAAACGTCTCAAGATTTTTATAGACAGTCAAGAGTGTGTAATGTCTCTAAGCGGAAGGTGAAATTAAACGTGTTTGAATGCCAGCCTCTCTAACTATTTACCTTTGCTCAAAATTGTTCATAAAATCACTAAATTTATAAAGTTTTCTGAAGTTGACTATCATTAAGAGAAGAGTCCAAATATTCCGTCATTTAATCTATATCTTTAATACTCTATACTAATATATAAAGCTGAAGAGTTTGTTTGCTTGAACGCGCTAATCTCAGGAACTACTGGACCAATTTAAAAAATTCTTTCAGTGTTTGATAGGCCATTTATCGGGGAAGGAAGGCATTGAATTCATTTTTTTTAATAATTTTACATAGGATTAGATTAAGGAAGGGAGGAGGTCGTGGCCTTATCAGTGGTCGGCATTTGAGTCGATCACTAGGTTAGGTTTCTCTTGCTGCGACCGGGTGATAGATGGGTGAGCCATTCTAACACTGGTTTATATTTGATATCCGACCTCCTCCGTGTACATCGGTGTACATGCCATGCTTAGTAAAACAACATACATTGCTCTATTTGATAATTAATATAAAATACGGTTGTTATGATTACGCTTTGATATCATCCCGTAATAAAATGTATACATGTGTGTCTAAATCGTTTGGCCTTAGTGTGTGTGAGGTTGTATTTTAATCATTTAATATCTTTATAACGCATATTTTTTTTAAATATTAGCATTCGCACAGCTTCCTCTACATAAACAATAATTGTGCCAAATTTCATCCTCCGTCCGCGCCATTTTCGTGAGATGGTACCAAAAGTTTTTTCTTCAAGTATTTTTCATATAGATAGAAGGAGCAAAATTTTTCTTATAGATTTTCTTTTTATAAAGACATTATTTTTATTCCGATTAACTGTAATGGCATCGCACCAAATTAAGTCCCACATAATCCACCTAATGTATTTCTCATAATTAATTTCGCGATTTCGTGCGACCCTCGATAATCTGTCCCAAATATTAGGCTTAAAAGATAAACCCTCGCATCTTACCTGTTGTTTAAAAAGGATCCATCCTTTGCCTCATATATAAGGGATATTTTCAAATTTAACTTATCATTTATTTTAGCAACGTCGAGGGCAGATGTTGTTTGATCAATGCTCGTTGCTAAACCAACTAGAACACTGAATTCAACAAAAGTACTGCGTGCATGAAATACTAAACTGCTTTGCTTAAATCCGCTAATGAATACGAGGGAAAATCGGTGCAATGCTGCAACCCGAAAGCTACGCCAACGAATCCTGGTCACTCGTATTGTACAATCAACAATTGAATTTAATTTAACCGTAACGTGTTTCGGAAGGCGCGTTAAACAGTGGGTCCTAATTAATGTCACTCAGTGATATTAGTCGTCAGGTTGTGGAGATTTTTGTCCGTCCGTCTCTCTGTTTGTTCCTGGTAGTCTCCGAAACGGCTGTACCGATTAGGACGTGACTTTCACTGATAGAGAGCTGATTTTACAATAAATAACTTAGGTCACTTTATTTTCAGCCGAATAATTAGGGTTGTGTACAAGAAAATAAAAACCATCGGAATTTAACAAAATCACTGATTTCACGCTGTTCAACTTTATAGTGAAAAAGGTTTAGTACCTCATTTTTTTTTAGAAAGTTTACAAATTGACGTATAGGCGTGCGAACAAAATTTTCCTGCAAAAATATTATAATATCTTGTAAGGGGCGTGTGTTTTAGAAGCCGGGAATAGCGCACTCCTTCACGGCGCAACTGATTCAATTTTGCTTCCTCTAACCTGAAATATACAAGTCTTCATATTATAACCTATTTAATCTTTATATATAACCAAATTAATAGTTGATATGTATTTTCTGTGTGAACTTAAGGCAATCGTTCACATGCTTGCAACTATAACATAATAGCGATAAACTTAGCCCAGATTAAGTTTTTATGTCCCTAATAATTCTATAATTTGTAGAGTTTGATGCAGGCTCTTTTCAGTGCAGGGCACATTGAAACCCTAAAATTTTGTCACTAAATAATATAATAATAATTTAATAAATAAATAAGACGAAGAACTACCGGAAACACATTATGAAGGATGGCACTGTCGATTTGTGTCGAGCATGTCACCGCCCTGGGGAACCTTCTAGTATGATCGATTCTACTAAGTTTGAATGCTCGATAACTGGTCAGATCCACTATGGGTACGCTAGCTGCTATTGTCACTCCTTCTATGCCACCCGTAACAGAAATATCCGCATTCTTTCTCTACTCCCCATCTACCTTAATCTCTTTTACTCCATCCCTTTCTGTAACACCTGCCTTTCTAATTAGAGGTAGCGCCAAGCTTGTAGCCGAATTGGGCCGGCGCGTACCAGTACCTTTTTCTTACTTAAGATCAGCGTGAAGCGGCAGCAATGCTGTCACGTCAAGTGATGGTATTGTTGTCGCGTTTCGTTCGGTTTGTGAGATTTCCCGGTGTCTAAACTTGTCATTAAAGGCTGGCAACGTATCTGTTTCTCTCCTGGTCGTGCAGGTGTCCATGGGAACGTAATGCAAATGTGCTATTACCGTTAATCAATGTTTTACTCTACACGACAAAACCAGACGATGACACAATTCAGACTCCTTTATACGATACGACATGTAAAAACGATCGTAACAAAATTTAGTTGATCTCTCAAAGATAACACATCACAGTCATAAACTGAGCGATTAAGTTTTAGGTCTAAAGTGAGTGCATGATACATGCAGCTTCGTTTCAACGTCCCCTTTCAGCCAATCAAAGAATTATTACAATATCTCCATCCAATATCTCAGATACACCTATTTTTGTTTTTTTTTTAACAAAAAACTTATTTTGGTTAAAAAACAAACCAGTAATAAAATATCATTAAAATAACATTTCAATGTCAATAATCACTTCGTTAACTATTATTTAGTACATAATTTGTCAGTAGTTCCTGAGATTAGAGCGTTCGACAAACAAACTCTTCAGCTTTACTTATTAGTATAGATACTAGCTTTAACCCCATTATTATATTTGCAATAAGTAAATTGGCGAACAATGGGGTATGAATATCCTTTTAACTATTTAGTGTGAATGAAATATTTTATATCAAAATTTTCAATATGGTAATTTGCTCATGTTTTGTCTTCTGATATTATTACAACTGTAATTCTTTTAAATAAACTTAGAGATAGTAATTTTTAACTAGTCATCCTCACTAATATTATAAATGTAAAAGTAACTCTGACCGTTACGTTAACTCTTAACAAATTTAGATAGAGAATTTCGGTATAGAGATTATTTATATTTCGGTGAAGGACATAGGCTACTTTTATCGCGAAATTGAAATATAATCGTTTGGCATTGGTGTGCGTGAGGTTTTATTTTATTCATTTAATATATTTATAATGCATATTTTGCACAAATATTAGCATTCGCACACCATACTCTGTGTAAACTGTAATCGAACCAAATTTCATACACCTCCGTTCGCGCAATTTTCGTAAAATGATGCCAAAAGTTTTTGTTTCACGCATTAAATAGAGTAATGTCTCATTTGAGGTTTAATGTTCAACCAGGTTGTATTTGTCACTATTCGATGAAAAGTTTTATTCCTTTTTTTTCGATTATATTATGTTTAACCTATTTCCTCGTAGCACATTGAAAAAACGTGGCATTTGTCCTTTTACAAAGGTGCTAGAGCGTGAAGATTCCACGTGAGTCAATAAGCGATGTCATGTGTTCAAATTGCCTATAATCATCTAGCGAAACACCCGTTTAATACATGCTAAATAAAGTTGTAACGCCTACATTTGCATCGTGATTTCAAAAGTTGCAAATAGATGGCGCTGTTACAAGAATTTGCATTTGTATCAAATTTGAAAAAGATTCCATAAGAAACTCTCAGATAACGATTAAAATACAATTTGTATTAACTAAGATTTAAGTTAATCTTTACGTTAAAATTTTTACACATTACATTATATAACACAATTAGATACAGACGAAACAAACTAACTTTATTTATCTTAATCAAATGTTACAAAGTACAATAAGTTGACTTTTATTACACAATTACGCAATATACCAAATACCTGAAAAAACTATGTCATGACAGTTTTTTGTATTTGGAAATGATATATTTGGAATTCACAGGTTTCATGAAGTAGTGCTCTTTGGCATTTTTGGTATTTCGCCAGGTTGTACAGCAGGAAAGCCATAGACGAGGTAATCTGTTCCGAAAAATTGTATTACAACAAAGAGAGAAAAATTAAACACGAAAGGTGATACAAATAAAAGTTAAAATAAATAAAATTGAAGTGTCTCTTCTTTACATCGAAATTATTTTTTGACGTGATAACGTCTTGAAAATCTATGAACGCTGGCTGCACGCAAAAACGCATAACTCTCTAACAATTTTCTTGGATGCACAATAATCTACAATTGATATTGAATTAAATTACACCGTACTGTAACCCGCGAAATTGTGAAGGTTTTTTTTTTTTTATGCGGAACCCTAATTAGCTTTAGCTGAAAGCAAAATAGCCTATGTTATTCCTTGTAAAGTCAGCTAATAAACGTTAATTCATTCTTTCTTAACGATATGTTTATGATTAAGTACAAGATCACAATTTCAAGACTTTATCTGTTAACAAATTTACTAGAACCTGTTTATAAAATTAATATAAGACGTGTATCTTAAATAAGTATATTTAAGACTTGATCGCTCTCATTTTTTATAGGGCGACTATAAAAAAAAATATGGCATGAGTTCATTCTCGAGACTTAATAAATGTATATATTAAAAAAATAAAATATATAAAACTTCATTTTTTTTATAGATATACTGAGACTAATTAAAAAATATATTGCATGATTCATTTTCGAGACATATTAGAAATGTTAAAATGATATAAAATAGTACAATCAAATGCAGATCGATACATAAACTACATGAATTACTAGAAAAATCTAGACAGCATTCGATTAACACATTCATACCCTGCTGCCTGCTCGTCTGCGCCCTTGTAACATAAAATATATATATATATATATCTCTGTTTGGTTTGCGATTCGGATAACCTTTGGAATGGCTTGTTAGATTTTTATGGAAGACACGATATTATTCACTGATAGATATAAAATCGCTACAAAGTGTTCTTTTATCCTTAAAATTCCAGGGTTACTGAGATTAATAGAAATATTGAAAAACCTAACATGATAATTAAGAAAACAATCTACTATAAAAGGTAGATGCGGTTCAAAAATCCAAATAAAAAGCTTTTTAACTATTCGGCCGTACAATACAATACCACCATTATCAAAGGACACCATGAACGTCAAAAGAAACATGTCAGTGTACACATACCAAAGTGTATAGATCTGTTTCCCAAACTTTATCTCTCGAGGTTATTTTTACACATTTTCTGCGTAACCCACCACATTTTTTCCATGACCCACTAAAACTTTTGCATATAATGCAAGCTAGGTGAATAAAAGTAAATGTAATGATTTTTTTTCGACCTGTCACAAGTTAAGGTACGATACCAGTGGCTTATAAGGGTGGTTCCAATTTCTGTACATGGTTTGTAAGTATACAGTTTATGAAAAAAAACAGAATATAACTAAACTACAGACTACACTACTAATAACTAACTAACTAAATAGCGGAACTAATCCTTCATTAAATTAACCTTAAATATTGATCGGACCCGGTACCACAAGAATATCAGCCCGCCCTTGTATCCGTTGAGCAATTAGGCCCTTATTTTTTCTGATACCACACAAATAAAGTAAGGTAACTGACGCTCATGGCTTTGTTTACATTAAAATATACAAGCTCTATATTTCAGTTATGAATTTAAGATCTGCAAATCTAGGTCAAACGTGTTCTTAATATAAACATGTTTTAATTTGTATTTTATTAGAGAATAGATCAACTGAATTCTTTCTCATTTTGTCAATTTTAGGTTACATTTCGCTTGGTGTTTTGGCAAGTAAGGCACATTTCACACTAGCAACAATTTTTTTTATCAAAAATATAAAAAAATATTCTGAATAAATTATTAAAATATATCCAAAACGTTTTTAAATTTTTAACACCTTGTTTTCATTTACAAAACTAAAATATCTGACAATGATTATATATACAGCCGACTTCAAAAACTGACTGCTTTTTTTTGTTTGTTAACTCAGATTAGATCTGATACGCTATAAACGTATTTGTTAAATAACTTCAAAAGTTGTTGTCCGATTTCGTTCAAAATAATTTTCCTTAAGAGTTTTTAGCATGTTCTGTCAACCTGGAAAATTTCAAGTCTCTATGTCCAATAGTTTGGAAATACTAGGGAGGGGCCCATCTTACAGGCAAACAGACCTACGGACGGACGGACGAACAGAGCGAAATTATAAGGTCTCCTCGTAGTACTACAGAACCCTATAATGAATCCCAATTTCCATTGGTCACGGCATCACTCGTGAACGTCTGGTTATTGTCAAGAAAAGGTTCTTATTTTTTTTATTTTTTTTTATTATGTTACAAGGGGGCAGACGAGCAGGCAGTAGACACCGAAGTGCCTACCATCGCCCATGGACATCTGCACGACCATATAACTCAGCAACACTGTGAAAGGAGTAAAGCACAATGCGTGTAAAGAAACCATGTCGCATTTAATAGGACTAGCCTGGGCGCATAAATTGTTCAGTTTATGATCTAGAATTAATGTCCCCCCACTTCATTACCGGCTATTCTTCAATTTGCAGGGGAATGTGGGTCAAGAAAGAATTACTGTGTGAATTGGATCCAAAGGGCGATGGGGAGATAGAGGGTTGGTATGGGCTCTGTGGAAGATTTACGTTTATGTCTTGCTATTGTCTTATGATTGTACGGATTAAAGTGTTCCGTATACATTAATTTGAAGTATTATATTATATTACTGATTATTATTTTCGGACGGCTAAGGCGTGGAATGCTCTCCCGGCGTCTGTGTTCCCAGATCACTACAACATGGGTATAGTAACATAAGAAAAGAAAATTACTTTATTAATTAAATATATAAATTAAACACCACTTTAAAAAACTTACACTAATCATATTTTTCTAGTCTTTTTTGATTTAAAAAAAAACATTAAGGGTTACATATTTTTTTTTAAAGTTATTAAATACTTACGCTGTGGATAATGAGTTTTTTTTGGAAAAGATTGTTTAACGAGGAACATCGCTTTATTTTAAAATCCTCAGCGGTGAAAAGATGAAACCAAATCAGTAAGAACCTAGTTCAATTCCCGACCAAGCTGGCCATTTTCCCGCCAATATCTGACAGAAGCTTTAAACTTCGAAGAGTTAACGGTGATACATATATTAAGATTACACATATATTGAGATTTTACTAGTACCTAGTACTCATTAAAGACATTTTCTGTACATTAAAATTAATTTAGAGCTTACATAATAGGTAGCTTCGCGGGTCAACAGATTGAAGTTAAAAAATATGCAGCTATTCGCATAAAAAATATCACATCATTAATTATAGCTTCGGTTGTTTCAGCATAAAACTTAACGGACAGTTTTTCGGCTTTTATTCATCAAGGTCCAATCCGTCTAAATCATATTTTTATTAAAACTTATAAAGCAATCGGATATCTGTAATCTTTTGAGCGGTTAATTATTGAATCGTTTAACATAAAAAAGTATAATAATAAAATTATTTACAATATAAACTTGAAAAGAACAACTTTTAAGAGTAACATAAGCTTCTTAACAGCGTTAGCTTCATTCTTAGCTAATTTTCTCTTGTAGTGTTTAGTTTGAGAATTTCATTAATAGAGACTTTAAGTATTAAGTAGTTTTATATATTAGATAAGGTAATGTGTAGATTTTTTAGGCTACTATAGGACTGATATATACGATCTGTATAAAAGTCCCTAAATAAAGATATATATGGAGAAAGAAAAAAAAAAGAAATAAAAAAAAAATTCTTTACTTATAACTAGTTGCTACCCGCGTAAAAGTAAAATTTACTTTACTACACCTGTGTCACTAATATGCATGTATCATCACGCATAAAGAAAAACACAAAAAAGCAAAAATTAACACACGCACCTCTTTCTCTCTCTCTCTCACACACATACACACATATACACACATACATTATACACAAATAAGATGTTGTAAGCGGCCTAACAGTTTAAATTATTCTAGATGTTATTTATTTTCTTCTTTCTTGTTTAAATTTAAAGTATAAGTGTAATTGTCATTTGGTGTCAGTTATAAAAAAAATATTGTAAATTTAAAATAAAACCTGTTAAATTACCTAATAAAGAAAAATGAAATTAGGTGAAAATTTTTAGCGTAACGATATACAGCCTTCCTCGATAAACGGGCTATCTAACACTGAAAGGATTTTTCAAATCAGACAAGTGGTTCCTGAGATTAGTGCGTTCAAGCAAACAAACAAAGAGACAAACTCTTCAGCTTTATGTATTAGTTTAGATAATAACCCAATTCAAAAAAGGAGAAGGCTCCTAATTCGACTGTATTACTCTTATGTTTGTTATCTCATAACTATCGACTGGCTGAACCGATTTTGATGATTCTCTTTTATTTGAAAGCTGGCGCTTTTCGCATGGTCCCGCCAATTTGGTTGAGTTCTGACAATTTTAATTCGTTTTTTTTTCAAATCGGATGATTTTCGAATATTTCAGTAGTTTCTGAGATTAGCGCGTTAAAACAAACAAACTCTTCCAGCGTTATATGTTAGTATAGATAATAACCGAATTCAAAAAAGGAAAGGGTTCTCAATTCAAATGTTATTTCTTTTTTGTTTGTGAACTCATAACTATCGACTGAGTTCACGACAGGCAGGTATTTCCTTACAAGTTAAACGATTGTAGGCGGTATGTTTGCATTAAATAAAATTATTAACATAAAAAAAAAACGAAGATGGCTACATGCTACATATAACCACGCTAAAATAGAATCTATTTTTTATTCAAATTTTACGCGAACTAATTCGCAGGCACTGCAAGTTGTTTAATTATATGTAAATTTATTAAAATGTTGGTATATACGAGTACGTATACACTATCCATTGTGTAAAAATATAAAGCTAGAGATCACTAGGTCAAAGAAAATCTTTTATAAACCAAAAAAAAATTTTCAATCGTTATTAAGAGCTTAAAAATATATATTTTAGGCCTATACAGCTTAAATCCCGGTTTTATTAATACCCCTAGGAAACAAAGATTTTTTTTTATCCGTAAAATTGCGTATTGTTGAAGTTATTCTAATTAAAAGTAAGAACAATAACAATGAAAAAAGTATTGCACTCTTTTTTAATAATTGTACGATTCGAAATGTTACTCACAATTGGTCGAATAATAATTAATGCAGTATTTACCGTCATATATAAAAAATATCGATTAAATTTGGCTCTCAGAAGTTATTTTATAGAAATTCTGTAATCCTATACAAAAAAATATGCCGAAAGTGTGTAAATATTTTTTTTATGTTAATTTATTCTCCACGTGCCATTATGTTATAATTGTTATAATATTTTTCATTATCT
>JANCMC010026851.1:0-28817 GCA_024363005.1 Charaxes varanes | reverse complement strand
GTGTAAATATTTTTTTTATGTTAATTTATTCTCCACGTGCCATTATGTTATAATTGTTATAATATTTTTCATTATCTTTTTACCGTAAAGAAACTATTTATACATAAAAAGATTCTGAAAATGACACTACAAAAGCTAACATGGTACTTAAATTAAAATAACTTAACAAATAAATGTTGAATAACAAAATACTTAGTTGAGATTGGACAAATGACCACTGGCTACAGTTAAAAGTAAAAACAAAAGTAAAGAAAAATAATATCGATTTTTTTTAAATTTTTTTTATTGTTTCTTTGAATTTACATTTTTTTTTAAATTTTTATAATTTATTTTAGTCTTTTTTAAACCATACAATGTCACTGCCCCTTTTAAAATGATTACAAATAATTTTAATGCAGTAATTTAAGTAACAGGAACATTAATAAAGTAAGTGGGCGATTAAGTAATAAACTACGAAGGAAGGAGCGATAGTAAATTAATGTTTACTTTACCTCATGGCCACAAATGTAATTCCATTATTTGACGTCTAATCGTCCATTCTTATTATCGTTCCGTGCACTCAAACCGTCACCAATAATCACTATATACCAGTTGATGTGCCGAAAAAATTGTCAATTGGATCTCATTTCACATCGTCATATTTGTGTTCCGAAATTATTACGTTAACACGGTATATCCTAGTTAAGGGTCAAAGGAAAACTCTGATCATATCGTTCGTGTCCAGTCACAGGCCGACTTTTATACACATTCGAAAAAAAAATAACAAAACCGATTTCGTAGCCGGTCCTTTTGTCCGTGTTAATAGAAAACGGAGTTACGCCGTAGACACGTCGTAGCAGTGCTACGGCTGGATCGCCACTGGCGGGGGCTATGAGTACCCGGACGGTGCACCCACACAGCGACACGTACACTGCGTACAGCTCACTCACACAGCGGGACTATCACAGGAGGTCCATAAGAGGAAGCGAGAAAGAAACATTTTTGAGACTGAAAATGATGTACACACAAATGGTTATTATACACGCACACTCACACACACCAGTGTAGACCTCCGATTTAAACTTGTAATCCCTAACGATGATTTGAATTTAAAGGATTTGACTAATCTTGAAACAGTAAAACAAGCACTGAAAGTCCGCTTCCTGCAAATGGAATATCCGTTTCCTGACGTCTTTGGAATAAAAAATATAAATATAGTTAATATTAAAAGTATTACATAACATTCTTGAACTCATCTCGTCGCTAATAGAATATTGTAAGAGTCTTTACATTGTCAAATTTGTCGGCAAAGTATACGTTATTAAAATCTATTGAAAGTTCACAATGAAGACGTAGTAATTAATTTACGATAAAATATCCTCGTGAACGTTTCATAAAACAAAAGTTGTTTCATTAAACATCATCTGGACGGTGTTAAGCAATACTATGTTAAATTAAGTAGTAAATTCATGAAAATTAACTTGAAAGTTGTATTACTAGATGTATTACCTTTTTCACCCATTACTGTGAGTGTACCATGGGTCACAGCTGAAAATCAGCGTAATGTTTTATGTGTTTTGCACGTAATTCATTGTCACTGTCACTCACTAATATCCTTTGTAGAGTCTATCTCCCCATGATGCTTCGGTGTCGAAGCGAAACGTGCGTTGAAGCAAATCGGAAAATCAGTGTAGTGCTGTGCTTCGGTGGCGGATTCGGTGGTGTAGCTTTCGGGGTGCAGCATAGCACCGATTTTCCCTCGTATTCATTCGCGGAGGGGCTTAACAAAATAGTTTCCCCCAAGACCTAACAAATAAGCAACAACAACATTATAAGAATCTGTCATGCCATTTCGGAGTAGTTAAGGATCAAACATTGTGATACGAGAATTTTACATTTATACCCCACATCTATACTAATATATAAAGCTGAAGAGTTTGTTTGTTTGTTTGTTTGTTTGAAAGCGCTAATCTCAGGAACTACTGGTCTGATTTGAAAAATTCTTTCAGTGTTAAATAGCTCATTTATCTCGGAAGGTTATAGGCTATATATCATCACGTTAAAATTAAATCATTTTTTTTTGCCTGATTTTACGAGGATATATAATAGGATAGGACAGAAGCAGCAAGTAATAGAGATACCTGGAAATCTCTAGAGGAGGCCTTCACCTTCGAATAGCGAGGGTAGTTTATATAGAGGAAGGTGAGCGAATGCTAATATTTTTTTTAAAACGCAAAATATTTATGTATAGAGTTATTTAAAAAAAAACACAGGCACACGAATGCTAAACGATCTACACCATCTATAAACACACGTATTGGATGATTTGAAAGAATAATTGTGACAACCGTATGTTATATTAATTGCCATATACAAGTTTGCTGTAAATAGAAGAATATCTTTCGTACCCAAAAAGGTTTGTGGGCGAATTTCGACCATCCGGCGATTACTAGTTTCATAAACGCTTATGTGTTTAGTCCACAAGAAAAGTAAGAGCAAGTTCTTATATTACTCATAACCCTTTATCAAACATGACGTACTAAGTGACTTTAAATGATAAGAAATCTGTCAGGAATTTGATAGTTAATTATCAATTTATTCATGTATTCGATTGTAAATTCGCCCACCAGTAATAGATATTGCATTTTTCCAAATTCATTGTTAGGAGCGACTTCTGGTATTACTAGATGGACGGTATTCGTATCTCTGGCTACTTAACTGTCTGATAGCGAATCCACATCTTGTTTATAATATTTTACTCCAGTGTTACAGGTATTTGATAGAACAACTTTTACATTTTTAATGTTTATGTAACTGTTTTTTAAAATGACGATTTTGTAGCTACTTTGCGCTTAAAAAAATTACCACGTAAACAGAGCTGACGTTATCTGAACGTAAACAGAGCTGACGTTATCTGAACGTTATCTGAGTATTTATTCATTATTATTGATTAAAACTAGAGAGTCTTAGTTTTGTATACCTTTTATTTATTATATAGGAGACTAGATTTTCCATGTAGATAAAACATACTAAAAACTCGTTAGAAAAATTATTTTGAGCTAAATCGGACAATATCTTTAAAAGTTATTTAACAAATAACTAAATAACGCGTATCAGATACGTAGCACTTCTATATAAGCGTGTCTTGACACGCTCTTGACCATTTTATTTATTTCTATACTGTCTTCAAGTCGTATCGATTTGCAAATTGTGCAAATAATGTGTTAAGTAACAATGTTACAAAAATGTAACAGGAATTTTTGTAACACTGTTACTTAAAGTGTACACAAATTATCCGGCAAAGAATAAACAACTGCTTACGAGTTCACTGAATAATTGGTGACCGGAAACTCCACATGCCAAATATTTCGCTTTGTGCTAAAATATGCAATAGCGTCACCCACAGGCGCGGCCACCCTGGGCAATCTGGAATCCATCTGGGACATACTGGGACGAATTCAAATACAAGTTTGAATTTAAATTCAAATGATATTTTATTCAAGTAGAATTTTATAAATTTTTCTGAATGTTAGCCGTCTAAAGTGCATTCGAGCACACAATTTGCGACAAAGTCCATCCACCAGTTCAGGCGGGGCTTAGCAAAATTCTTTTTATAAAAGTTAGAAAAATTCATTATGAGAAATCACAAATAAAAAAATTAATGTATTTGTAAAAAAGAAAAGTGCCTAAAGGCTATACATTCATAACCTGACCATAACAATTTATACTTATTGTTATATTCGTGGTTTTAGCCGCCGTTCGTCGGTTTACAATCAAACAATCAATCTTATGAACTCGCCGAACGCGCATTTCTCATGTGAGAAAGAGGTACTGGTACCCGGACGCGCCGGCCTAATTCGGCTACAAGCATGGCGCTACCTCTAATTCATCGTATCATATCTATAAGTACGTATTTAAAAAACGTGTATCACAGGCGTCTCTTACCTATAACACAGGCATTGAGTTGCCCAATTTAGGAAAAGACGTCCGTGTGTCATATACTCCCCTGTATTTATTTAGTCATATATTATACTAGTTGTTACCCGCCATTTAGTGCGCGTTTATTCCAATCATTTTGTCAAATTGGCGGTTTTAGAGTAACCAAAGCGTTAGTAAGTAGTAGTAAAGTTAGTTTAAAGTAACTTTACGAATAACCTTTGTAGAGTCTATCTCCTGATGATGCTTCGGTGCCGAAGCGAAACGTGCGTTGAGGCACATACGACTTCTTCAGTGGCATACTACTAGGGTTTTAGAATAAGACAAGCCGAGGCATAAGTTTTTTTAGTTTTTAAAGTCGAATAGCTGAAGTTTAGAGGGTTACTTATAACCACAAGAAAGGCAGACCGATAGACGGACAAAAATGATTTTAATTTTTTTTTTTTACAAATGCTATCATCTATAAGGATGATATACGTTTAGTATATCAATTTTATTTTGACTAAAGTTAATATTTTAAAGTTTGAGACAATTTAATTAGTCTATTTAGTTGATGATGAGGAGGTGACCTAATCAGTGGTCGGCATTTGAGTCGATCGCTAAGTTAAGTTACTCTGGCTGCGACCGGGTGATAGATAGGTGACCCATTCTAGCACTGGTTTATATTTGATATCCGACCTCCTCCGTGTGGATGTGAAATAAATGAAGTTATAGTAACAATTGATTATAGTCTTGTATCTCAGACTTGTCAGTCGGGTACTTTATGATGCATTGGAAAGGATATAGTATACTGTACAAAAAGTAATTTTTAGCCTTATTTTTCGTATAAATACAAAGAAAAAAAGACTTATTAATTAATATAAAAGTTTTGACGTTATTGGAGCCAATTTACGTTCTTACATTACTTTAACTGTTTCTTTAGAGAAACTATAATAAAAGGAATAATTTTATTGAGTGCTATGAAAGTGCTCTAAAAATATACCTCTACCTTTGCTTGTCCTGTGCGGGACTGTTCTTCTGACTGAGGAGATCCTCGGTCCAAAATAATTCCAGTAATGGAATTACTGGAATTATTTTGTTTGTCTGTAATATATTAAAAGAAGTGTCGTGTCCAGTGTCTCGCATTTACTACTTTGTTTGTGTTTCCTTTTCACTACAACCATAACTTTTTTGTTCATTAGGTACTTTGTTAAAGTACGCAAGGACTTAGGAAGGTTTTATCTCTTACGGTAATCTCTTAAAAATAACCCGGACATGAGCGAGTTCTCAGCCTATAATAATTACTATTCAAAATTAATTATAAGCTACATTTATTAAAAAATACCTTTTAAGGCTTGCCTTTGCCTGGTCAAAATCGCAGAATTTTGTTTAGTATTTATTTATTTTATTTTATTTTTATTAATACATTGCCAACAAAATACGCACGAATACAGTCAAAAATAAACGTTCATTAAAATAAACATAAAATGTGGTACCTCAATTATAGGCGACGACTACATGCATGCTTATGGTACTCCTTGCATTATCACCTATCTGCGACTGAAAGTCCCATCAAAACCGATCCAGCCGTCTTAGAGATTACCCGGAACAAACAGACAAAATTTTTTAGCTTGCGTTTTTGTTATAGGTATAGTTTATATAGTCATATGGGATTATTAAAAACAATAATTTCATCCCTACAGACAGACACTTCAATTTCATTTATATATACATCTTTTATTTATTATCATTCATACACCTATATATAACAATTAAGTCAACCCGTATAATATTCATTTAATCCATAAAGCTTATGGAAAGCAATCAAAACAACGATTCGTATTAATTCACATATAATCTGTATTGACAGACACACAATGGAAGTACGTTGAAAACTAATTGCTGTACGTAATTCCAGCCAATAAATTTACATATGTTCCGGTAAAATTATTCATTTAATAAATGATAATCAAGATATTCGTTTAATGGGGGGTTTAAGATTATATTTCGCCTTACAGGACATCCGCAAACAAACAAGTCCAGAAGAAATTAAGTGTTTATTAACCAAAAACATACATATACATTTAATTAGGAATAGTACAGACATTACGTAATCCCGTATCGGCGGTACCTATTTACAATTAACAAGTGGCACTATATAAGAAAGAGGCAAAGTATAGAAGTGGCACTATTCCAAATCAGACATTAAGGATAACAAAAGCCTACGGAATCCTAAAATAACTCTTCTACCTAGCCTAGCTTTATTCCAGTCTAGTACCAGGATCCGCTTAGACTGCCGTCTGACGTCAGCGCCAGATTCCCTACATCTCAAGACTAATTCAATGACACTAATCAAGGAAATGAAATACGGAGAAGGTTGTATATTGGAAAACCATTCTTAGAATTGGTCACCAATCTATCATCCGGTCGCGCTAAGAGCTACTTAATTTAGCAATCGACTCAAATACCAGCCACTGATAAGCTACGACCGTCTGGGAGTCCAAAAATAATTGAATAGCAGAAAATGCTCGGCATCAAGTACCAGGAGAACATAATAAATAATTGGTATTGAAACATCTGCGAGTGTCGTTCGACCACCTGTCACCATAACTTTGGTCCCTCCAGCGACTTCATTTATCATTCCGTGATTCATTTGTTTACGCCCTAGGGAATAACCTACATTTAGACAAAATTTAAGTTCTCTTTGATACATAAATCTACCGGTGAAAGATGTTTTTGTGCGTGAAAAAAATGTTGGGAATTATATTTTACTTTTATTCTCGTTATCCTTAAACTGAGCTGTGAAGGTTATATTGCGGAGACACGTGTACAATTTATAGAAAATAAATCGAGAAAGGCTATCTTTTTTACTATTTACTCTTTGTTTGAATTGGCTATGGATATTTAAATTAAACAATAAGCATCTGATTTGGATTGAAGTCAATCGTATCAAACAGAAGAAAACGATGTAATCTAGGGTGTAGTGTGTGAGTTTAGAAGAACTACAGTTTAGAAGAGAAGAGAAGACTAGAGTTTAGAGAAACACTCTTCTTTTAAAGAAGCTAGGGTTGGAGGTATTTGGGAAGAAAATCGATGGTAGAGAGTTCAACCTTTTTGCCATAGGTATGAAGAACATCGAAGCAAAGCGCTTCGTACGTGCTACCGGAATGTCCGTTACGAATGGGTGGAACTTCTCAAGGTGTTTGTCGGTACGGTGGTAGAAAAGTGAAGCAAAGATAAAGTTGTGTAATCCCTGAGAGTACTCTTCGAAGTATATACTGTTAAATACAGAGAGACAGGCACCCTTACGCCGGTTCTTCAGCCTCTCAAGTTTACGTTGCATCAGAGGACCATCTTCAATAAGTTTCCTACCGTAGCAATCAAGCGTCCCTGAGATGACAACAATACTCCATACATGATCGGATTCGAGCTTTATTTAAAGGCACTTCAGCATGGGTGAAGGTTCATCAGTGGGCGTACTTCAATAATAGTGGTTTTGGTTCATTTGGTATCTTCCATAACTTGGTTAATAAAACAGCATTTGAAGTTGAAATCTAAAATAGACAGATTTCTTAGCAATGCTCCATGGATTAACCGTTCGGGTCGTCGAGTCCATCGTATTGCAGAGGAAGAAAGGAACCGGAGCAGTGCCTGGATCTTGTGACCCAAGTGTAGGTTTGAGGGATTCCTTTAACGTATACACGAAAACTCACCTTGACTGCTCTTGTTACCTTCCCTACCCAACCAGTTCCGATCTGATCTCATCCTATAATGATATCCTTCTTTTAGTCTTCGACATGGTTCGTGACGACAAGATTGACCACTATCAATTGATCAATCTTATTTCTTCGAACGTCTCTAAGATTGCTAATAGATGGTGCTTAGCTGATGATGTAATGACATCCTCCTACATATAAGATAATCAGTTGTTCAGAACTGAAGTTTTGTTCTACCGTATTCAGGATTCTCCGATATTTGTCACAGTTTTAGCCTTGATTTCGATATACCTTCCAAAGTTACGGTTAAAAGATATATGAACGCCAAGGAGGTTAATGCAGCCGCTAGGCTGTTAGGATACACCTCGGAAAGTAGGAGCCATGATGAAAGGACTCCTTTTTGCAGAGACCAAGCACACCTGCGTTTTTGTCGCGTTTAAAGAAACTCTTTTTATTACTCCAAACAGACATATCTTCAAGAGTTTGGTCAATGCGACGAATCCGACTGTCCCTATCCTCAAAAGCACTGACGGCCCGATATCTCTCCGTATCGGTACTGCCATCTGCATAACCTAGAATGCCTGGCAGCAGAAGGTTAATTATATGGAACAGAAAGAGAGTTGCGGAGACAACCGATCCCTGTATAAAACAAAGTCGCGTCCCACCCTTGCACGCCTAGATCTTTTAAACTACGCAACGGATTTTAATGAGGTTTTCACCAATGAAATGTGATTTAAAAGGAAGGTTTATACGTAGAATACAATGCATTCCTGTGAAGCGGGGGCAGATTGCTAGTCAATCATAGAACTATTTTTTATTTCATGGCTCCTGCCTTACCGAATCTATACCGCCTGCTCTATCCAAAAAGTTTTACAGTTTTTTTTTATTAGTCTGCAAGGTCCCACTGCTAGGTTAAGGCCTCCCCTCTCTTAGACCCTTAGACTCTTCTCTCTCCAGAGCTACCCCAATCCACTCCAATCCAGTTGAGTCTAGCTGACTTTTTCTTTCTTTTTTTTATTAAGGTATTTAGTTAAAATTTCAATACATGCTGGAATTTTCGTATAGGCAATTCAGCAGGCAGTATTAAAACTACAAGAACATAATAAATGGCATCGGAATATCTAGAACTTCTCTCTGCCACCTGTCACCAAAACTTTGGTCTCCCGAGTTCCGCCATTTATCATCGAGCGATTCATTTGTTCGTGTCCACGGTATCAGCTGTCTAACTTAGGTCCCAGCTTCTTTGGTATTTTTAAACATTGATAATTCAGTACTTTTCTTCATAAAAGTTTATTATATATATTTTTTTCGTTATTAGATACTGTTCAACTACCCTCATTTAGTCTAGTTTATATATAAAAAAATTAAAGGTCAGCAAGAACAAAATTTTGAAAGCCGCGGGGCGTACAATGATGAAGTTTGGCAAGAACGTCTACAGTTTGTAGACATAATCGATAGGGCCAGATTACGGCGGTCTATTATATGATATAAGAATGAATGAAAATTTTGTTTTGTTTAAAAACCTTATTTTCTTCTCATCAATTTGTTTGAAGCAGTTTTATTAGAACAAAAGCCGGCTACGCGTTTGCGAGCCTTGTGATAGCGTAGTTGTCTATGGGCGTCGATAGTCACTCAGATGTTTGCCTCATATTATAAGAAAAATACATAATTAAAATCATATTATAAGAATGACGCAGATCATGGTGATTATTAGCGCCATCGTGATCAATCGTGATAGCACTAATTAAACCTTTATCAATCATGATGACACTAATTATTAATTAGTGATTACTTTTTGGTTTTAGTTGCTGGTAGTAATATATCCATAGCCTTGAGTGATTAAATAATTAATGCTATTGTTTTAATCGTCAATAAATCTATCATTTTTAATACTTTACCGGTTCGATTTGTTAAATTTTAAATAAAAGATAGATCATTCCAATTACAGGGCTTGAACCCGATGTTTTTCGATATATGAAGTAAATTTTTCCATAGACTTGTTTTATAAACAAATACGATGTAATAAACACACAATGCCGTATTTATTTCAGCTGTACATAGTAGTGACCACATGGCCATACTGTCAATTGATCACTACCGTACAAGTTTTTAACTACGTAGAAATTGTACTGTACCTGCAATGTTCTAGCATTTTTATGGCTCTACAAGTAGCATTGCTGTTTGCCAAATTTTACAAGAAACACATGTACGAAGGTAATCAGTGGGAAAACCTTAAATATTTTTTCTTTGTAACCTGTAAATATTTGTTAAGTTGAAAGTAATTAAATATTCAGACAATTATATTTGC
Source organism: Charaxes varanes (assembly GCA_024363005.1). Taxonomy (NCBI): domain Eukaryota; kingdom Metazoa; phylum Arthropoda; class Insecta; order Lepidoptera; family Nymphalidae; genus Charaxes; species Charaxes varanes. The sequence goes on along the minus strand of JANCMC010026851.1, from coordinate 18,899 downwards.
TTACTTTTTTATAATATTTTCCTCAAGTTTGATGTTTGAAATAATGAACCTGACATGAACGATGATAAGACACAGCATTTTAGCATTATTATTTAAATGTACAGTTCTATTAGCCAAATAAATATATGTAATTACATACTTAATTATTAAATTATGACAATGACGAAGTAAGTAGTGATGACATCTAAATATTTTAAGGACGGCTCTTACTAGAAATGGAAAAAAAATCAATGGCTACATTTCTTTAATTACAGTATTGAAATGAGAAATGTGCCCCATTTTGCACATTCATTTATATTTGGGGTTTATTATTATTCATCTAAAGTCGCCCCACAGACACATCCTTTGCAATATAAGTGGACGCTGGTAATAGACTGGGATAACGCTAGGTAGACAAGAGAAGTTTTGGTGTTAATAAAGGGAAATCCATTATCAGGATAAAAAATATTAAGAATATCCTTTACGTCTTTGCAAAACTTTCTTTTAAGCTAATTAACTGGCAAAAGTTAGGATCTAATATTCTTCAATATAGAATTGTTAATATTTATAAATCCAAATTTTTTTACGGAAGATTATGATGTCAAAATCAAAAACATGTAAAATAACGAATATATATAAAGGTTCAAATTTAACAACTGAATTCTAAAAAAAAAGCACAAATATTTAAATAAAATGCAATATAGACTCCTGGACTCGTAATATAAACTTTGTAATAGTTACGCTTTTCTTGCAAACTACATGATTACCAGAATTTTATATACTTAAAATATTACTTGATGATATGAAGTACAAAATTTAATTTAAGATCTGAAGGCTGATTCATGAATGCTTCTTCAATCAATATTTTTGTTTCCTTTTTTACTTTACCTCGTTCCAATTATGAATTGATCGACGTTACTGGGAGTTTGGGCGATGATGCATTTGATTCAATTCTGGAGTTTTATTGAAAACTTTTTTTAGGGTTCCGTAGTCCTACAAGGAAACCTTATAGTTTAGCTTTACCCGTCTGTCCGCCAGCAAAGTATGTTCCCTAGGTTTCCTAACTTATGTAGACACTTGAAATTTTCTATTTTCATAGGACATGCCAAAAACTCGTTAGGAAAATATTTCGAGCGAAATCGGACAAAAAGGCGATAGTGCTATCTCGCTCGCGTAGACACCAAATGTTACTTGTGTAGGGTGCGTACTAGTGTCAGCCCTCATTTAGTAGATAAGTTTGTGCCAAATTGTTGGACGGTACGTTCCCATTACTTCGTGATTATCCGTGTAACTAAAAGTGCTTTGTACAGTCTGCGAGAAGTTTATGACAAGTTGGTGTATTATTGATCCTATCAATAAGAACCCGAAGAAGACACCAACGTGTCCGTTACAATACGAATGTGCTATAAGATTAATTTTGCTACTTTTTTCATACAAAAAAGGGGTACAAACGGCCTAGGGTACATGATTATAAGCAACGATGCCCATAGACAACTTCAGTACCAGAGGGCTATCAGCTCTACCAACCTTTAGGTTAAAGGATTATTTTTTTATGTCTTCAAAACATGTATATATGCGTCCAAAACGACGCAACGTTAGTGTACAGACTTTAGATTGACTTTTATCAAGTTTAGATTTTTTGAACACAGATAAGTGATATTTATTTATGTATATAAAAACTTTCCCATTTATATATCTATAATAATGTATAAAGCTGAAGAGTTTGTATGTATGTTTCTTTACTTGAAAACGCTTATCTCAAGAATTACTGGCCCGATTTGAAAAAATCTTTCAGTGCTAGATAGCCCACTTATTGAGGATAGCTATATGCTATATATCATCACGCTGAAAATTTTCACCTAATTTTACGCGGACGAATTCGCGGGTAGAGAGAGAGAGAGACGAATTTCTTAGCATTCCATGGATTCACCGTGCGGGTGCCGGGTCCATCGCGTTGCAGAGGACTTTGCGTTTCGCTTTCCTCTGTTTATTTCTGAGCTTCTTCAGTTCTGACGGTGCGAGATTCTCTGTTAACAAAAAATATATATTCAATTAATTATCCTTAAGAAGAAGTACTTATTTTAACGCCCTTAACGCAAAGACACATTTTGAAGTATGATTATTAATTTTCATACAATTATAGAATCTGTATATTCCAAATTGTTATGTATTTCCCTTGCTCGTGCCATAACTTGAGAATGGCTGGACAAATTTTAAGTTTTTTTTTTTAACATTCGTTGAAGTGCGTAGAAGGTTCTAATGAAGAAGAAAACCCATAGAAATTGAGCAAATGCAATTATTTTCAGGAGAACAAACCATACACGCGCTTAACTACATAACAATCAAACCAAAATATGTTTTACTCAAGTAGATAATTACATGTAGTCCATGGAATCCTGTTGCTATAAAAAAAGTAGAGCCATAAATTCTATCTGCAATATGGTAATGTCAAGTAAAATTTCAATTATACGCACCTAATAATATATGTGTATAGCGCCGTAACATTCTAAAAAGTTTAAAGTCCGTCCGTACCAGCACAGCCATTATGCCATTTTAAAATCTTTTTCGTTATCATATAATATGGTAAAAAAAATTGGAAATAAATCGCTCTAAACGTATCTGAATTATTGTGAAATGGTGGTAACAAAAATTAAATAAGACTCAATTTATCTTTGGCTTAAATTGAGTTGAGAAATTTTGCCTTTGATATCATACGATAAATCGTTGTCGTGTCGTCGTCACCGGTCGTGAGGTATGAACAAGTGTAATTATAATGCTGCAAACATATTATATATATATATATGAATGGCGAGATGAATTGAAAAGTCATAAAATTCGTGTGACTTGATTTATGGATAATTCTAATGAGCTATGCGTGATATATATGTATGTATATACTCATAGCTATAACGGCTGACTAAGTTGATCAGTTTGAACATCGACTTTCGTGGATTATTCATAAATCAAGTCACATGAATTTTATGACTTTTCAATTCATCCCGTCCCTGCCACAAGTTGTCACATTTTTGAAACCCCCTCCTCCTTGGTGTGACTTCATAGATTTATGAATTTTATGCATTTATTAAAAATAATTAAAAGGAAACAGCACTTTAAAACTTTTTTAATATTTTTAATTTTAACATTTGGCGTCACAAAGCTTTTGACTCCCCCCTGTCCGTTGTCACGATTCGTCAGACATTCTTATAGTGGGTCCCGAGCTTGAGCAATGTTGCGCAAAGATTAATGATTCCAGGATATCAGGCTTTACGCTTCAGAGCTCTGTCGCTGACTAAACGAAAAAAGGGTGAGTTAGGAAATTGAAAATCCGAGGTTGTAATATAATTGTGAGTCAACATTTAATGTTATAACGTACTTGTAAAGTTATAATGTTAAATCTCTTTTAAAATCTCTATATACTCGTGAAGCTACTGAATTGATTTTGATAAAATTTCGTATCTACCTCTAATTAAGTCTAAATTAAAACATAGAGTAGTTTTTATCTCTATTATTTACCATAATTTTTTATTTTTATTGCAAGGGGCAAACGAGCTGGCGGTTCAGCATCTAAGTGATTACGCCCATAGACATCTTCGGAATCTGAAACAATAACATATGTTAATTGATTTTAAAACCTGGAAATTCTCCATTCAACCAACGAAATTGCTTCATTCTTTTTGGATAGGTATAACCAAGGTAAGATATTTTTAAACCGATACTGACTTTCCTTCTGGGAATAATACTAATTCTAGGACTTCGTTCGAAGCCTAGTGATATGAATTTGAAAAAAAAAAAAAAAAAAATTGGTCGTGATATCCTTAAAGCTTAGTGTCTCAAGAGGATAAGATCCATATAAATAAACTTTAAGTCGAAAGGTATAAAAATAAATGAACCTTTTAAAAAATAAATATTGCGCGTGTATGGTTCTCAGTATATATCAATTAAAAATTAATCTTCTTTGCAATATGCAATTCTCTTCATTTAATATTAATCTAATACCGGGATGGGGTTACAGTGGCGGCACGACAGCGTATTGTATTTAAAATTTGTTAATGCATAATAAGTCGTGACATGATAGGTTCTATATTTAGCTGACCAGTTCAGTCCCACGTGGTTTTATTACTTGTGGAGAAGGAGCCAATGATTTCATTTTAACATAAAATAACTAGATTTCAAGCCGCAACGTATATAATATCAACACAGATGTTAATATCAAATTGAGTTTATTTTAAGAATTTTCTAGGTTAAAATCTAGTGAAGTTCGAAGATAAGAGCAAACCTAAGATTGCAAATGAATACCCAATATTTATAAGATTTTACATTAATGCTTTTAGCTTTGGAATTAATATATTACTAACGCTTGAATTAGGGAGTAAGCTGGCGAATGCGTGCTGAGAGCGTTACGGAAGATAAAGGTATTTGCTAAATAATGATGTAAAATATGAGAGCAATGAGTCACTATTTTGGGGCACTGGTTCAAATCGCGTACCTACCTATTTATACATGTCCAGATATTGTTTCTAATTTTATCTCATCCTAAGACATACATTTTCATACAATTATCTCGATTTCAAAAATTCTGGTACGCAATAATAGTATTTTTAAGTTAAAAATAATAAGTTAAACTTGTCTGATTTCGCTCGAAATAATTTTCCTAATGAGTTTTTAGCATGTCCTTACAACATTGAAAATTTCAATTCTCTACATCAAATAGTTTGAAAATGTTATGAGCGGGAGGCACCTTGCGGTCTACAAGGGTTCCTTGTATAAATGGAGGAAGTCTATATAACCTCAAATAGGCCTTGCTTCCTATAAATTGTAGCGTCTGCAAAACAAACTCAACATTACTATTGATGTAATATAAGAGGTGTAAATAAAAATAAATGCCTTTGATATGAAATTGTAATTGTTTATTGTCATTTTAGTATTTGTTGGAATATAGAAGATAAAGGAAAAAAAAAACAAATTTATACACAAAACACGATCTCAAAACCATACCTTAATTCCACCTACAAGGTCTGATCGATCATTTAGTGACTAGCTGAAATATACAGAAATACATCACAATCTATCCAAAACAAGTTATATGACATAAACGAGTACGACAAAATTACATTTTATAAAACAAGAGGCAAACGGGCTGGTTGTTCACCTAAGTGACTACCGACGCTCATGGACAACTGCAACACCAGAGGCGTTGCCGGCCTTTGAGAAATGAGTATGTGAATTTTGTATCTCGGATGTTGGTCCAGAGCCTCAATTGTAACTTTCTGTTATGAAGAACATAATAAAGAACATTTCTTATGTTCTATTGAATTCTTGATTTATGGCTCTTATTTATGCCAGCTAGGCAAAAATGGCATGATGACAAATTTTAAAAATACGTTCATAGTGCTCTTTAATATCTACAATTGCCAAAAAATATAATATGTCTGTAGAAATTAGCGTTTCTATAGCAAAAAAAGCCTTTTAAATTTAAGCATTTATATTCCCTCCAAAACGATCGACGTTGTCATGACGTTACTTATATTATCAGAGTGCTTACTGCGAGTCTTTCTAACTTTTACGAGTTGGTAAAGTTTACTTCAATTTGTATGGAGATTGATCAGTGTTACAACGTTACCGCTAGGAAGAGAAACAGATTGACTCTACATTTTGACCATACTCCTGTACGGAACTCTACACATTTTAAAGACCCCCCAAACGTCACTAACAACATGTATGGCAAAGGTTCGTGTTTAATTTTTGTTTTTTTTTTTTTTTTTTGGTGATGTGGGAACAGTTTGTTCACTATTACTAAAAAACTCTTTTGACGTGATAACATCACCAAGTGATATCTATTGTCTGTATAGTATATAAAAGCGAAAAGTATCATAAAATCTAGAAACCGCGTTACGTACAGAGTTAATATTTGGCAAAGGAGTTAGTTTACAGTTAATAGACATCCGCTTAGAACAGATGTTTCTAAGCGCTCTCGCAAGTTTAATTTTATGCGGTTGAAGTCGCGGGAAACAGCTAGTATATAATAAAAGTATAAGTCGAATTAAAGAGCAAAAATCATAATACTCTTTATTCCAGTATCGTATAAAAGAACCATGCTTTCTGGCAAAGGTCAGCAAAGCATCTACGAGTCTTTTAGTAGTTGTTCTTAAGAGTCGATATTCAGTAAAATGAACCGTGTTTTGCCATTTTTTGTCATTTATGTTACAAGGGTCAAACGAGCAGGCAGCTAAGTGCCTACTGACACCCATGGACATCTGCACGACCAGGAGGCTAGCAGATGCGTTGCCGGCTTTAAATGACGAGTTTAGGCCACCGGGAAGTCTCACAAACCGAACGAAACGCGGCAACAATACCAACACTTGACGTGACAGCATTTCCGCCACTTTACGCCGATCTTATGTAAGAAAGAGGTACTGGTACCAGGCCGCGCCGACCCAATTCATTACTACAAAACCAGTAACAAAGGTCGCCTTTTAGTTTTGTTTAGAACCAAAGTAGTGCAGTAATGTTGTATGAAATTTAATTGCTGCACTGTTTTTTTTATTTGGATATAAATTTACCACAGAGGTTTAATGTCTCCCATTAAGTTTCATATAAAATGTATGCATTGGATCAAAAAAGATACTGCCTGAAAATAAAAATCGGGAGAATAAAAACAGAGAAAAAGGCGCGCATTCTATACCATTGTAAAACTTTGATACTTCATATTTAGCAAGAAAAGTTTTAAACATAGAAATAGACAGCGATGTAGTTGAAACAAAGGTAGATTTCGCAACCTGCTGTAGAGAGTAATTAATGCACTCGTGTTAATTTAGTGCCCTCGCGTTCGCTCGAGCACCAACATAACAAATAAAAAATAAATGAAATTTAGATAAATATAAATTATAAAAAATAAATTTCTGAGGCACTTAGACCCTATCGAAATAGCCCTAAGGATGTCTACTAACTACAAACTGCAAAAATTTAAACATTGTAGGTCCCGAATTTTTCGAGATTTCATGTTAGGTGACCTTTCGCCTTTTTATCTATTGCTATACATAGATAGATAAGATATAGAGAACCTTTGGTGACTTTCGTAAAATGATGCTTCCTTCTTAACAAAGATTTGAAATTTTTGAGCCTTTAAAACTTCTTCTTCTTCCTAGCGTTATCCCGGTTAAATATCAAGGTCCGCTTAGATTGCAGAGGATGTGGCTGTGGGGTGAGTTAAGATAACCGATTGCCATCTGACGTCATCCTCGGAACCCCCACGATCCCGACCCAATTCAAATACACGCCTGGAGCTACCTCTAATGGCCGATGCCTTAGTTCAAAATGCAGTCCAGGATATTCTCAGCATCTATCCTCATTCTTCTTTCGAAGTAATATACTGCGATACAAAATGGTATAAGAGAGTAATAAACAATTATTTTGGTATCAAATAAATAAATTCAAAGTCCAATTAGATCAACGGATCAGATCGGTGTCTTTCTCTGGTCGATTTCGTTAAGTTAAAGGGTTTTCCGTGGGTTCTTCTTCGTGTCGAAAGAATTGGAGATGATCGCGGCATCATGATAGCATATCTTGGACAACCGATTGATCGACGACCAGTTGGGTGACCCAGGTATCGCTAGTGCATCATAAATATTTATAAACACGCGCCTCATGAAATCAACGCGAGGTCTGTAATACTTTTGGAAGTAACTTTGGAGATACTTTAGAAGTACGAATGTCTTTGAAACTGAAAATCAAAACATTCACCCATAGACAAAAGATAAAATTTTACCTAGCGAAACTTTATATTCGATAATAACATCACAATTTAGACTTTTCTCTGGTCACAGAAAAAGGGAATTCCTCTTATGTTGCCATGATGTCCATGGCATTCAGATGTCCATAGGCGTCGGTGACCACTTATCACCAAGTAGACCTTCTGCCCGTTTGCCCCCTGCTACTGTAAAAAAAAGAATATCAGCAACAAACAAATGTCTAATTTGTGTCTATCTTAAACAATAAGTTCACGTAATTTGTGTTTGTATCAGACAATGTGTTCTCATTTCACAGTAGTATATATGTATCTTTGGTACAGAAAGGCATTTATAACACACAGCAAACTGTTTATACGCCCTATAAACAACATTCGCAATAAACATTTTTATAAAACGCTATAAAAGCTCGACTCAATGCAGCCTCTGTCCCCATGCACCCATGCGGCGTTCATATTTTCTACTTGTAATAGTTTTACAATCCCCACTATAAAGAGAGTAACATTTAAGCGCAATTTATGGCATTAGCACAATGAAAACCATGGAGTCGTGAGAAGAATTTATTTCCTGGTATAAGCTTTTAAGTGCGTTGGACTATAGTCGTGTTTCACTAACATTTTTATAGATCATACTATCTAAGTCTAAGTCTTGTTTTTGTTAAGATACGTGTTTATGCAAATTTAAATATATTCCACCAAAATAAATACAAAATATATATAATTTTTAAAATGACGGTAAAGAAGGTTATTTAGATTTCGCACGGATAAAAAACATCTTTAGTTTTTAACGTAATTAAACTAATCTTTCAGGTGAACACAATCCGTTGTATTAACTTATGATTGCAAACCGTTTCACGTTAATGATTATGAGTATATAATATGATTATAACTAATTAGGAAACACTAAGCGCCAAAACATGTAAAATTACTCCGGTTGTATAATAGAGTTTGCTTGGGGCACACAGAAAACTTTGTGACTCAAAATTGGTTCGTTAATAAAACATACATCCAACTAAAATTACTGTTCGTGAGCGTTGACGCGGACTGACCGCTGGCAAACTTTATATCATCGTGGGGCGCTGTATGCTAAAACTATACGTAAATTAATTTAACTATAAGTATTTTGTGTTTTTAAAAGTGATTTACTGTCATGTTTGTTTGATTTAAAAAATAAGGAGGTTGTTAATTAAGACTCTGTTATTTTTGCTTTTATATGTCAACTAGTGGACCCGACAGACATTGTTTTGCCCGAACATTGGCCTACTCTTACTATTGAATATCAAAACAACGCCATCTATTGGTCGCTCACCGCACGTACGCCCGCCTGCCGCCCGGCCATCCGACCGCTCTGGCTCTGTACATTAAATCTCTCATATCTTCTAAGATATTCATTTTAATAATATGCTGTAAAGGCAATTTTGATCTGCATGAAACGTACAATGTATCTAGGGTCTTTAAATGGATAAGGATTAACACTTTAGTCTTTAAGATAGTTTCATAAGTAGTTCATTATTTATTTGTACAATGTAAAAGATGAAAATGGTTATTGTGGGTTATACAAATGAGATAGACATATGCCATTCCCGGATATTCTTATAGATGTATTTAAGATATACAATTCCGTAGTACATTATTTTTTTACCTATCTCGTATGGTCTTGTCCACGCACGCAGTGTAAGCCGCACAAAAATACATTTTTTACGACATCACTTTACAAATCATTCGAATTCTCGGCATTTATCTACCATAACATATATGAATTATACATGTAAAACTTCCTAAAGAATCACTCTATCTATTGGTGAAAACCGCATGACAATCCGTTGAGTAGTTTTTTAGTTTATAACGAACAAACAGAGAGACCCACAAACACACAGACGCGCCCTTTAACTTTGTTTTATAATATGTAAAGATAATGTGTAACTATAATAATAAAGCTTTATATCTCTCCCTTGCAGATTGTTTGTTGTTCGTATAATTTGTGGTTTGAAGCATGTTAGTATATGTTGATTATAAGGGCCGCCTTTTACGGTAAAAAACATCTCCAAACTACATCTCTAATATGTATTGCAATTTGTACTATTTTTATCCAGTCGTCACTAAATTAAAAAATAGAAGAGGTGGCATTGGACGTACTTTACCAAATGCTGCCCAAGCAGTAGGGTCCACTTTCTTAGTTTTTTTTTTCTTACTTTTTTAGTTATTTTAATCAATTTCTTACAACATTTTAATTAGAGGTAGCGCCATGCTTGTAGCCGAATTCGGCCGGCGCGTTCGGGTACCAGTACCTCTTTCTTACATAAGATGCGCGTGAAGTGGCGGCAATGCTGTCACGTCAAGGGATGGTATTGTTGTTGCGTTTCGTTCGATTTGTGAAACTTCCCGGTGGCCTAAACTCGTAATTAAAGGCTGGCAACGCATCTGCTTGCCTCCTGGTCGTGTAGATGTCCACGGCCGTCAGTAAGCACTTAGCTGCCTGCTCGTTTGTCCCTTGTAACATTAAAAAACCGAAGTCTTTCTTTACTCCAAAGTTGTGTTAGTTCCTTTACTATATTTTTATCAACATTTCTGCTGAAAGAATTTTCACAAGTATAATAGACATTTTAAACGTTACAATTCAATAACAGTCATACTTCAACTCGCCTATGATCGATTTCAATTTGTGTCGCTTCGCATCGAGTTGGGAGATCATTCTTCTTCCGAATGAAGTTATCGAATAAAATTATTTCGCCGCCGCTCTCCGATGAGATTTATTTTCGATTTCCGCTCTATCAAGATCCTATATTTTATCTCTGGACTCTTTATTTTTTACAGTGTAAAATTTAATAACAAGACAATTTGAGTCTAGTAAATAATAAATATATAGGACTGTGTGAAACACATCTGCTCCTAAGGTAGATTATACCTGTGTTATAGGTAACTGCCGCCTGTTATACACAAATATATTGTTTTTGGAATATATAAATACATACATATAGATAATACACCAAGACTCGAGGCAGTAGTCGAACCACGACCCACGGAGCAGAAAGCAGGGTCACTGCCCACTACGCCAACAGATCAGTATAAATTATTTAGTTAATTACTATTACTTTAATAAATTTCTATTGAATTTCGTAAATACATATATAACAAAGACTGTGTTAATATTTTCGACAGCCGAAAGTCCTAGCTTTTTTACTGTATTTTTTAATTTTAAGGACGGTTTAAAAGCCGTCAGGTTGTGGCTACTTCTAGCACAGGTTTTTAAAAAAGCGAAAATTAGTGCTATTTGGAATATAACGCAGAATCAAAGTATTCCTAATATTATTTAAAAGTTAATGGCTAATAGCGTATCTTCCTTATATGAAAGGGTCTCCGTATCTGTTAGGGATTAAGGTATTTGCGAAATAACTTCAAAAGTTTTCGATTTTGCTAAAGTAAAATTTTAATGAGTAATACGAATTTGATTATTTATTGGTAAAACAACACGATTATCAACATCTAATAATCGAAAATTATTATTATTACTAGTCCGCTTAGATTGCAGAGGATGTGGCTGTGAGGCGAGTTAAGACGACTGATTGCCATCTGTCGTCATCCTCGGAATTCCCACGATTTGTCTATAGGAAGTAACCTAGGACTTCCAATTATTAAAGTTTAATTTTTTTGTTTTTAGGGATAAAGAAAAGGACAAACACTCAAGCAGTAAAAATCACAGCAGCTCTCATAAATCCTCAAGTAAGGACAAAGAACGTGATAGAGATAAAGACCGCGAAAAGCACAAAGACAAGGACCGAACAGAGAAAGATCGTGACAAAGATAAGGAACGCGACAAAGAGAGACGCGATAAAGATAAGCACAGGGAAAGAAGCGACAAAGATAGAAGTGATAAACAAAAATCTGGTGATGGGGATAAGAAGTCATCATCATCTTCTAAGTACTAACCCTGTGTCAGAAACGTTGCGCTCTTCTATAAAATAATCTAAACAAAAAATAAAAATATAAGAAAAAAAATTTTTTTTTCATTTTTATATCTATATATTAAAATGTGAAGCGAAATTTGTCGATACCACTTCACAAATACTGCGCAGGCAGAGGTGTATAAAATTTGGCGCAATTAAAGTTTAGATGGTGTTTGAATGCTAATATTTTTAATAAAATGTGCATTGTTAATACATTAAATTATTAGAACAATAGCTCACGCACTCCACTGCCATACGATGTATAATGCTTTTAAAAGCTTTTTTGCTTTACAAACAGCCAACTGGACAACCCAAATAATAGATAAAACAATAGAATTTTAAATAAAATGATTATAAAACAATGTCAATTATTTAAAAATACGTTTGAACCGGGTACTTTGCGGATTACAGTCCGTACTCCATACCGTTGAGCTATTGAGGCTCTCAACTGTAGAAGAAAATAACAACAAACAAAGTGCTTAATTGCAGGGGATTGTAATTTAACAACAAAAAATAAATAAATAAAATAGAACAACCAAATTTTTCAGACTTGCTGAAATTGTTACCAAATTAAATAAATGAGATCCATACCATAATAATGAGTGAAAGTATCCTTATACTGAACCAAAGGAATCGTTCATAATGTTCATATTACATATCGGAGAACAACTTACTTAAAGATTTGTTTTTGGATTGGCAGTTTCCTCTATTCAGGGTTTGGCCGAGTCGTTACTAGTTCAATTGTAGGTTGCAATTGTTCCTGGAAAAGTTCCTTAACCATCCCCCGATATGTCCATGGGCGCCGGTAGGCACTTCGGTGCCTGCTGCCTGCTCGTCTACCCCCTTGTAACATAAAAAAAAAAAAATTCAAATGAAGCTATGCCTGGCGCCAGCATCAGATTTGTCCCTTGTCATAGACAAAAAGTAAACATGACTGTGAGAGAAACTATATGCTATTAAATTTCGTTAACCAATCTCCTTCATGTCTTCTCCATTACAAGTGACATTGGCGAAAATAATTGTGGAAGTCCAAAAATTCAAGCCATAACATAAAAAAAAGAAAAAGTACACATGAAAAATCTTGCGATTTTTTTTTAATATGCAAAAAAAACGATTGCCTTCTTATTTACTTTCCCTGTAGAATTCGTCACGTGACGAAAGCCGTAGCGTAGTAATTTAAAAAATTGCCTTTATATGAAGTCTCACAAACCGAACGAAACGCGACAACAACACCATCACTAGACGTGACAGCATTGCCGCCACTTCACGCCTACCTAAGAATCGAGGAATTTGTCAAGAAGCTATATTTTAAAGTACCTACAAGTATAGAAAAAAGTTCCGAAAACCTGTTTGTAGTTACAACACAAAAAGAAATTGCAGTGATATTATCAAATTTAATTGATAATAATGGTATAAATCTTATATTAGCCTGGCTAACTATTATGTGATGGTACGGAACCCTTAGCGAGCGAGTCTGACTCGCACTTGCCCGATTTTTTAAATTGCTATGAATACTTCAGGTAAAGGTAATATTCCTGTCTCCTATTAAGGGTAAAACTTGTATTAGGAATCTGTGCCACAGTCTTGCGATATCGGGACTAGATCCAAGGCAAATACGGGAACAAATAAAAGAGACACAATAAAAATCAATTTTGATACTACGTATGACAATATTAATTTCAAACTCCTGGATAATTTCAAGCGTTGTAAGCAGAGAGATGAAGATCCATTTAATGATTGCAAACCAGTAGAATGCGACTCATATTACAATGGTCAAAGACCTTATTTTAACAGGAAGCTTAAGAGGTGTATAGAAGTGCCTCCGTGTGCATCCGAAACTGATCTTGATTATCCTAGTATTATTTATAATCCAATAACTAATCAATGTTTCGAGAAATCTATCGATCAAAATGACCTAAAAGATATAAAAAAAATATATAAATACAAGAAAAGAAGGAGGAAGCCTAAAGAAATTATAATTTTTAAAAACTTTCACCCCAACTCAACAGAAATTTAAATACAAAGTCATATGTTTCTTGAATTCTAGAATAACCTAACAGCAGGATAAATGTTTGGACGTAATATTTGTTTGTTAAGTTTTCAACAAGGTCACAAAATCAAAAACAAAGTTATTGAAAGTCGAACACGAAGGACAATGTCGGTCATCTAACAAACAATAATAGAACTAACCTTAGACTATTATACTTTTAGAACACGTCAAAGTAACACAAAAGAAAACAAATTCAATTTACCCCTTGTCCAACCCATGCTCTGTTTTTATGTTACGATGATGTTAGCTTGGTATTTGTGCAACGACTGCGACGGCCTCGCTAGATGTTGCCTTATATAACATAAAATAACGACTATCTGTCGTTTCACATTTATGTTAACAGCTTCTCATTATGATGCCAAAGTCAAATAATGCATATTTTATAAAACTATTAGCATTCGTACACTATCCTAAACTATAACTGATTATGAACGTGACTCCGTTCCTGAATCTGTGTAGGGTAGAGAAATCGTTTGTAACCGCGAGTATTTGATTCTTTAACAAAATTCTAGATGCAATATTAAATTTGTCTTTAGTTAAATTTAAACTAAATGAGAAAAAAAACCGCTTATTCGTAAAGAGTTGAGTCGCTCCAGCTTTGTACTTATTAGTTGACATGTGTAAAAATGTGAAAGACTCATTACTGTAGGAAACCATTTTTAAAAGAATGGCTACTGAGTTTTTTGCATGAATCGCGTCATTCGCGGATTAAAGCAAAGTAGTTTAGTTTCTCATGCATGGCATGGATTTCCGCAAAGTAACGCCTGATTCTATAATTGAAATTCCTGCGTATGACGTTGAGTAAATTCCTTCATAAATGTTTATAATTTTACAGTATTTATAAAAAAAAATTTAAGAATAAATTTAATGGAGATGTCTGCTTACGACGTGGGATAAATCCTTTCAAAGAATGTTTAGAATTTTACACTAATTATAGAAAATGTAAGCCGCATGTTTTGTCCGTCTTATATCTAAAATGAACTAGAAAAAAGCAAAGGTGGGCCAATGTTGCGACTATATGAACTCTCAGCAATGAACGCCATAGACCAGGCAGGCCCAGGAAGAGGTGGCGCGACGACTTAGACGCCTTTGCCGAAAAAGAGTAGATTGGTTTAGCTCTAGATAGAGGAGAGTGGTCTAAGAATGGGAAGGTCTTTGCCCAGCAGTGGGATACTACAGGCGGTCCACTTTTTAAGCTGGTCAAAAAACGGCGTCTAGTGACCGTTCGTTGCGGAACTGATATCACATTGAATACATCAATTACAAGCAAAACAAAGAAGGCTAACAATGAATTTGAAAATAGTAAACTAACAAATTGCTATAGCTCTTTATTTAGATGACAACCTTTTCTGTCTTTTAACGACTTCTAAATATTTTATCATATTTTTTTCTCCTTAGGCTCCAAATAACCATTCGGTCAAAATCCTTTCTTCTCTTTTCTGCCACGCATAAGTATTGCACTTATTACTATTAATAATGGTCCCAATTAGTTTTGCTACCTGAATGGTTATAAAGAACAATCAGACTTAGTGATTTCTTTCTTCTCTCGTTCCTTAGAAGTTACTTCGTGAAAATCTTTTGTCTCTTATAGTTGACTCTATATTGTACTGCACTGTGTCTTAGATATACGAAACGTAACCGGCTATTTGAGAGAGAAAATGTGTGGTGTCGTTTTTAGTCTAAGAACTAATTTAAACGTTGAATTTAAAATAATCTATACTAATATGTAAAGCTGAAAAATTTCTTTGTTTACTTAAAACGCGTTAATATCAGGGACTACTGGACCAATTTGAAAAATTATTTCAGTGTTAAATAGCCCATTTATAGAGGAAGGCCATATATATACCATCTCACTAAAATTGAATCTAATCTAATCTAATCTAAGTTTTTACCTAATCTTACATAGACGTAGTCGCGGGCACAGCTAGTATCTATATAGTAGTATATCAGGAAGTAGAAACGAAATCCGAAGCAACTAAAAGGTCAGTTTACTGTCAATTAAACCTCAACATTTTGCGTATTGAATTAAATACACATTAATTTTAGATCACATCCTTAATTATGTAGCAATAAGCATCGAATATTACCACATGTACTTATCTATACTAATATATAAAGCTGAAGTGAGTTTGGTTTCTTTGTTTTTTTGAACGCTCTAATCTCAGGAACTACAGGCACGATTTGAAAAATTCTTTCACTTTGTTTTTTCCCATGTATCGAGGAAGGCTATGGGCTATATATAATCACGCTAAAATTTAACCTTTTAAAAAAAAACTAATTTAAGGCGGACAAGACCGCGGGCTTAGCAGTAGCCTCTATAGCAGAGGGTAGAATATACCTACCTTATAGTACGTTATTATAGGTCTGTCATATACGATTTGCACAAAAATCCTGAAATAAATTTAAAAAAAAATCTCATTCTGTGCAGGAACTTTAAAAACCTATCTCTCTTGGCACTCATCTATATATTTAATTTTTATGCAATTTTCACTCGTGTAGAAGCTGGAAAGAATATGGAATACGAGATCTTCTTCTTCTCCTACCTAGCGTTATCCCGGTTAAGTACCAGGGTCCGCTTAAATTGTAGAGGATATGGAATACAAGATGTTTCCCGCGAGTAAAATTGCGAGAGCCCTTAGCCCTCTTCAATCTGATCCTATCGATAAATCCGTTATTAGCGTACGCCTACTAACTATAAACCAACACTCTGCCAAATTTCCTCATTGTACGTCTCGCGGTTTTCGAAATTTCGTATTAGGTAACCTTTTGCTTTTATATAAATCGCATAGGAAAGCCCTATGGAACACATGCCCCAAGTGTGCTAGAAGTTTTACTCACAAAATCGATTACGCAACTCGCCAGAGAACACATCAAACGGTAGAAAACAACAACCCATATAAATATGCTTATCCCGTTGTAAGTTCTTGTAGCCGAATACGGCTAGGAACTATGATAATGGAACCCATAGAACTATAACGCTTTAAGTTTTAGCCGCAACAGTGCTGGAGCATTATTGTCCGAGTGAGTAATATTACAATTGCGCAATATTACTTATCGGTATTTATGGAGTAATTATAGCGAATAAATATACTACTGATGGTACTAAAGTGAACCTTGGAATGTACTTTGTATTAATGTTATTTATATTATTCATCAATGCCACTAAACTAAAGCTCGTCACTCATTATAATCGCGCGGCACTGTTATAACAACCGGCTTGTTACGAAACGAGGAATTAAAAATCTATGGCGCAACTCGTTTTACAATTACAACGCAAACGACGATTTGTTTATGAACCTGTAATGGTTTTAATATCCAAAATGTATTTAGAAAAAAAACTACGCGACATAAGTAAAAAATGCTGCGTTCCACGACGATCAAGGTCGCGCCCGATGTCGATGTCGGCGGTCACAGTGTCGCGAGTTTAATAGTTTTTTTTTTCCCATTTCAAAAATACACAACGCGCTTAAAGTTTTCAAATCAAAAAATACCCGTAGACAGTTGTCTACTTTTGGAACAGATGTCCGTGTGTCACATAGTCCTATGTATTTATTTATATATTTATAATAAAGTCGGATTTGTATACTTATAGTTCGAGAACGATTGACTTTACAGATTGTCTTCATTTCGAATAGCGGAATAACTATTAAAAACATTGTTGAAAAATGTCAAAAAAAAAAAAAGCATTTTCCAATACAAAACGGGAACGAAAGCGCCAATAATATTATATTTATTATCCAATAGAATGCAGTAAATGGTAAGTTACCCAACGTTAGAGTAAGACAGTGTCTGCCAGGGAAGCTAGCTATTATCATAGAGGAGTCCACTAAAAAGATCGCGACCTTCCATTTTTAATATAAAAAGGTGCCGCAGCTCTGCGGATACAGTGAGCGATGACCCTTAAGAGCACATAGAGAATGGTATATACATATATGTATGTAAAACGCTTTCGCTGCAAGCGCGACACTCGGTGATGTAGCCCTACTTCATGATTGTGACCGAGGAAGTAACCGTACAACCAGTTTAAGTCCATTTTAACGCAGCTTTCTCTTAGATATTACACGAAACCACATCTAAGTCATTTGATTAAATCAATAATACAAATTAACCTAATGTATCAAGTTAGACGGTACCCGGAATGAGGGTAATGTGTTTTTCGTGTGTTTGTAAGTACTAGAGATCGCCGGTTGATCGAATTTCGACCACAAATCTTGTTGCATACAACGACATATCTTCTATTCTTCTTCTTGCTAGCGTTATCCCGGTTAAGTACCAGGCTCCGCTTAGATTGCAGGGGATGTGGCTGAGGGGCGAGTTAAGACGACCGATTGGCATCTGACGTCATCCTCGGAACCTCCAGAATATCTATTTCGTAAAAAAGTACATAAAGTTTTCGCTTCACGTATTAGTATATCTATTTTTTATAGTGATGTTGTCTGTTGTCTAAAGGGTTCTGCCTCTTCTCGTTTAAATGGAAAACTGTATAATGGTCTGTTTTCAAAGCCCAAAAAGTAGCAAGCTCTTAATAGGTTGATGAATTTTAAGGTACAGGATGTCGCTTGATTCAACTTAATTGAATTAAGCGACATCCTGTATATGCAAAATGAAGTACATATTTATTTTAATAGAAATCTCAGTAACTCATGGACGGGAAATAGACTGTCGCTTCGCCTGTATGTAGCCTACTGAAGCCCTGACACGAACATTTCGAACCGTTCGAGACGAAAAGTCGCAGAGAGATCGCATTAGCATTGATTAAAAGCCTAACACGATAAAGATTTGCCTCTTGTGGACGTAACACGAACATTTTCATCCTAACTACAGTCGACTCTTAGACTTCGAACGGTTTGAAATGTTCGTGCTAGGGCCTGTGGTCTATTGTCGAATGTCGCAACAATACTAGAAACAAGCTTGAGAGCTCTTAATTAGAGGGAAATCTATATTGTATATAAAAGCGAAAGGTCACCTAACACGAAATCCCAAAAACCGCGGGACGTACAAAAACAAAATTTAGCAAGGGAAGATGTTTTATAATTAGTAGGCATCCGCTAAGAACGTACTCTTCAATAGGGCCAGATTAAGAATAGATCTCTCAATTTTTCGCGAACGTAGTCGCGGGAAACAACTGGTAGGAAATCTTAGCCATACATACGCACTATTCTTAGCAATCTTCAAAAACCAA
>JANCMC010026683.1:5195-15672 GCA_024363005.1 Charaxes varanes | reverse complement strand
TTTTTGTTCTAAGCTAAGTTTGACTGGCACGTTGCCGCAGTGGACAGTGATCTTGCCTTCCGCTCCGCTCAGGGTCGTGGGTTCGAGTGCCGCCTCGAGTCTGGGTGTTTTATCTATTATGTATGTATTTATATATTTCTAAAAAAAATCTTTATCTATAATAGGCGCCTATTACCTATAACACAGGCATTAAGTTGTCTATCTTGGGAACAGACGTCCGTGTGTCATAGAATCCAGTATATATATTAATTTTAAGCAGAATAGGCGTCCTGTCCTGTCTGATCAGTTATGTATTGAGTAATGATAATATTACTGCGTATTTGGAAGAAATGTATATTTACATCCAGCAGTGTTACAAAAACTCGCAGAGTAATTTTGACTTTGTTTCAACAGCAGAATAATATCAGGCACTACGCAGTAATATTATCATTAATAACCACATAACCGATCAGAAAAATGCCTTTTCTGCTTAGAACCAAAACATAACAATAATGATATATGAAATGTCATTTCTACTTAAGTTTCTTGTAAAATATATGCATTGGATCAAAAGATACTGGCTGAAAATAAAAATCCACTGAATAAATCCAAAAAAAAAAACAACTGTCGCGCAATCTATACAATTGCAAAACTTTTATACTACATATTTGGCAAGAAAGTTTAAAAAAAACTAAGTAGATAGCGATGTCGTTGAAAGAAAAGTAGACATAGCACCTCGCTGAAGCGATGAATTAATGCGATTGTGTTAATTTACCAATATAGCATTCGTGCATTCATGACTCATTTTGCGCTCGGTGCAATAATCTACTATTATGTTACTACAGAACTATTGACAATTTAAATATAGTTAAAGGAAGATATAACAGCAAACTATTATATAAAGTCTTACAATCAGATCGTTAGAATCTAGATGTTTTACCGGCTAGATACCATCAAAGGCCTTATTTATATTACCTACATCATTTACGTAACGTAAATTACTTTTATAATAGTTTTAAATAATTACAAATCATGTGATTTAAAACGAATTTGCTTGTTTGCCCAGAGTCTCAATTTTTTTTTATGTACGAAAGGTTAGCGCCTGTAATCACACCTCGCGAGAAGGAATGATGCAGAAGTCTCTGTGAAACCAGCTGCCACCAGCATGGATACAACTTAGATTACTTAGTGCATAGTTACTTCTTTCCCTACCTGTACCAACTTTCAATAAACATATATTTACTTCTAATAACATTTATTTCTTACTTAAAAGAAACTTTTATCATCAGTACTAGTAGTCTCGTTTAAGAATCTATTAGCAAAAAGGTCACTAAAGGTCATATTAGCGAAACAATATGCCACGGATTTGTTTGCAGCTGTCTGCAACTATGACACGGGCTGACACGGCATTATATCGCTTGGAGGTCAGCTTTACGTCATAATTTAGACTTCAGAGTTACAGTCGGGTACATTAGTATCGTATCAGTACTAAGGGCGACCCGCCTTTGGACTTTATACAATATGTCCCTTACCATTGGTCTTTGTTATATAAAAAAAATATTAAATTCTGCATTTCACCACAGAACATCTCGTTAAAATTTTAAATTCCACTCTTATCATCTTGATGTCCTAAAGTCCACAACCGTGTAATTCTCTAGAAACTTCTTACCTCGCAGAATTCCCGTGTGGAATCAGTTGTCAGCTTCAATATTTACGACCGGATGCGACTTAGGGGACCTTCAAGAAAAGAGATGCGAGCAAATGCAAATACGAGCCTTTTCGTTAGTTACCAAGTCCCCATTCGCACGAGAGTTAAAAAGCGTTGCGTTAAATCTCTGCATTGGCTCTTTTTTGTTGTCGTCAATACAAAAATATAACGTTTATGTTACAAAAATATAACAGAACATTGCGTGATAAAAAAGCGTCACGTTATGAAAACACCAAAGCGCTGTCGTGTCAACAGAAACTTGGGAATCCATAGGCTCTATTTTTAACGAACGTTAAAAAAACTCTAGTGCGAATAAAGGCATAGGTAAATCCTGGCTGCTCGTTTGGTCCTTGTTATATAAAAAAAAAGCTGCCTATGGGCTGAAAAAGTGTTAAACCCATGAAACAATGTTAAGAATATTACACCATTGAGTCTATTTAAAGAATAAAATGGACCAAGCCCAATATATTTCTTCATTCAATTTATTGTCAGAATAGAACTTAACAAATAAAATGAGTGCAGAAAAGAAAAAAGGTACAAAAGGCGGTCCTATCTCGTAAGAGTGATTTCTTCCACACAACTTTTGGGACAAAAAATTATGCGAAGTTATATGTATGTATGTGTTATTAGTGAAGTGTGAAACGATAATGTCCTTAAGATATTAATTTTAATTTTGTTTTAGCAATACTTTAAACAAAAGCTAATTACACATTCAGAACAAGTCAAGAAAAAACTAAGACTTTTAGCTATTTAAGGACGAAATGCAGCTAGTCTTCTAGGGACCTTATTCTCTTACAGAGATTTGGGCCAAACTTTAAACATTGTTTTTTTACACGTTAGTTAGTTCTTTTACTATACTTATTAGGTTCTTTGGTTTATTACCCAGAAATTACAAAATTATTTTTTAAGCCCACCTGTATTACAAAACCAATGGTAGCTATTCGGCGGTTCCCATGGGTACCGGTCGCGAGTTCAACTCGTGCCCATGTTTGACCTTTGTCAATCGACATACACACAGATATGATACTATTTAGTACAAAAGCCTGAACGCTCATTAGAATCATTTCTTGCAATTGTTTGTGATGTTTAGAAATCTTACCTCATGAATACTAAAACATTACATGGAGAAAATTCATTTTGTAATAGTGTGGATGTGTTTGGATATGTAGCTGCCGCTACATAACGAGATGGCGATAATGTCGGTGGAAAGATACGCCACAGCAAAACTAGATGGCGCTGTACGGATAGGTCGATGGACGCGGTACAAACGCTGTCGCGTACCATACAAAACCCAGCTCACGCTAGCGAAGTCTCTACTTAGGATCACTATATATATACCTCCCGATGAAAAGCTGTCAACGAGGCGCGGCCGCCCCAGGAAACTCCACCTAGCCCGGATTGAAGATCTTCCTTTGCGGTAGGTTGAGCATATCGACCTACGCTCTCACCTGCTTATTCGACCTTAGTGTGCCTTTCCACAGATATGTTAGTGTATTATGATATGTGGTTACTTTTCTTCCACTCTTTCAAACGTTAATCTTGGAAGTTCTAAATTAAAAATAAAAGTGGCCAAGAGCGTGTCAAGACACGCTTATATAGACTGGTTCCGTATCAAATACGTAAAAAGGGTGTTAAAATAACTATATAAGTTGTTCTCCGATTTCACTGAAAATAATTGTCCTAATTAATTTTTAGCATGTCCTATCAACATGGAGCATTTCAAATGTAATAGTTTGAAAATACTAAGGGGGAACCACCTTGCGGGCGGACATTCGGACGGAAGGACTGAGCGAAAGGGTTCTTTGTAGGATTACGGAACCCTAAAAAATCTAAACTAAGGTTAATTCACGCAATTGTTATGTTTATTACAGAATTACGTAGTAGTATTCTCGTACTTTGATAAATTTCTTCAGGTCACTGTTACATCCATACATAACGCTTTCACCAGTAGGTCACATAAATTTCTCATGTTATTCACTGCTGCAGATAGCCGTGTCTCGGGCTCCTTCTCTAAGAACTTATTGTGTAGATAATTATGAAATATGATATCGAATCGTAGGAGTTATTGTTATTCTACTAAGATATTTTTGGCGATTCCTCTTGGGTGAATGTGCGAAGTTCGCCTCACAATTGACTCCTTGCTTTAACCCGGGCTAATTCGATATATGAAGGAGATTCGATACAGATCAGTGTGAACTTGCGGCAATGCTGTCACGTCAAGTGATGGTATTCTTGTCACGTTCCGTTCGGTTTCTGAGAGTTTCCGGTGGCCTAAACCACCTTTCAAGGGCGGGTACGCAATTGCGAGTCTTTTGGTAGTTTTTTATTTTCATATAAAATTATCAAAAAGATACTGGCCGAGAATAAAAACCGTTTGCATGAAAACCTAAAAAAAAGCATTCTATACCCCATTGTAAAACTTTGATACTCGTATTAATTTAGCAACCTCGCATTCGCACGAGCACCAACATAACACTTGTATATTATCTTACTTTGCGCTAGGTGCAATAATCTATTTGAGTCTTGTTATCTCATTATTACTTAGCTTAGCGTTGTAAAAAGTACAATTTCGAATTCAAAGAGATACGCTAACCGGATGGTCGATAGGTATGTAGTGCTCGATCTGCCACAGATCCTCCCGGAAGTCGTCAAAGTTGTCCTCGAAAATAAGCTGTCCGGCGCAAGCCTGACCCCCGAGAACTCTCGTGTCCGTCGCCGGGCAGTGAGGTCCAGAGGCCTTCGGGTCTTGCAGCTCTGGAAAGAATACACTTTTTTTATAGAAGTAGAAGATTGGGTCTATTGACTACCAACAGAGCTTTGTTATACAAATTATTATGTACCTATACCGATTATATTACAAGGACTAACTAAGAGACGAGGTAGACGTAAAATATAGAACACTCGTTCTGCTATTCAACGCGAGATGACGTCAATTGTAAATTGATCGCGCTAGAGAAATTCCTATTGCTGGCATGGTACGCCATATACTTAATAAAAAATGTTTTGACATAACCTAAAGATTATCTATAAAGATACTGACGGTTACTATCTATCTTAAAATAATTGGTAGAATCCGGAGCTATAATATCCGTGGAAAACTAAACGTTTTTCCTAAATCCACGAATGATGCATTTGCTGAATTGAGCAAAATAGTTCTTTATCTTGTTGTACAAGGGTGTCGCCAAGGTGGGCAGGGGGGGGGGGGGCGTCCTCCCTCCTCTTAGATTAAAAAATGTCGCAAAATCCTAAAAAATTAAAGTCTTGAGTTTACTTTGACCGATGAAGCAAACTCAAATGAATGTATTGGTCCTGTTGAATTCCCAGCATTTCGTTTGCGCTGTATTTAAAATTCATACTTTTCTATCCTCTATTTTGGGCTGTCCCCTTGGGTCATTGGTTGGCGACACTCTTGGTTGTATCGTTTTACTTATTTACTTATTACATGAACGAATCAAAACCGACCTCGCACGTAGAAAGTTTCGTGGTCCGTGGCATGTCCACCAAAGCTTAGATCAGCTTCCCCCTCGCGTGTCCGCGGGCCGTCGATCTGCGGAGGTTCCGCCGACACGAACACGCGATATCGGATGGACTGTCCCACCTTTAACGTCACGTTGAAATTTTCATACACCCAGCCGCGGTCAGTGCGCGCCCCAATCCCCCAAAAGGTTCCAACGTCCTTCTCCAAATCGGATCCATGCCCGGAGCTTTCCCGAATGACTCCGGTGAACGTAACTAAAGTTGCTTCTGGGTAACCTATAAGTGCACAATAAAAAGTATCACAGTGGTACTCCGGAAGTGCCGACCGATGTGAAAACACAAACACAGAGGTATCCATAAAGGTAATATCTCAAACAATGCCCAAAGCGCCTAAAGAAGTTTTCATTGCAATGATTTCAAAAAATATTTTTCAGCAGTAATAATAATAATTAGGCACTGTCATAATAAATTACTTAACTATATTTTTACAATTTCTAGAGCTACGCATTCAAAGATGCAAACATACAGACGGACGAAGAAAAAAATCTTATGTTTTAGCTTCTGTGTCAAGTAACACAGTACCAAATTTCTAAATGTAAATTAACCAAAAATATTATTATACTAGTGGACTCGGCATACATTGTCCTGTCCAAACGTTGGATTACTTACTATTTACTACATTCTATTATCCTATAATATTATTCACGTCTCGTTTCCCTTAAAAGTTTAAATTATCAAAAGCGGTACGGTTACATTAGAAATAATTTAATGCGGTTGTTAGATATTCTTCAATTTTCTAATCTTCAACGTTATTTTCTTATTTTTTTCCTTCTTATAAATCTTCTCCCGACAATAACAAACACAACAAAAATAATTAGTGAATTCGGTCCAGCCATTCACGCGTGATGCCGTGACCAAGGGAAACAGGTATGCATTTATATATATATATATAGATTTATACAAACTTTTATATGAATGTACAATCCACTGTCCGTTAGTTTGCTTCCAAAAACTTAAGTGACTAGTTATGAGAAGAAAGAAAGGACTAACCAGGAAGGAACGCTCGCAATCCTGTAGGGTTTAGAGCCTGTAGATACACATTTAAGTTGTAAGTGTGCACAAATCCAATACAAACGAATAACACTAGACAAGATGTTATTTTTTCGTCGGACATCTTCGTACTGGTTGGACGAGAAATACTCGGACAATTAAAATATCTTATCGGTCGGAATTGTTAGAGTGCGCGCTGACCTTATGCCATTTAAATATTTTTTTTATTAACTTTATTCGATATTTAGTTTTTATTTCATTTACAGGGAACACCAACAGTCATACATAAAGACATTAAAAGTTATTTTTTTAATACAACATAGTTGACTAAGGGTCCCTGAACAACCAGACTTACGGTATTTTGTAAAAGCTGAAAGTTCGTCAACGGATGCTCATATTTACTTTGTAATTACAAAATATATTTACTTTGGTATGAAAGAACGACCGCTTCATGGAGTTACACTTATAAATAGACTAGTTGTTACCCGCGACTTCCATCCGCGTAAAATTAGGTAAAAAAAATTAGCGTGATGATATATGGCCTATAGTCTTTCCTCGATAAATTGGCTATCTAACCCTGAATGAATTATTCAAATAGGAATTTCTAATAGCGCGTTCAACAATTCAAGGACCTACGGAGGCATAAAACCGGTCTTGTCGTTTGCTAACGAGTTGCACGGTGAGAAGTCACTTTTGTTAATAGCTGCGTTGTTTTATATAGTCGCATATTGAGGAATATTCATATACCCACAAACTTATGAGAGGTTTTTGGATATGAAATTGTATACAACTTGCTATAGAAAATAATTTTAAATAATAAAAAAGAAGTAAACGTACAAACAAACTCTGTTCAGCAATATTATACGTTGCCTCAAGCTACAGGTTTATAGGATTAAAATAAGTACGCGGGAAAAGGGGAAAATTTAGGAGGTATAGTTAAAGAGGCAAATAAAAAACCAAACTCATTATCTAACATGTATATTTCTCACAGGATGTCTCTACCTTACGTACAGATGTGAAAATACTATCGTAGACTCGCAATAAGGTCTAAAGATGAGTCCCTCGTCGTGTAAAACCGCTTGCAGTTGCGCTACCGGCCTTTGGGTCGGGTCTATTTCGGATTGGCAACACTAGAAATGTCTATGTTATAGATATTTGTAGTGTTCCTTGTCCATTTTATTGTCAAACTATACATCTCCGTACGTTTTAAGGACAGTTATAAAATTATATTGTACAATTTTTGTCCATCTTTGTAATATATATCAAATTTGTATTTTGTATTAAACACAAAATACAAATTTTTGTCCATCTTAGGGAATACTGTAATCCTCCCTGTAACACGGTGCTTTATTAACGCATTAAAATTATTTTATATTATATAATATTATACTATATATATATATATATATAGTATTATAAAATGCATGCGCATGCGTATTCGGGGCCGTACAAACGCGTTGTACGAGAATAATCCTACAACGCGTATTCCTATAATGTGGTATATGTAAATCTAACGTGTTATACGAGGGATAACAGTATGCATATCGATTCAGCTCAATTCAGCTTTTATCGTGTATAGCGCGTCTACTATATTTCTCTGGGCTCATCATAATACTTATTTACCAGCATACATTTATGGTTAACCCAAAATTAAGACAGTACGATCGGTATAAATGTCAAACAATTATTATGCCGGAGCCAGGCATAGCTTCATTTGAATGATCATTTCAATGATCATGTATTGTGGCAGGGGACTTTGTGTACGTTCTGTAGAACTTTGTGAACTTCAAGGTCAAAAATGTATAAACAATTTGAGCTATGTCCCGCTCCGGCATTGGGCAAACCGCACCTTCGACCATAGACAACTGAGCCAACAGTTTTAATGGGGCAAATAACCTCTATTGAAACAGTCGCATAGAATCCAATTAACTGGGACCAATGCCGCAAACCAAAGAGAACAATGCTTGCAATGCGGTTTTTGTCCCATTTTGTTGGGACTCTATGGTATTGTTTCAATGGTTAGAGGGTGAACTCAGTTTTGGTAGATAACATTTTTGTTTATTTCGGAAAATTGTTCCAAAGTATACAAAATACCATCAAGTACCTGCGTATTTTACCGCATGTATCAGGGGAGTGTTCCGAGGAATTGTTCGGACAAATACCGGAAGCTGTATTCCACCACAGGGCGTCTCGCAACAACTTGAAATTTCACCCTCACCACCATTGATGTCCCGAAATCCAAAACCGGACGATTCTCAAGAAACTTCTCACCTCGCACAATTCCCCTGTGGAATTAATTGCCAGCTTCCGAACCGATACGACTTAGGGACCATCAAAAAAAGACCATAGTCATTCGTCAAAGATCGGCAACGCGTCTGTGGCCCTTTGGTGTTGCAGCTGTCCATGGGCGTCGATAGTCGCTCGACTGAAACGCCTGGCCTTTTGCCGCATATTATATGAAAAAAATTATTGCAGTTTACTAGTAGTATCACACGATCGGCGGACTTTATGAAACGCTACGATTGACAGTAAAATGTATAAATTTCGACAAACATTTTATTTTACAGAAAAACAAGAATACAAGGAAAATATTTTTTAGTACTCTTAAGCTACTTAATTTAAGCTTTTTTTAAAAGCTCGCGCCAGTAGCGGTTGCGACGATTTTTCGGCGAAGTCCGAAGACGAGCCTCGTTCGTTACAACGCCGAGCTGTCGAAGCCCCAAATTTGATATATTACAACAGACATGTCCTATATACGATATGTTACCTGTAGAATCGGTCGCTACGACCTTAAATACATTACGTACGACGTACAAAACGACCACATTGTAGATACAGCTTAAGGTTTAAACTTTATTCAATAAAAAAAATGTATCGTCGCCATTTTGGACTAAACGTTATGTCGGCCAGATATTATAAACATTAATGGTAGATACATTATTACCTATTTCATGTATTATAATCTTTACAGATATAAAACAAAATCGCTCCCAGTTTTTGTTCGCTTATACTGTAATCCCCCACCTCCCTCTCCCCCGCATAACACGGTGCTCCTAGAACGTATTAATATTATTCTATAATACATAAAAAATAATATCTATAATATTATGTTATACGCATTTGGGACCGTGGAAGCGCGTTGTACGAGGACAACCCTACAACGCGTTTTCCAATAACGTGGAATAAACCTACCGTGTTATATAGAGGGGATTACAGTATCTTTTGAACTACGTAACGGATTTAAATGCGGTTTTCATGTATAAACAGTGCGATTAAAGAGGAATATTTATGTGTGTAAATATATATTCTCTACGACACAGGTGTACCTATTGTGGGGACCGTCAGCGAAATAATAAACTGCAATTTAATTTTAACGTTAATAAAGATTTATTTTATTTTATGTACATTTAAACCGGTTCTCGAAACGGATCGTATTGTACGCCGGACGGACGATGACAGAAACGACGCGTTCGAGTTATGTCTACTTAAATACTTAATCTAATGCGATATAATATTAGTGAAAAAACGACAACAGCGATATTTATTTACATGCACTTACGATACCCATTATTACATAATGCGTACCGAGCGAAAATTATCCTAACAATACTATTTATATTTATTCGAAACTCTTAACGTTAATAGAACGAATTAAAAACTCGAATTGAGTGCAGCGTATGTACTACGTTAGGTAACATTCGTTAATTTCGTAAGAATCTTGCTAAAAGGTTGATATTGTAAGGAGTTTTACGCGACCGACAAATTTTACGTGCCCGAGAAATCTGACGTGCCTGAGAAATCTGACGTGCCCGAGAAATCTAACGTGCTCGAAAAGTCTTACGTGCCCGGGAAATCTTACGTGCCCGAGAAATCTTACGTGCTCTAAAAGTCTTACGTACCCGTGAAATCTTATGAGCCTGAGAAATCTTACGAGCCCGTGAAATCTTACATGCCCGAGAAATCTTACAAGCCCAAGAAATCTTACGAGCCCGAGAAATCTTACATGCCCGAGAAATCTAACGTGCTGGAAAAGTCTTACGTGCCCGAGAAATCTTACGTGCTCTAAAAGTCTTACGTACCTAAGAAATCTTACGAGCCTGAGAAATCTTACGAGCCCGAGAAATCTTACAAGCCCAAGAAATCTTACGATCCCGAGAAATCTTACTTTCCCGAGAAATCTTACGTGCCCGAGAAATCTTACGTGCTCTAAAAGTCTTACGTACCCGAGAAATCTTACGAGCCCGAGAAATCTTACAAGCCCAA
>JANCMC010026606.1:65091-77902 GCA_024363005.1 Charaxes varanes | reverse complement strand
TCGCAGCCAGAGCAACTTAACTTAGCGATCGACTCAAATGCCGACCACTGATTAGGCCACGACCTCCTCAAATATATATATATATGATTGTTTCTCTGTGTGGCTTAGATATAAATTTGGTGCCAGCAAGTAGCGGTGATAGCCAGTACTTTTATAGGGTGGTTATCCTTTTCGTTTTTTCTGGTTAAAAGTATTTTGTCTTTTTCCATACTCCTGTAGATGACAAATTTAAAGGTGATCGTTTGAGTGGGTTGACTGAGAAATCAAGAGAATACCTTGACTTAAAATGGAAGGATAGTAAGAAATACCAACCCAACCTACATAACGTGGGTACCTTCCTTGCAATAACTCGGAACTCGATGAAAGATCATACGTTTTAACAACTGAACCATTACAGCGAATAATTATCCCCCACAATATCTCCAATCTCACGACTAATGTCACTCAGTGATATTAATCGGAAGCCACTGTCTCAAGTGCCTTCCGAAACACGGATTAGGTTAGATATTCAAAAACCAGTGTTAGAATTGGTCACCCATCCATCACCCGGGTGCGGTAAGAACTGCTTAACCTAACGATCGACTCAAATGGCGGCCACTGATAAAGCTACGACCTCAACTCATCTATACTGTATTATATGTATATGTTGACGCTAATAAATGTTGTTTCTTTCTTCTTTCTTTCTATATAAAACAGAATAGTTTTATTTGTTTGTCTACTCGAACGCGCTAATCTCTGGAACCACTTTTACTGTTAGACAACCCATTTATCGAGGAAGGCTGTAGGCCTAGACCCAGACCCATTTAGGAGGAAGGAATCAACATATAAATTGTAGCAATTGCTAAATAGGGGATAACAATTATATTGTTAAAATATGCAGATAATTAATTTATCAAAAATAGAATTATCTCACTCAGCGCATGTGATATAATACACCAATAATTCATATAGATAAAATTTCTAAAGAAAATTCCTAAATCGAATATTTACTTTTAATGTACATATTACAAGTAAATATTCGTTCGTTGTACAGAACGAACTCAACTAACATGTATTGAATACCGTATTCACTTTATAAAATAACTTTAAAAGTTTCACAACATAAACTATTAAATAAAAACTTTTATTAAATAACCCACTAACGTACAGAACGCCTTATATCTTAAAAAACCATTTCAAAGTATAATTTTCGTACATACTTCGAAGGGAAATTCCTTTAACTTAATGGACATCTGCACGACCAGAAGGCCTGTAGATGCGCTGCCGGCCCTTAATGACGAGTTTAGGCCACCGGGAAGCCTTGCTACATGTTGTTATGAAGTTAAGATACTGAATAAAGCTATTTCTTTTTTTTATTTTTTATTCTATCGATACGTGACAGTGAAATCAAACCTGAACACACTACTTCAGATTGTTGAGCAAAGTGCTCTATTTTAGTTAAAATATTAAGTTTTCGGTTACAAAATAGCCTATAACTTTTGGGGGCTCTATGGAAAATATTCCGAATTATTAGTAAAGTAGAATTTGAATTGAGAATTTCTCGCAAAATCTTACGCGGGATGATTGACACATTTTGCTACGTTATTTCTTAAATATTTCCCGGCGAAGTACAAAAGTCGAGGAGAGATTTAATCTGGGATATATAATGAAGAGCATAAATCACAGCCGGCCGCGGTCTCGTCTTATCTCAAAGACGTTCCATATATAAGCTACCGAGGTATGATGTATTGTCTCCATAAATATTCACAAAAATGAGGGAAGAACGTTATATTCAAGGAAAAATAACATTATTATATTTTTTGCATTTTTTTTAATAACAAAGAATAAATGCAGTTGACGATTGAACGCCGACGGTCATAGTCGACTAAGAGAATACTTACAGAAGCGCTGTCGCCATCTAAGTCCCTAGAGTATAACTGAAATAATAAAATAATAAACAGGAATGCACCTGAATATTTAACAGGATTATTATATGCGGTCAAAGTAACATAAAAGTTAATATAACATGAACCGAGGATTTTTCCTAAGGTCGGTCGTGCGGTGTATTGTTTTTGTTTATTTCTCCTAGGGGGTGGATCTTCCTTTATCTGTCCGATAACTGGTCAGATTCACTACGGCTACGCGACCCAGGAGTATCCTATCTGCTATTGTCACTCTCCCTATACCGTCTATAACAATAGTATTCGCATCCTTTCTCTCCTTTATATCCTTTTATATCCTTTATATCCTTTATATCTACCTTTATATCCTTTTAATCCATCCCTTTCCGTTACTCCTGTCTTTCTAATTAGAGGTAACGACACGCTTTTAGCCGAATTGGGCCGGCGCGTCCGACGGAACCTCTTTCTCACATGAGATCGGCGTGAAGTGGTGGCAATGCTGTCATGCCAAGTGATGGTGTTGTTGTCGCATTTCGTTCGGTTTTTAGACTTCCCGGTGGCCTAAACTAAATCGCGGGCACAGCTAGTATTTTATAATCTTATTACAGGTCTACAAATGATTAAAACTTGAGAGCTGTTTTAGTTCATTAACGTAACTCTTGTTTCTTGTGTGTTGTATCCGAAAATAATTTTTATTTTGGCGTGTGTAAACGTCACGTTTTTAGACAAGTTATCTTAGGATTTAATAGACTATTTTTTTTTATTTAACTGTGACACAAAACTTATTTTTTTTTATCTAAAATACATTAATTAGTAAGCAATGAACGCAATTTTTACCAGTCCATCCTTTTTTTGTTTTTCCCAGTCCTTCCTTTTTTCCCAGTCCCCAATCCTTTTGTTACATTTTCGCTTGTAGGAAGCATCAAGAAAGTCCCTCTGAAGCTTCCGACAGTAGTCTGGCATCATTGAGCCGCTATTGCGGGCCTTTTATTAGGGTTCCGTAGTACTACAAGGAACCCTTATTATTTCGCTTTGTCCGTCTATCCGTCCGTTTGTCTGTCTGTCCGTAAAGTGGTCCCCCCAGCATTTGCTAAATATTAGACGTAGAGACTTGAAATTTTCCATGATAATAGAACATGGTAAAAACTCATTAGGAAAATTATTTTGAACCAAATCGGATAAAAACTATTGAAGTTATTTAACTAATACGTTTATAGCGTATCGGATACGAAACCATTCTATATAAGCGTGTGTTGACACGCTCTTGGCTATTTTATTATTTTGTCTGACGCGTGGACGAAAACCTGTACGTTACACAGTTAAAGTATAAATGACGGAAATACATTGCAGAGTCTGCCGCAGGATCCAGGTGATCGGAGATGAGTTTAAAAATTGCATTTAATATCCATTTTTATTTTAAGAAATAGTTAAGAGTTATATTGAAATATCTCAAGTAAATGGGTGGGCCACCGGGAACTCTCACAAACCAAACGAAACGCGACAACAACACCATCGCTTGACGTGACAGCATTGCCGCCACTTCTCACCGATCTTATGGGAGAAAGAAGTACTGGTATTCGTACGGCAGCCCAATTCTGCTGCAGACAAAAAAGACTGCAGTCTGCAAGCTTGGCGCTACCTCTAATTGTTTTCAATCTTGTAAAGAAGTTTCTTAAAAAAGTAAATACCTGGGGCCTGAACCATGCCAGCTGTATCTATCCTCTCCGACGCCCTCAGTAGCGATCAGAATACGACCCGATGGATCACGAAGCTTGCATGAGCTTACCGGGTGTGGACTAGTCACGTAACAGGTCAGGGTAACAATGGGTTTGTTTGCAACAACACTAGTAGTGACAACTGGTTTAGGAGCTAAAATTTTAAAGTATAAGAGATGAGGCTATTATCAAACTGACTTCTGATCATACTACCGAAAAGTACAGATTAAAATATAGATAAGAATCATAAAATAAGTCAATTAAAACTAATAGCTGGGAGAGATCCTTAAAACAAATGTACACGCCATATATCACTTGGAGTTGTCTACAGAGAACTCAACGGACCAGCTAATTTATGATACCACAAGCTTATATAATTGCTTCAAGTAAACTTTCTTATAACTTGACTGGCCCGTTGGTGCAGTGGGCAGTGACCCTGTTTTTCACTCCGGGTGTCGTTTGTTCGATTCCCGCCTCGAGTCTGGGTGTTAAATATATGTTTGTATAAATATATTTCTACAAAAAAAATTGTGTTTAACAGACGTCTGTTACCTATAACACAGGCATTAAGTTGTCTACCTTAGGAACAGACGCCCGCGTATATATAGTCCTGTATATATTTCTTTATTATAACTACAGAGCAGCAAATAAAATAAAAAAAAGATACGCACCAGCTTCTACGACATTGACAGTAAATTCTGAATCTTGGGTTAGCACGTGTCCTGGCAAACCAACATACATCTTCCAATTGCCATTGTGCAAAGCAAAGGTGACTTTATCTAAAATGATCCTACATCTTCCAGGACCATCGTAATAAACAATACCCTGTGGACTTTCAACTTTGCAGTAAATTGCATTTTCTGGTCCAAAAGTCTCGTATACATCTCTATCAATAGTCCACGTGAAGTCAGATGCTTCAACAGATACGGCACCTAGATTTGAAATAAATAATTCAGAAACATAATTGACATTTATTTGCATCTATAGCAACATAGATTATCTTAAATTTTCGCAAATATTACACATCGTGTAACAGCAAACAAATATGCGTGCGTCCATATAAAGTATGAAAAACATTGCATTCATGAAAAATAATGACGTTGGTAAGCATAGCAGCGTGATACATATTCAACCGAACAATTGAGAAGCATATTGCAAATGTATTTCGATCTAAAAAAGTGACGTCAAATCGTATAATAACTTATGAATATCAAAAGAACCTACTGCTTCAGTTGTTCTGAGAAAGTTATAAAACAATAATATTACTGTATTACCGTGAACATTAACTAGAATAGGAGCTCTATATATTATTCTGTTTCCGTAAACTATTGCCCAATTTCCACCATCAGCAGCTCTTACATTCCTCACAATATAACCACATTCATCTACATATCGTGGGTCTCTTTCGTAATTTTCAAACGGCGTTCCACTCGGTCCCATAAGTCTGCAAGTATCAGGATTAGGAATAGAATTCTTCAATCGAACGTAGAAATCATTTCCTTCGACAACATTAACTTCAGATACGGAAGCATTAACTATTTCTGCAATAGCAAATAGAATATTGTATGTAAAATATGCAGGTAATAAATATTTTGAATATATTGTACTTAACATTTGTTAATCGTATAATCAATATAGATAGATGTTATCGCCAAGACGTGACCAGATACACGTATCAAGATTATGCATAAAAAACAATAATCAATTAATACCTTCAACGACAATCTCGAATCTTAATCTTCTTTCAACTCTTTCGTTATATCTTGTACCTTGAGAAATTAAAGCCCATGTTCCAACGTCATCTTCTGATGCAACATTAATTATAACAGAACAGCCCTCATTATTGCCATTCATAATAACTTTAACATTATCTGAATTTAGTCCATCTAAATCAAGTACTCGACCTGACGGCAATAGTAATCGACATCTTGCGCTTGTGACAAAGATATTATCTTGTATGGTAACGGTGTGACTTGAACCGATTGATGTATTGAAATGCATGTCGTCTAAATATTCAATAGCTTGTATATCAGGTGATTCTGTTGTAGTTGTATCTAAAATTTTATGTACTTGTATTTACAGATCAAAGAAAAAAGTATTGATCAATTAATAACAGTTTTCAACCGACTTCAAAAATCCAGGAGGTTCCCAATTAGACCTCTTTGTTACCTCAGAACTTCTCGTGACTGGGTGAACCGATTTTGATGATTCTTTTTTTATTAGAAAGCTGGTGCTTGCCGTGCAGTTCCATTTCAATTTGCTCCAATTCTGATAATTTGAAGCCGGTTTCTTTTTTGTTATTTTTTATATATCATTTGCATTTATATATTACAACATTTAGCTAACCTTCTCGAGGATTTACCGTAAGCTGGTACGATTGTGATCTAGTTAGACCGCCTTGGGCTTCCGATCGTAATGTCCACAGTCCACTATCATTTTCGTCGACATTATTGACTACCCCATTACAACTCATGAAATCTCTGTCAGGTAACAGTTGAAACTTTTCGTCGGATTCATCTTCGGGCTTAAAGTTAATTGTTGCGTTTTGTGGTGTTTCCAAATAACATCTCACAACTTCGTCGTTAAATGTAATGACGGAAACATTGAAAGAACTCCCGGCGTCTAAAACCGTTATTGTAGGAGGCGTTTGTCCATTAGTGTAACCTGAAAGGGCTTTTTGTTGCAATTATAAATTGAAATTTCGGTAGTGCTTTAGTAATCAGTGGCAAAATAAGGAGTGTGAGGAAGATAGCTTTAACCCGGACTGGGTTGTATTTGTTGTATTGCTATGCTCCACCATCGTTATTCGAAAGCGAAACGAGTTTTTGTAAGTGTCAAGTAAGTGTAGTGTTTTTTTTGTATCTATATCGATACTAATATATAAGGCTGAAGAGATAGTTTGTTTGCCTGAACGCCTTAATCTCAGGAACTACTACTGGTCCGATTTGAAAATTTCTTTCAGTGTTAGAAAACTTATTTTTCGAGGAAGGCTATAGATTACATATTATGACGCTAAAATCGATTTTTTGTTTTTACCTAATTTTACGCAGACAAAGTCGCGGGCACCTCTAGTATTGTTATATAGTTTGAACAAGCATGTACAGCTATTACTGCACTTTAGAAATATAATTATAACGTAATTGTTAATAAATTATTTATACATACGTTGTTTTCTATATACGGTTAAAACGGATTTTTACGATATTTTATCAATATATTTAATTGCATAAAAGATTACGGATAAACTTAGGGATTACTCATAATTTTAGGAACAGACGCCCGTGTGTCATATAGTCCTATATATATTTATTTATATTATATTTGTATTTCAAAAACTTCAACTATGTAATATTTCGGCTTAGTTACTAGGCTTTGCCTGAGGGTAAAAAAAAATGGTATCGGTGATAAAATTGGAGTACTGCTAATACAGATCTCTTTTCAAATTAAAAACGACTCTTGTGGTACGTTGACAAATATAGTCATATAATTTGTATTAAAGACCATTTGAACTTGCCGATTCTGGTAAGAACTCATCAGGATAATTATTTTCAGTGAAATTGATCAACAACTAACAACTACCTATATCAAGTATCAGGTACGGAACCTTTCCTTTTCTACATAAGCGTGTTTTGACACGCTCTTTTACTCCCATCAGATCGGCGTGAAGTGGCGGCACTATAACCTTTTTCATGCTAACCAAAGTTAAAATAATGCATCATTTGTGAAACTGTTTTTATATACATGATATTAGTCCTTATCCGAAAACTATTTTAAAACTCCTAAGTAATAAGAGTAGATCATGCGGGCCAAGTCGCGGGATGTAGCTAATGTTAAGTATAATAAATATAGTACTATGGAAGCCAGTTACAGGGTTTTAAGTTTTAACCAAGCTGACCACACGATAAACAATAAAAAATATATATGGCAGAGTGCCGATACAAAAATCACAACTGGAATGAAAAACGTTTTCTCTTGATATCAATAAGATAAAAAGTACTTAAAATGCTGATAAGCAATGTTCTAGATAAATCCGCTTAAACTACACAATCAATCATTCTGTTATTTTATCCTTTTTAGAGTTAGTATTCCCATGATTTCTATTATCTAGACAAATAAATCAGCGATTACACGAATAGCTGGAATAATAAATGTTTTGCATAACTACTTAGACTAGCGATCGACTCAAATGCTGGCCACTGATAAAGTTATGATCTCCTCGCCATTTGTTCGCTAGTAAAATTAAAAAAAAAAAATCTCTATGACCGGCTCATAGTGCATTCTAGTTTTTAAAATGTCAATACAAAAGGTAGGTAATATATGATTTTACAAAGCTGCATATAGATTGCCTGTCGGATTGCTTCCCTTTTAATTCTTAACGATTTCACGGAGATCTCGAAGGCGATTATCAGTTCCAGATCTTTAATTTCTTGGCGTGTCCAATTAATTTCTAATCATAATTACAAACACGTTGATTGTATCTTTTTAGCATTTGTTTGCTTGAACGCGCTAATCTCAGGAACTACTTACTAGTCCGATTTTAAAAATTCTTTTAGTGTTAGATAGCCCGTTTATCGAGAAAAGCTATAGGCTATATATCATCGCGCTGATATTCACGCGGCACAGCTAGTATAATATTAATGATTTGATATTATAATGATATTATAATATTAATGATGCAGGCCAGAGGACTTACATTGTAGTTACTTATCCGGTGACTGCAGTAGTAGGTACGGGTACGCGACCCCGGACCCCTCGAGCTGCCACATGCCATACTCCAATTTCTTTCCATGGCTGTGGTATCCTGATCCTTTTCCTTAACCCAATCCGTATTACCTTCCTTTCCACGTTTACCTTGTCCTTTTGTACTCCTTTCCGCTGGGGAGAGAGGCCTCAATAGTCTTATTGATTCGACGGCAAATATGTTATTATTTTTTTTTAATTAAATTGTCGTGGCCAGAACGTGATCACATTGACAACTTCATTAGAAGCCTCTTGCGTACAGGTGTGGACTGTAGGGGCACGCAGGGTACGAAATGAGGTTGAAAATCGACTGAGTCATACCGCAAAGACAATCTTAGTCGATGTTGTCTGCGAGTCTACACCTGGACTTTAAATCCTTACTTTGACCAACCGGAGTACGGAGTTATTTATGGATAACCAGATTTGCCAGTGTAGTTTATGTTCACCTGGTTCAGTAGATGCAACAATTTTTTTTCACTCATCATTTCATATAATTCCACATCTCATAACATTTCCTACTTCTTATACTCTGTGCCATGTTAATCTAGTAGAATTATAGGACTCATGATACGCTATAAACGTATTTGTTAAATAACTTCAAAAGTTGTTGTCAGATTTCGTTCAAAATAATTTTCCTAATGAGTTTTTAGCATGTTCTATCAACATTGAAAATTTTAAGTCTCTACGTCTGTTTGGAAATGCTAGGGGAGGCACCACCTTACGGGCAAACAGACGTAAGGACGGACAGAGCGAAACTATGAGGGTTTCTTGTCTTATTTTATGTCTTTCTTGTGTTCCTACGGAACCCTAGAAAGACATAAAATAAGCCTATTAAGTAGACATTAAAATCTGACTTCCCTATTGTATTAATAATAGTTTAACAGGAATAAAAACCCATCCCGCTAAGTGCCGCTACGAAGTTTCGATCAACGGCAGCTGCATTTCCTTAATTACTGTTTAGCACAAAAAGCTGTCACACCGTTTTACTAATAAAATTTCTACTCTTTGTTTCAATAATAAACAAAACATAAAATAGAGTTTCTATATAATATACATGAATAATAATTTACCTTGTACAGATGCATTATCCGTTTCAAACACTATTTGTACCGTCTAGCTGAAGCTCGTATATCATAAATAACGTACTTATTTTAATTGCTAACTTGATTAATAATCAATTTCACAATCTCTTTATCTCTCTAAAAAAACACAAATAAAATTTCTCCGTAGTCAAAGAGAGTTAAAATTTCACCTGCATTATCCGGTCGGTTCAAGCACTTCATTTACGAAAATGTTGCCAACACCGGCTTAAGTGTTGCTCGCTGTTAAATTAATGAGCCAATCTCGAGCTCTCGGGTTGCCACCTCCGTATATTTTACAACGTTCGTTATTTTCGTTTCGAAAGATTGGTTAATAACGTGGTAACACTACACTCGGGAGCAATGAAATCGCACATCTATTGTAAAACCTTTTTATGTTTTTTTAAATTAAAAAAATACACATTTTTTAATTCGTGATTCAAGGTCATTTCAACACCTATCCGGTGAATGATCTTCATTCTAATATTTAAGAAAAATGTTTTTTTTTTAAATAGAAAAAAAAAACATTAAAAAAATACTCTTTTGCGATTTTTTGCAATCTTTTCCCAAAAGCGGTGAATTAAAATTGATTACTGTATTTATACTATCTTTAGTATATCGGAATGA
Source organism: Charaxes varanes (assembly GCA_024363005.1). Taxonomy (NCBI): domain Eukaryota; kingdom Metazoa; phylum Arthropoda; class Insecta; order Lepidoptera; family Nymphalidae; genus Charaxes; species Charaxes varanes. Next base: position 67,861 of record JANCMC010026606.1, on the reverse strand, counting down.
AGAAAAGATGCTAACTTATAATTCTATCCATAAATGTATACATAAGATTAATGCGCGTCCAATCTCTACACCTGATATGAATGACTTTTTTAGTCGTTGTTGATAAATTAACACGCGAAATAAATTTAAAATAGTCTTTATGCGCTATAAAAACACACAGTCGCGGCGATTTATGTAAGGCCCACGAATGGCAGTCGCAAACCCGAGCCGAGACACGATTAGGATGGAATTTCCTGTCTAACAGGGACAAATTGTTGTCCAGTTTTTCCTTTCAGAAAAATCTTATTACGTAACTGGCTCTGGCTCATTACGAAATGGTGATTGAACACAAATATCACATTGTTTCTACTTTCTTTTTATTTTAGAATTAGTATGATGTTGATTTATCATTGATGATGATAATAAATGTCTCTAGGTTAAGTAACTCCTACCGCGACCTTATGATGGATGGGTGACCAATTCTAACATTGGTTTTCTAATATCCGACCCTTAGCAGAGAGCAAAGAGCAGAGCAGAATAGATAACATTATTATTTTGTGAAACCTACGGCCAGTATCACGTTTTATAGACAACCGCATTGTTACCCCTCCCACAAGTACTAAAAGAAAACTGTTTTGGTTTTCAAATGTCAGTAACATGACAAATACAGTGTAAACTCTTTATAACGACTCTCATGGGACCGACCATATTTATTCGTTATAAATGGTTTTCGTTATATGGAGGCCTAAGAAAAAATTAACTAAATCTTCTATCGCAATTATCAAAGAAACTTTTTCGTTAACACATATCGTTTTTCTTTAATTAGCAATCTTTAAAGTTTCAAAGTTGGCTTAAGACTGAATACGTTTAATAGCTGATACCAACATTTCCTAAAGACAATGTAATGTAAGTAGTAGTACAAGTTGCTCTTGCTTCGACTGGGTGATAGATGGGTGACCCATTCTAGAACTGGTTTATATTTGATATCCAACCTCCTCCATGTTTCGGAAGGCATGTAAAACAGTGAGACCAGATTAATGTCACTTTGTAATATTTGTCGTAAGGATTGTGGGATCGTGGTTCTGAGGATGACTTCAGATGGCAATCGGTTATCTTGACTCGTCTCACAGCCACATCCTTTGAAATCTAAGTGGACCCTAGTACTAAACTGGGATAACGCTAGGAGGAAGAAGAAGACATTTATATGATGTATAAAGCTTAGAGCGGTCCATCTGAGTGTCTAATGACGCCCTTGGACAACTGCAACACCAGAAGGGTCTCAGATGCGTTGCCAGCCTTTAAGGAATTTATTGAAGGTCCCTAAATTATATTGTATAACATCAACTCTTATAGACTGTGTGTGTTCTTAAGGCTTAATAATTAAATAGGTTTATTAAAAATAGAAGATAAAATATGTACCCAACAATAGATCCAATTTCACAGTTGGCTTCTGCTGCAACCCTTAAGGCCAATGTAATTGCAGCAACCCTTCTAGGTTGTGTCACTGCAATACAATGTTTTCCCTCTAACCTGTACTCATGCATCAACTGGGGTATTTGAGTTGTTTTACCACTACCAGTTTCACCTATCAATATCATTGTGTTGTGTTTCCTAATCTCTTCTAAGAGTCTGTAAAAATTACAAATCATATTATGAATAATTCATAAAACAAAAAATATTACAAAAATATGTATTAATAGTAATTTTTATGCTTGAGGACTATATTATTCATGTTGTTCTCAAGCATAAAAAATCTTCTCTATATTATTCACAATAAATAAATGTATTTTATACAAAGCTATTGAGATATTTGTGATACAACTGTACATTTTTAAGATCACTAGGATATTTTAAGTTTGTCTAATATGCATTATCTAAATACTTTTTCAAAACATTAATTATTACTAAAGTAAATTACTGTTTAAATCAACGAATTCAATGCATTCTGCATTGGATTCATTGGTGATGATGATGATCCAGAGATGGAATATTTATAAACTTGTTTTTTAATTATCAAACATCTATATATATTATACTTTTTATGTAAAGAGTTAAAGATTTAATTAATATTTGCAGTAGGTATTACCTCATTCTTACTTGATATACAGGCAATGCTTTTCTTGCTTCCAGCAATTCCTCAGTTGTATTGTTTTCTAATTTACTATCATTATAATTATTTAAATGGTTTACACCATTAGAAGCAATGTTTGACTCCACTTCTTTATTGATTCTTACAGTATTGTCCACACTTAATTTTAATCTTTTAACTTTTAAATCATTGGTACCTCTCTGATCTTTCTCCCTACCCACAGAAGTATATTTGGAATCCATTATAATTGAACATATAATTTTTGAAATAGTGTATTTATATACACAGATTAATTTAATTGGAGAACGAATTGAATTATATACTAAAGATCACATAAACTTTTGTTGGCAATGAGGTTGACTTGAGAATATAAATAAAAACCTAACCTCTACCTTTTACCATAGCATTTCGTTTCACACTACACAAATGACATTTGGATTTGGGGTATGCTCCGATGTACACTGCGAGCATTATACATATTTAGGGTATGTTCCGATATACGCTGCGAACACTGCTCAATTGCTCGGTGCTCGTGCTGATGATAAAATCGTTCCTTATACGTTGCCAGTATACTGCCGCAGTACCCATGGAAATATATGACGTCATAAATATATAATTCATAGATTTTTTTTATTGTTATGAGTAGTAGGTACAATAAGTTCCACACCAACATTTACGATTTCATGGTTCGGATCCGAAGTT
>JANCMC010026606.1:17911-64991 GCA_024363005.1 Charaxes varanes | reverse complement strand
TTTTTTTATTGTTATGAGTAGTAGGTACAATAAGTTCCACACCAACATTTACGATTTCATGGTTCGGATCCGAAGTTTCATTTCAAACTTATAATATACCCCACTCAAAAATATTGCTCTTCGAATGTTTTAAATAACAACATTTATTCGAACTGACAGTTGAGCTGACTAGTGACGCAATAATTGAATGAGTTACGAGTGAGTGACTAAGATTTACTGCTTTTATTTTCATTTCATTCAATGAAAAGCTACAGTAGAGATACTCTTAAAAAAAATTACACAAGGAAAATAGCACTGATCGAATACGAGATCGAGAATAACGCGATATATAGCTAAAATATCGAAACAGCGATATTTTGATGTAACAATTATCGCTATTTCGGAGAGTAATATCGATAAATATCGCACATCCCTAATTAAGGGTAATGATAACTGACAATCGACATTCGACATTATAATTTATTATTTAATAATAAATAATCATTTTGTTATGTATTTGCTTCCAATGTTATATTGATGTCGCAGAATGACTAAATAGTCTTAATTTAAAAAATATAAGATCAATACTTTACTAAAAAATAAATTTATTATTACTTAACCAATAAATAATTTTTTAAACCATATATTACAATATTATGATTAATAATCAATCTACTAAATTTGCAATGTCTTTAAGAAGATTACTAAGTAGAAATATAAGTATATCTTCTCGCGATTACGGGCAAAATCCTATCGTTAAAACATGGAAATTGTTGACTAAAGATATCAAATCACTAAAAAACAAGGTTACTAAAGAAGGTAAAGACAATGTTTACCCTGAGCATGCAGATGTGGTCATAATTGGTGGAGGTTTTATTGGATCTTCCGCAGCGTATTGGTTAAAATCTAGAGCAGGTGATGGCCTATCTGTAGTTGTCTTGGAAAAAGATTCAGATGTAAGTTTTATAATTTTCATTTTTTAAAAAGAATCAAAGCGAGCACACTAACAGTCAGCCATACAGGTTTTTTTTTAATAGTCTATTGTGTCCCACTGCTGGATAAAGACCTCCACATTTTAAACAATTCTTTTCTATCCTGGGCTACTTAAACCTACATCATTCTCGCAAAGGCGTCCAAGTTATCTAGCCTCCTATCACAGGTTTTTAATTGAAAAAATAATAAGTGTAGTAAAATAGTAGTAAATAATACTTAAATGCAGAAATTGCCTCTGTTGTAAGTTATATATATGGTTGGCTAATTATTGATGTTATTATAATTATCTTTTTCAGTTAGCAAATATTCCAAATTTTCAATCTCATGGTGTATTAAGTCAGCATTTTTCTCTATTGGAAAATATAGAACTTTCAAAGTTCTCAAAAGAGTTCTTTCGTAATGTAAAAGAAACTTTGAATAGTGATGTAGATTTGCAATTCTGTCCCCTTGGTTACTTACTGCTAGCTAGTGAAAAATATGCTGAAAAGATGGAACAAACTGTTAACATGCTAAAAGATTATGATATTAAAAACAAATTATTAACAGTTGAACAGATACAGCGAACATATCCCTGGATTAATACTGATGGCATTAGTTTAGGTAAGAAAAAACAATTATATGAATTATGTGGATATTCTTCATTTATTTTTTTTTTACAATAACAAAAAGGAATAGACTTTTTTAACGGGTAATTTTTAAGTGTTTGGTTTTTCAGCGCTTTGGTTTTGATGGGTAGTTATTTATAATACCCAATAAAAATTTAATACATTTTTACTGTATTTTTTTTTAATAAAAACCAAACATTTAATATTCACACCTTATTAAACTAGCGGGGTCAGCAGACTTTGTCTTGCCCGATTTACGATCAGACGAAAGGTCTAGTACCTACGCTATTGGAGGTATTCCGAAGATGCGACCAACCCTCTATCATTTAGTATTTTAAAAATATTCCTATGAGTTTTACTTTCTTTCTTTTCCTTTAACCCTTTCCTACTAATAATACAAATAAATCAAAGTAAAAAAGTTTTTGAGTTATAGCGAGAAGCATACCTACTTTGGGGAAGTTTTCGAAGAACATTTTGATTAATACATTGGCCAGGGAAGTGAGTATAGAGATAATTTGATAAGTGATTTCAATCGAGTAATTTTATTAAATCACAGTGATAATGGAGTTGGTATGAAATGCGTAGATGTATTTGGGACTAGCTGTGCCCGCGATTTTGTCTACGTAAAATTAGGTAAAAAAATAGATACAATTTTAGCGTAGTGTTATATAGCCTTCCTCGATAAATGGGCTTTCTAAAACTGAAATGATTTTTCAAATAGCACCAGTAGTTGCTGAGATTAGCGCGTTCAAGCAAACAAACAAATAAACTCTTGAGCTTTATACATATATTACTAGATATGCTCGCAACTTCGTCCGCATAAAATTAGCTATAACAAATTTGTTTTAGGGTGATAATATATAAAAAGAAACAATGCTTCAAAATCATATATTTTACTAGCTGTGCCCGCGACTTCGTCTAGCTAAAAGTAGGTGAAAATACATACATTCAATTTTAGCCTATGATATGTAATATAATAATATGTATAATGATATGTAGCTTATAGCCTACCTCGATAAATGGGCTATCTCTCTGAAAGAATTTTTCAAATCGGAGCAGTCTTAGTCTCTAAGTGGCGCGTCCAAGCACACATACAAACTCTTCAGCTTTATTAATATACATTGACATATCCTTTGCCAAATTCCAATGCAATACATCGATCACAAGCAAGTTCAATGCCCACTGGTATTTGGCCGAAAATCAGCCAAAAATTGTGTGAGTCTGCCCATTCTCTATTATTACCAAGTAATATCGTCTGAAAATTTTACAAAAAAAAAAAACATTTCAGCATAAAATTGCTTATACCGAAATCGATTTGAAAGAAGATTGTGACAAAAATATTATTATACTAGGGAACCGCAACTTCGTCCGCGCAAATTTTATAATTTTGTTAAATTTTGATTGTTTTTATTTATTTATTTGCGCCGAATCTTAACTATTTGGCTAATATCAAAGTAGCCTATTTTGTTGCTTGTAAAATTAGCTATCTACCAGTGACAGTCGCGTCCAAATCGATCCAGCCGTTTCGGAGATTAGTCGTAACAAACAGACAGAAAAGCGGACAGAAACGTTTTAACTCGGGTTTCTGCTACATCTATTGTATATATAGTCATATACATTTAGTATAAAAAAAAATATTTCGACGTTACCAATAGACCCTTCAATGTTATTTATATGCATGTGCACAGAAAAACCGACTGTGGTTTATGATGCACTGACTATATTTTATAAGAAAATTGTCTCTAAATAAAAAAAATCAATAAATAATAATAATGTAGATGTAGATGTGTTGGTATTGTGAAGAAAGTGTAACGCCCTGGCAAACCGTTTTGTCTTAAGGGCGTGAATAATATAATAATAATAATAATAATAAAGAAGAATTTATTTCGATTCTTGCAAATGTTTATTTATAAAAAAAACCCGCTACTGATTTTTAAAAACTTCAATATCTTTTCATACTATACAAGATATATAATAATAAACGACTAAATATAGAAAAGCTCTATTATTTTTCTAAAATCAGATAAACACCTAGTGAAACACCTAGTACCTAATACTATATTACCTTAAGAACAGACAGTTCTGTTTTACAATCAAAACAACCTCAACAACGATGTAGCCATCATTGTATTAAGCTGGGTTAATTTCAACAGTCAGTATATTTTTTTTGTCTTCAGTTTTACAAGTGTTATCAAAAGTGTTGCTATATTAAATTATATATATTAATATTTCAGATAACATCAACAGCATCAACCTCGCCTCTGGAACCAACCAGTACGTTGGAGTCTGGGCTACCGCTGCTGGATTCGGTTTAACTGCTGATCGTAAGTTGCACAATTTACAACACAATCAACGTCGCTATTATAGCAACTTGTTTTGTTAGTAGATAAAAGTAAATACTCTTTGTCTGTTGATAAGCTAATTTGTTTTAATTTCAGACGCAAGCATTTCTATGAACCAAGCTTTAAGGCACATCAACTTGCAAGTCATCACCAACGTGACTTCAAGATGGTCACATTAATAATCGTGTCAGTTGTCACGTTGTATAATGACGACGCCTTATGTCAGGTGTGGCCAACTTGTTTAGACACAAGATTTATTGCTTACTGATGAAACCCTGTGCAATCTACCATTTAAATTTTTCTTCAAATCTTAAATGAAAGAGCATAATATGTACACAATTATGTAATATTTATTATGTTACCAGGGAAAACAAAACTGATTTTTTTCTTAGTAACTTCTTGTATTATTGTACCTAAGCTATGCATCTGAACATCTTCCGATTACAAAAATCAGGTATCTAGTTGGAAATTGCCAACCTTAAAGGATCCAATGTATGAGCGCCAGCCTGCTTAAAAGAGAAGAAGAAACTTGACGGAACGTCCATTAAAAAAAAAACAAGATTATAGATAATACACCCAGACTCGAGGCTGAAATCGAACCCACGACCCCCGGAAACGAAGGCAGGCAATAGGCAGGTAATCATTATGATAATTGCTTGCAAAACTGCCAAATTTAATAAAATGTTGATATTTTTATATACAAACTAGCTGTCCTCACGACTTTGTCCGCGTAAAATTGGGTACAAAAATAGATTTAATTTTAATGTCATGATATATAGCTTTTCTCGAAAATGGGCTACCTAACGTAAAAAAAATATTCAGATAGTACCAGTAGTTCCTGAGATTATCGCGTTCAAGCAAACAAACAAACAAAATCTTTATTTCAAGGTTTATATATTAACTAAGACTGGCCCCTTGGCGCAGTGGCGATGACTTTGTGTTCTGCTCCGGGAGATTGTGGGTTCAATTCAGAATTTTTAATATATTATTTTCGAGTTACAGACATTCTACTTCTTTGCCTAAGAACCTTACTTTAAGATGTAGAATGAACACGTATATACAGCTGTGGTTATTCCAACTAATAAATGCAAAAGTAAGTTATTTTGTAATAACTCTATTCGTCATTATCAAAGACAAAGTTCTGGAAAAACGACCTATAGATACTAAATAACATAAATATTTAAATACATATTTCTTGAACCTTGTGTATGTTTGTTAATATAGATTTTACGTATGGCTTTTAGTAAATAAAGTGATATATGGAAGCAAATTAAACAGAACACAGTGGATACGATAGCACATCGCATTCGCTCTGCAAAGCTCTTGAAATTCAAATCGTATGGGTCATATTGAACTCCCCTCCCTCCCACTCCACGCATACTGAAACGATTTGAAAAATTCTTTCAGTTATAAATAGCTCATTTATCCAGGTAGGCCATAGGCTATATATCATCACGCTAAAATTGATTTTTTTTTATCTAATTTTACGCTGACGAAGTCGCGAGCACTGCTAGTTTATTATGTTTTTAAGAATCGTTATTAATAATATTTTCATTGCCTCTATAAAAATCTTAAAACCTTGTGCTAGGGCGTGACGATAGCCCAGCGAAGGTGTGTTCTGAAACGCACCATTTTCCTCTGGGAAAAAATATTTTTTTTCTTTGGAAATCCACGAAAATTTCTTTTAACTTAATCTCTGCAAAATTTGATTTTTTTTTTGTAACTTTGAAAGCACGTCACTTGCGTATAAACCAAAAACTTTTTTTACGCATGGGTTTTGTTAATTCTCCTTGGCACTTACCGTGGCTGCACTTCAAAACAACGATGATCAGGATGTCATACCTACTGCATTTGATCCGATCGTGGATATCACCTTTGTATGTACGTCTGTATGTTCTAATCTACTGAACAACATCGAACACCAACATTTTATTCGAGTACATCTTTTACATGTAATATAAGACAATTTTGTAGCAAACAACATTTATATCGCATTTTCAAGAATGTATGTATGCTAATTCTACTTATTGTAACTCGACAAAAATCTTTTTTTCCATATCCATAATCGTGAACAATGAAAATTTCAATATCTTTTTGTAGAAAAAACTGTTCTATTTTCTTTTTTTTATATATTTTTCTTTTATCATCCAAAAGACAGTTTTTAATCTAAAGGGCATTGTTTATCTTCTTTTCAATGTACTCCATTATTTGTTAGCTTTCCAACATTCTTCTTATTCCCATCTTTTTTTCTTATGTTCCATTTTCTTTCTTATTAGATATAAAGATAGTTTAACTTTTTATTATTTTATCATCCATGTATCCTTAGTCAAAACTTCTCCTGAATAATCTCAGCATTCCTTTGCTATCTAAAGGATTCTATACTTATTTTATTTGTTCAATATGTATCCTTGAAATGTTCTGTTTCATTCAATATGTATCCTTTGACATGATGCGCAAGTTCAATAAGTATCCTTTCATATGTTGTGTATAGTTCAATATGTATCTTACATGTTTTATATAGTCAATTTGCATCCTTTTCAATATGTTATATATTTCAATACGAATCCATTCAAATTTTTATATTTATTTTTAAGATGCTATCTATCTATTAATATTCATCCTTTCATATGCTTATATAACGATACTTATGCACTATTTGTATAAACCTATTTCAGTTTTCCATAAAACCTTCTTTTATTGTATGATGTTTCTTTTTATATTTACGTTCTAAATAATTACAAATATTAAAGACAGTTTCACGTTCATCAACCTTTATAATTTCCATCACCATTAAATTGTAGGTTCATTTCTAATATCTTCTTATATTCAATTGAAGGTTCTCTTTTTTTATAAAACTCAATAAAATAGCGACGCATATCCAAATACTCGGCCTTTTCCAAATGTCTGCTTTGAGGGTAGTTTTAATACTATAAAAACCAACTCTTGGGAAAAATTAATTTTAAAATCACCATCAATCTTTTTCCGCACATCATTTTGCACGCTTTTAACGTTACATCGCGGAGACAAAACCATTTACAAGCGGTCTCCCTTACATTTCTCTCCTCGAAAAGTAATGTTTAAATCATAAGGGTACGACTAAACGTCCGAGCGAAAGTTTGGACGATCGGTTCACACGTGCCTAGAGTAATTATCGTTTAGGGTGAAAACATTAAAATTTCTCTGTAACTGCGACATGTTCGGACCGAACTCATTACAATTGTCTGTAGAGATGTCACTGTAAAAACAAATACAGTCGTTTAACGTCGCGTTATAGACGCAGCGATGGCGTACATGCACATTACAAATCTATGCCTAACGCAACTGAAGCGTGATAACAACTTGTAAGCTTTAATCGTTAAGTGTAACTTTTCTTTAATTACTTATTTTAATAGGTTATAATAAATTGCACATACCTGTCAGGTGACAGCCTGTCCTCATATTTGTCGCGCTTGTCATATTCCTTTTCCCGGTACCGGTCAGGTTCCGCAGCAGCGCGTCTGTTTGAAAAACTGCGGGAAACAAGTATGAGGCTTGAAGATAAGTTCCTAATTAATGATGTTATCTTTGTATTTTCGAGTCAGGAGCAAACCAAACGGTCCAGTTCCAAAACTCGGCCACACAGACAGCATCCTCCGTAGCCCAATAAATTGATCATTAAAATTTTATTAGCCAAATTGATTTACAAGTCAATATTTACTTCCATTTTTAATTATTCTCAAGTACATATAATTTAAAAGCTTAGTTTACAACGGTAAAAGCCTAAAAATATACCTTTCTCGATAGTCTCCCCTCCCATCATTATACTCTCGTCTTTTGGGTGGTCTCTCCTCATAGCGATTGTATTTGTTATTGCCTATTTAAAGAAATATATTGTTTTATTAATACATTAAATAAACAGCTTAAACGTGGGCTTCCAATCCATTTATTAAATAAATTGGGTACCAATCAACCAAGCTGCCCAATTATCACACTCATAAAAAAAAACTTTTGAGCTCATTTGTGTAGATACCCAAACTTTTATCCCCATAAACCACATTCAACTAACTGTAAGGGGTCAACCATTTCTAACCAAAACTGCACAAAACTGAAAAGTTTAGATATAACTATAGAAATTTCCGTTACGGCTGAGTTGCAACAATCCCACTTGGAATGGTAAAAATAAAATAATGGGATATAGACCTTCTTAAAATATTATCTGCATACATTGATAGGTGAACTGAAGCACACATTTTAGTTCGTCACTTTCACTATCGACAGCACAGAAATTATCGTGGACCCCAGATTAAGAATTCTGGACCCTGCACTAACGTAGACCCCATCAAGTCTCCCGTGGACCCCTGGGGCTATATATATTTATACATAAAAGCGAAAGATAACCTAACACGAAATCTCGAAAATGGCAGAACATACAATGATAAAATTTCGCAAAGAGGAGTTTATAGTTAGTAGTCCACTAACAACGGTTTTTTCCCGTAGTGTCAAGCCAAGGAGGTCAAAGTGCTCATGCAGTTTTTCGTGGATAAAGTCGCAGAAAACAGCTAGCTTTTTTATAAAATAATAAACTATAACAATACTTGTTATCTATTTTGAGAGAAAAATAAAATATTACCTCTCATGTCTTCCCTTTCTTCATACAGTGGTTCACGTTCCCTTCTATGTTGTTGTTCTTCTCGTCTAGGCTCCTCATACCTTGGTGGTCTGATAATGTAACAAAAATTTGTCACTCTAAAATATATGAATAAAATATATTTTCTATAACTTTGCTAATATTCCTGTTTGTACAACACAATCCACACAACAAGACTTCTGGGAACTCTGCGCCTAATCGTTCTCTCCCTATTGAAGAATATTGTGCCTGAATTTTACTACTGAACCCATTAACTTAAAACCTATTTGTGTACTATCAGCATTCAATAAAACATTTGAAAAACTTATTTTAGCGCAATTAGTTTTTGATGTTGAGAAGAATAATTCATTATACGTAAAACAGTTTGGTTTTACACTGGGTTGTTCAATAACCAATGCTGGTGTTAAAGCTATTAAAATATATATTATATTGTGATGCCTGAGAGGAATCACATGACGCTATTGGTGTCTTCTGTGATTTGTCCAAGACTATTGATTGTGTTCATCATAAAACATAAATCAGAAAACTTAGCCACAACAGAATTAATGGTACAGCCCTGGACTTGTTGAACTCCTATTCGGACAACAGGATCCAATGGATCTGTTGTTAGAATTCAGGGAAGAGTCTTTCAGGGATCTATATTAGGACCTTTCCTGTTTCTTTTTATATTAAAGATGGTATAATGGCAAATAGGCGCCGAGGGTAAATTATTTATTTGTAGAGACAAGTATTCTTTGATCCTATCTCTAAAATGTCAACGGGCGAGTCACGATATATTAACTTTTACTATAAAGATAACTCTCCTTTTTGCAGTTACTTAATCATATATATATACGTTTTATCAACTGATAATAACTGTCTTGGTACAGTACAAACCTTGAATGAATGGATGAATGAATGAACGAACGAACGAACGAATGTATGAATCTATGAATGAATGAATTAATGAATGTATGAATGAATGAATAAACGAATGAACGAACGAATGAATGAATGAATATACTTATTGTTCACTATAAAATTACAGTTTACATACATGGTTTGATAACAATTATGAACACTGCAGGCACAATCGGCGGCCTTATTGCTAAATAGCGATTTCTTCCACACAACCGAAAGGGATAAAGTCACATACCTTAACTAGAGCCTCATATAGCACTAATACTTTTATTGGAAATGAGATTCTTTATCGAAAGTCAGGTCGCTGTTACGTGTGGAACGGGTCACTGGCGTGTTTTCTCTAACAATATGTATACTAAATCCAAGTGCAAAGAATTATTTGGTTTATAAAGTTTGAGAAGCATTACAGATGGAATTAAAGAAACTAGTAATATTGGTCGATATTCAATGACCACAATATGTAGTTTTGCGCCCGGTATTTTCTATATAAATAAAAATTGACTGTACAAGCATTGCTCACTCTACTCCTAAACTGCTGGCCCAACTTTGATGAAAGTTTTTGTGTATATTCTAAGGCGTTTGTAAATGGTTGGCGGAGAAATTGGACTCGGTAGGTGGCGCTGCTGTCAGTTTGTAAGCAAAATGAGGTATGTTTCTCGCTACTACTCTAATATGCATAAAGTAGAAGTCACCAAAACAAAGGAAGTAAAACACCTCAGAAATGTATTTATTTATGAAATGACAAACAGAAGCTGCAGTTTTGTTTATATGTATGTAACAGTTATCTAGTACAAATATATGAATAGAACTGAATTATCAATTTATCATTTGTTTATATTTTTGCTCGTATCTATTTAAAGACTAGCGATCCGGGCAGATGTTGTCCTGCCCAAACTTTTGGTTAATTATTTACAACATTCTATTTCATATTATCCTAAAATATTATTCCCATTCCGTTCCGTTCATTTTGGAAACTCATTTTTATTTATATATATATATATATATATATATATAACATCTCATACATAACATCGACCGACTTTATATATATAACATCTATCCTAAACGATATTCTGTTAACAGACGTCCGTGTGTCATATAGTCCTGTATATATTTATTTATTTATATAGAGGAAGGTGTGCAAACGCCAATATTTTTCCATAATATAGAATAGTAGTTGTTTTCCACGACTTCGTCCGCAAAAATTAGGTGAGAAATTTTAACGTGATCATATATAGGCTACAACCTTCCTCGATAAATGGGCTATCTAACATTTAAAGAATTTTTCAAATTGCACCGTTAGTTCCTGAGATTAGCGCGTTCGAGTAAACAAACAAACAAACTCTTCAGCTTTATATATTAGTATAAGATTATGAGAATAAAACCACACGCACACTAACGCCAACTGATTTACGTGACGTAAAATTTACACACACTTGTATAACTGTTGCGTTCGTACTGGACCTTTTGTCTGACACTAAATCGGGTATATAGATGTTTTTATGCGCCTGCAGAGATATATAATATATTAATTGTATATTCTTTGTCAAGTGTAGTCGGACTAACTTTTGCATATTAAACAAACCTCTGTGATTTATATTGTGCAATTTAATGACGTTTTGCACTGTGTTTTGTTACAAAAATAAAAAAATATATATACATACAAAGAGATAGAAAAACAAAAACATATACACAATTAGATTAAACAGAAAAATATATAAAAGAAAGTATTAGTAGACCGTCTGTCCGTTTGCCCCTTATATAAAAGGAAAGCTTCACATTTAGAAAAAAAGTACAACACTACCATCTGCGTGGAAACTGAATTCTTAGACTAATCGGAAATTCATCACAAAAGTATAAAACTTTATAAGGTCTCATGTAACAAATCTAAAAGTTATATCTAGATCCCCCCCCCCCCCTGTGTTTAAAATCTAAGTGATCTGGTAAAAACGGCTTTTTCTTAAAAAAAAATTTTCACTTACTGTAATTAATGTCTTGTTAATTTAATTGTTGTTTCATGTTTAATAATTATTGTTTCTTTATAAATGTGGCTAACTATTTTATATTCTCTCTTTATTTCGTGTTCTGCTAATTCTGCCAGTCTATGTGTATATAACACTCTCGTGTTACAGTGTTTGTTGTCAAACTACTCCGAAACGACTTTAACGGTTATTATGAAATTTTTTGTACATATTTGGTACGTCTAAGGATTGGTCGTAAACTATTTTTTAAACTCCTAAGTGATAAGGATAGCCCACGCGAATGAAGTCACCTATTATGTGTCTCTTATACTGGGTATTATTTTAAATACCTAAGTGTTATAAAACACTACAAATGTTTATCAAAACAAAAAATAAATAATTATGTAGTAGGGTAGTCTTAATGACCACCAAAGAAACAGGCCACTTCAAAATTTGGCGTACTTTGTTTTTTAAATAGAATTATTGACCTACACTTCTCAATAATGTTGTTAATCTATAAATAACTGTGGATAAGTTTTTAAATTTTTTTCTTACTTACTTTTAGGTAAAAAACTGTAAGTAAAGTATCACATTCAGAAGCATCGCAATAAACAAAGTAGCACCGGAACGTATCGCATTAAAAATTCCGCAGAGATATTTCCTCCTGCTAATTCCGTATTTGGGTCGAGACTAATTGCGAGCGGAAACGAAGCGCACTTTAATAAGATCGCTGCGAAAGAAGCTTTTTATGTATTAATATACCGGTACACATTTACCGATAAAATTAAAATTAAATTATTTATTCTTCGCCCAAGTGACAAATTTATGTTGTTAACAAGGTTAGGTTATTCTAGTGTTCTAGTCTATGGAAAGACTCGTGTCAGAAAGATCTGCCTTCCTTTTTACTTAATCTATGTTTTTCATACAATATTATATTTATTTATTTTTAATCGACAGCGTTTTACATATGTATACATGAGTTACAAATTTGGTAAGAGTAAACATGAGGTCATAATGATTACACACACAAAGAATTGAAGAAAAATACAGTCTAAAAGTTACTACATGTACTTACGTTTGTGTGTAAGCGTGTGGTAATTTATGAATTAATTTTGAAGTAAATTTGAAAAATCAAAATCTCGGATCGATTTATTGCCTGGCATCTGCCGTCCTTGTTTGGACTCAGCCGAGCTCACGGCTACCTTGTGAAGGTAACTTCCTCTATCCTTAAAAAATATGATGTAATACACAATAGGTTAAATTATAATACAGTTTTGAATTTACACACAAGCTGTCCCGTATCTACAAAATTGCAATGTTAGTATTCAATGATTGTGTAATTTAAATCTTTGGCGGATGTAGTATAAGTTTAGAATGTATGAAAAAATATATATCATCAATTATCCTTAAGTTGATAACTGTACCTACGTTTTAAATTGCTATACGATGTTTTGATTATTATTTGGTGTTTACTAATACCAGTGTAGGATTTAACCAGCGGGATTGAACACATCCCTAGTGACGAATACGTTGAAATTTTACAATAACTTAAAAAAAACCTAAATTTGATCCAAAAACTAATTTTAAACCCCTCAGTGATAAGAGTGGCCCACGCGGTTGAAGTCGCGGGGTATAGCTAGTAACAAATAAAGAGAAAGTACAAGGCTTTTACAAAAATACCACACCGAATTTTCGGATCAAAATTTCGGTTTCGGTCCCATATTTCGGCCTATTAATATCTTAACGGCTCAATTAATTTGAGACGTTAAGTAATTAGTATTTAATATTATAAAGAAAAAAGATTTGATTGTTTGTTTGCATTGAATAGACTCCGAAACTACTGGAGCGGTTTGAAAAATTCTCTTACCATTAGAATCCTAAATTATCCCTGATGAACACATGCGACAGAATATTTTCAAAAAGTTAGGGCTTCGTGTGAAAGCTCCAATAATGAAAACCCATGCGAAGCTGGGCCTGTTCGAGTCGCCATGAGAGCCGTTAGTATTCCGACGACTTTTTTGAACGTATTAGAGCCGACATTAAATGCTGGACATAGGAAACCATTAAAAGCTTCTATTAACTTCTACTAGCCATGTACTTATTGTTATAATCATCAGTCATGACACACAATGGTAATTTTTTTTTTAATATTTTTTTTATTACCATAATCATATCAGTTACTATGCCTCTACTGCTGGATGTAGGCCTCTCCTAAGGCGCGCTATTCGAACCGATCTTCCGCTACTATCAGCCAAATTCTACCCGCTACTTTTCTTATGTCGTCGGTCCATATGGTAGAAGGGTCTCCTACACTCCGACGGTCGCAACGTAGTCTCCACTCATGAAATTTCTACTCCATCTTTTTTACTCCTATCTGTACCTACGTGACTCTACGCTGTTGTTTTTAAAGAAATTTTATCAAGTTACTTAAAAAATATATAGAATTTATTATTAGAATTTTTATTATAGTCTATTGACATGCATAGCTGTCGGTTTATAAAAACTCATATTCAAAACCTACGTAGTAATATTTTTTAAACGAGAATGCGCAAACTTATATTAAATTTATAGAAAGAACATAACTTGCCTTCTAACCAATATATGATTTTATTTGGATATATAAATTGACGGACCCAGGTGAATGTTGATTCTATAATCCACATAATACTAATAGTGGAATGTATGAATACAATAGCTAGTAGAGGCACACAATGGTCTCTAGAACTTTTTCAATATAATAGGTTTTCGCCTTGAAAGAAATCGCAAATGGATTTTTACTTTTCTTTACGTTCGGATAGCTGTAGTTTTTCTCAAGTCGTACGTAATATTTAAAATAAAATTTAATATAAAATAAGTATAAAGTGTCACTGGTTACTTTAAGATTTTCTTGCAAAGGAGTCCAGTAGTTGATTATGTGCTGAAGACTTCTCTTCAGCAAATAGTCAATGAAAAAAATAGAAAAAGCTAGTTTTTTTACCTTATATCGATTAACTCTATAGAATCGTTGATCAGCGTTGATCATATTATTAAATTATCCATACTGAATATGTAGCTATATTTCTAATAATACGGCATTGAACTAAAACCGGAGGGCTTATAATGACGTATTGACATCCGCTATATTTAGTTCTTTGGATCGAACGAGATATTATTTAGAGAACATATTTAGTAATATCTGAATAATTATTTAGTAGGCTGCTAGCTTAAAGTTTCTTCGTGTTTTATTTGAAATGATCAGTGTCACAATCATAATTGATATTAGGTCAACTATTATAATATAAGCCGTGAATTTTTAATTGATTTGGTCAAGGTTTCATGGTTTTAGATTTCTTTTCGAAGAATCTTAATTCTATTTTTCTGATGATATTCTTGATTATATAAATTCTTTAAAGAAAAAAAGTGTTATTTGAATTGCGTAATTATTCATTTTGCCATAAGTTTAAAATAAGAATAAGAAAACTTTATTAGGAAAATAAAGCACTGCAGTCTTGTAATGTAGCACGTAAACTTCAAAATCAAACTCTCGGCTTAATTTTTTTTTAATGTTATATAAAAAAATATAGAATAAAATTAGGGGTCTACTGTCCCAAATCGTGAACTATGATGAGGTTATAAAAATAATTTAACATGAATTTTGTCCTCTTTTAAGTTTATGAAGGAAAAGCGCGATACACGTTAAAACTAAAGGGTTACTACCGAAATTCCTTTGTGCTTTTATGACATTGTTACGTAAATATTCACCGAAAATTTCCACAAAATTTATTGTCGGGGCTTACATAATTAATTTATATAGATATGACACGGACCTGAAAACCGGCACCAGTTTTAATCCAAAAGCTTCGAGTGTAGGTGAATGTATAATAGGTTTATTCAGTAGAATTAACCTACAAGATATCCGTATTTTCCTTTATATTACTTTTTATGGAAATCCTCGCATGAAACTAAATGCAACTGACGTAACTCTTTTACGCCATGCGACGGAACGTTTATAGATCTTATCCTAAACAACTTTCACTCAATTATCTTATATATATGCTTCGAGAATATTTATAAAAATTGTATAAAAAGCTTTATGTAAAAATAACGTTTTTTTTAGGTATGAATAGGCTTAGACTATGAGGGGAAATATCCGAGCTCTTACAGAGACGTTATACTCGTTAACTGTAATCCGATTGAAAAGCTGGACGCGTAGTGAAGGGCTACCCTTTATCTAATTGGCTAGTTGCTTTATGAACGGAATCATAAAACCCTGGCTGTGACTATAATTCAGTTTACTAATTGCCACTTACTTTATCTCCGTCGAAGGTCGGTTACAAGAAATTGTGGGACGATTTTTATTAAATTTAAATAATCCTTTACTTGGCTTATAAATCTGTTTATTTTATATCTTTGTCTTGATTATACCGGCTCTGAATTAAGTAAAGTTCTATTTTAGATTACCAACTTTTTTATCTCATCATCTTATATTTTCAGTATCAATTTCACTAACCAAAAAAAATATTACCAACTAAGAAATTTATGTTTAAAACCTTATCTATTCTTGTAATGTTAGATTAAATAAAAAATGGCCAAGAGCGAGTCAACACACTCATATATAGAAGCGTTCCGTATCTGCTTCGCTATAAATGTATTTGTTAAATAACTTCAAAAGTTTTTGTCCGATTTTGTTCAAAATATTTTCCTAATGAGTTTTTAGCATGTTCTATCAATATGGAAAATTTCAAGTCTCTACGTCTAATAGTTTGGAAAGGCTAGGGGGGACCACATTATGGGCAGACAGACGGACGGACGAACATAGCGAAATTATAGGGGTTCCTTGTAGTACGGAACCCTACAAATATTATTAATAATTTAACCGTTCCGTTATCAACAATAATTAATAGATTTTTGTAAATCAAAGTTGCGATACAGCGAATATGAAAATTCTTTGTTCCATAAAAGAAACGTAAACGTGATAAAGTTTTTACCGTGTGCACATACTATGTTTGCTAAAAGAATAGCCAGGTTTTTACTATTTATTTTACGAGGATACGGTGTCTCGGTACTAGACAGCGTTCTCTGAAAGAGTTTGTGTGCTGAGGTTTGCTGTTTATTTAACGTTTTTTACGATTTTTATTAATATAAAGTCTTAACAGCATATTTGACGAACTTAAGTTAAAAACACCAGGCAAACTTCCTTGCAGAATCTGAGGATTGAATCAGGAATAGTAAGTTAAGGTCAAAATTCTCTAAATGAGTAATTATTTGATATATCCATTAGCTGCCCAGACAATATATTAGTAGTTCTTAAATCGACCTCAGTACATTAATATCATTCAAGTAGAGGTACAATTAAAGCTGTATTAAAAGAGAACAATAAAAAGCAATAATAAAAAAGTCGTTCTTGCCATTAGAAATATTAAACGGAAACAATCTTTCATTTCATATATAATTTTAAATGATTATTATACAATGAAATACGGAATCAGAAGAACAATTTATTTCAACAAAAGAGCAAAATTTATCAATAAAACAATACCTGTGATTGAAATAGCTAGTAAGCTATAGCACCAAACGTAAATAGCAGCTTTGAGCTCGTGAGCTTTCGATATGAGAACTGCACGACTCCTCCACAGACTGCCTCCGCGGAACACAACATATAAATCTGCATATTAATAGGTGAAGCGAAAATTTTCGGTACAATTTTACTAAAATCGCGGATGGAGGAGGATGAAATTTGCTAAAATTTTAATATATGCAGAAAAAGAAGCGAGGATGCATTTTTATTAAAAATGATGAATTTTTATTAAAAATGCGTTATTGATATATATTCATTATTAAAATAAAAACACACGCACACTAATGCCAAACGATTTACACACACATGTATACCTTTTACAGTAAGATTATGTCAAAGCGTAGCTTAGCGTAAAATGACAATGCCAAAAATATTAGGTGTCAAATATTACAATGTCTCTGAACAAAGAATAAAAATTTTGGCCTGCAGTCTTTGAGGTTCTACTATCATATCGACACCCAACAAAATTGGTAACTCAATTTTTTATGAAACTATTCTTTTGTAACCTACATAGCAAGGACATGCTTCCTTTAAAGTCACTTTTTAGTAAATATTTTCTTCAAGAAAATTTACTTGAAAATTTTCTTAAATACACGTATCTTGTTTTTTCTTTTTCATATTTTAATTACTTGCAAATAAATTCAGTTACAAAACTAGTGATTCAGTAATCCTGAAACAAGGAAAACTTGTATTTTGAGAACTACCTTCCGTAATTGAGGAACAATTTTAGCAATTCTAAAAAACTTATCTAGGAAATATTTTTTTGGGGGGGGGGGGGGGGGTGGTTCAGGGATTATTAAGGGAGGTAAGAAAATTGGATGCATAATCTAGTAAATGAAAATGAAAATAAATCATCACATAATATTTTCTCAAGGATGTTCATATCCTTGATCTCGTCAACATTGCGTTACGCTGTGCATACAATAGAGTAATTTGTGAGACCAATTGAGTCATCCCCGCCATTGATGTCTGTATACGCTTACTAAACGAGATCCTTTCATTAGACATACGGTGCGTAGTTCTATTTTAACCAACTTCAAAAAAAGATGGAGGTTATCAATTCAACGCGTATGTTTATTTTTAATGTTTGTTACCGCAGAACTTTCGACTGGGTGCACCAATCTTGATGATTCTTGTTTCATTTGAAATCTGGTAATTCCCGATTGGTCCCATATTAATTTAGTTCAGGTCTGACAAAGGTTTCCATGAGAAAACAATAAAATTCTAAATTTTGATTAAAGTTTTGTAGTACTTTGTGGGCTTCAAGGACAAAAATGTACAAACACTTTGAGCTATATCTAAATAAGGCAAGTTTCTAATTTAAGCTGAGGAGGGGAAACGGAAATATTCAACACATGTAGACAAATTGTTAAATTTAATTAATAAAACTGTCTATAAATATTTCTGTCTACATAAAACTTTATCCACGAAATAAAGTTAGCTGAATGTCAAAGTCAAAATTATTTATTCATATAGATTTTCTTAAGCTCACAACCAAGTGTGAATTAGTTGAAATTTTTCGTTAAAAAAATTACTTACAACCAACTCCCGTTCGTCCAAGGTTCCCGTCTCCTCCTCTTTCCATTATCCGCAGATAGTATCCATAATAAATTTATTTATATTTTATTTATTTTTTTATGTGAGCATTTACATTTTCTAGTCCATTTTGACCTGTCTCATTTTATCAGCATAATATATTATTTTTAGTGATATGTTGTAACATACATAGGACCAGTGAATTGCAGCTAATTATTATCATAGGCTCCGTTCCTGTGTTGGATTGACGTATAGAAAAGTGTTACAAAAATTGTCTTTATCTTATATATTAACTTCATCCATGTATGCTGTTGTTCCTCCAACTGGAATAAACCTTTGTAACTTGGAGGAAGTACGAAAATTATTTTAATATTTTTTTAACTTAACTGTTTGCTTCAATATGGGAATCGGGCAATTTTATATACAAAAACATAACAAAAAAAAACAATTGCTTTAAACATGTTAAAAAATAATGGTCCTAAATGGTGTACCGTGGTTAACATATTGTTAATTTTCACATGGGTACGAAGCAATGAGACTAATGTGAGCACCACACATTGCTTCAAATGTTTGAACACTTGTTTGATCACTTGTTTGTTCAAATGACATTTCAAACATTTCAAGCCATCTGGCGCGGGCTCAGTGCAGTAATTTTACCGCGATATAACTATAGCCTACGATTCTTTTAAGACATTATCGTTAGAAGCTCCATAACAACCACTGCTACTTACTTGTGCTTAAACCTTTGAAGTGTCAAGTGTGCGTGATTTGGGTGTTATAATAGATTCTAAGCTGACTTTTCGTGAACACATTGAGCATGTCACATCAAAAATATCTGGACTAGTTTGTCGGCAAATGAAAATATTTAAAGACCCCGCATTATCAGTACTTGTTTTTAGCAGTGTCGTTCGCAGTATTCTTGAATATTACAAGGTGCCCATATCTTGATATTAATAATAAAATAATAATTTACTGTAATATATATACACACATTGGGAATTTATTTTATTTCAACAGACTCCGAGTGCCAGCAACAACACTGTCTTCGATGACACTACCTCAGCTTACCGAGTACCTGAGATCTTATGTTGCATCAGAAAACGAAAAAGTGGTATGATAGCATTTTACAATATTTTGATAAATGTAATTTGATAAATAGACATAAAGTTCAAAAGCAAACGCAAAATGAAACAATATCTGCTTTGGTAAATTGAAAAATTCTTAAATACTATCATTAACATTGTATGATATTGTTGTCAACCTTAAATATTATTCATTTTAACATAGTTTAAAACAAACCCGCTTCCAGTTCTTTTAAACTATCTAATGGATTCAAAAGATAATATAATACACGATTCGGCAAAGTAAAGTCTTAGAGAGCTCGAGCGTGCGGAGTATATTCTTTTGATATACTTTTATGGCAATTTTACACGAACACTCAAAAAATATGTCTTACTAGCTGTTCCCGAAACTTCGTCCTCGCAAAATTTCGAGAGTTTTTAGACGTCCTTAATCCGGGACCCTGTAGAAAAATCTTGTCTTTGCGGATGTCCAACTACTTCCTCGATAAATGGGCTATCTAACACTGAAATAATTTTTCAAATCGGACCATTAGTTCCTGAGACTAGCGCGTTCAAGCAAAGAAACCAACTCTTCAGCTTTACATATTAGTATAGATGTTCGAAATAGTGAAACGAAAATTTTGGTATATATGTCACTGTCAAATTGTAATAATCGTTAGCGCAGCCAGAGCAACTTAACTTAGCGATCAACTCAAATGCCGACCACTGATTAGGCCACGACCTCCTCAGTCTAGATTTAAAAATATATATATAAGGGTTATCATTTGCAATAGTGTCTGAACTAGAGTTCCAAAGTCAAGATGCAGTAACAGCAAAAGAGTTTGCGAAAAACATAGTATTATAGTGGAAAGTAAGAGATTTTACGGTAACACAAGATCTATTTTACTTAAAGAACAAAGCAGCTGTATCTTGATGTTGAATTGAGATATCAAAACAATTCTTAGATTCACTGGTAGAGGATATTTTTTTTTTTTTTTATTCGAGATAGGTAAGCGCTTGACCGCAGTCACACTTGATAAAGTGTAGATGCGGTCTATGGTGGAGCGCGCTTGCCTAGAATAAACCTAGACCTTTGATATATTATTGCCATTGCTCTGTAATGCCATTAATTCACGGCACAAGTAGTCCCCTTCCCATTCACGGTGTAATGAAAATCGTTCGTGACACTCGCCGCGCAATGGACGTGGAAACTGTTGCTTTCTAAACTTTTAAATTGACTTTTAGTATATGATTACAACTGCCTTTATTAATTATATAAATTTCATTAGACATTTTCTTTAAAGACTCAGTTATCAGAATATTACGTATTAAACAAAATAAAAATGCGTGCTATCTTTGCTACTATCTCTGAATTAAAAGTAATTTCAAGAAGAGGTATCATTTAAGCCAGAGGTCGACAACCTTTTGGCAAGCAAGGGCTACTTTTTTTAAATATGAGATTCAGGGTGCCCACATCGTTAAGCAATTCGATGTTGAGACCTTGGCTTGTCAAGAACTATCATAAGTTCATTATTAGAAAGGACATCTAAAGCAGCACTAGTAGGATCATACCGATTGGGCTAGGCAGGGGAGGGAACACTGGCAGTAAAGGTGAGTGTTAGTTATCACTATAAAGAGCTCGTTCTTAAACCAACACGTGGGTCACAAGTCCCGGGCACTGCTATGGACCTGGCGCCCACACGGTGAATCCATGGAATGCTAAGAAATTCGTCTGCACTTGGAAATGACGTCGAATGAATGGGAATGATTGTTACCTTTCGATCAATCATTCCTACCTCCATTCCCCTTCATTCGCGTAATTTGAACGAGTCGTTTTAGTCTTGCAGTCAACCTCGAAGTGGCAACAAATGCTAGTAAACATCTGTGATCAAGTTGTTTTTAAATGAGAAGGCCTCAACTCTCTTCATAGAGTTTATATAGCCTACTAGCCGTTTACCGCGACTTTGGTCGCGTAAAATTGCGAGAGCCCTATGACCTCCCTATTTGCTTTCCATCAAGTGACAACTATGCTCATTTCCACGCTTATGAAAAAATAAACCCACTGAATATCATAGAATATGTCGCCGCACGTATGAGGGATATAAAGGTATTCTGTACGCAAATGCATTTCTGATAGCAGCCGTATCCCTAGTATTGAGAGCTTACTCCGTTAGTTTAGTATTCATGAATCTGTGGATTCTGTCCTGATGATATCTAAATCGGACGAGAAAAATATCCAGGGACTCACGCCTTATTACCTTCTTCCTTCGGTATCCAAATGCTAAAGGCTTATTTGTAAGAGAATTACAAAATTACACTCTTACTGTTACACAGGAGAAAATTACACTGTTCAAAGCATTTTGCAGCACTTTACACCTGCAGCTTATGGAACAGTTGTACTCAAAGGCCTCCGCTATTCGCATTCAATATAATAACGCTTTTAGAGCACTGATGTGGCTGCCATGATTTTGTAGTGTCTCTGGTATGTTCTTAAAAGCACTGTACACTGTTTTTGAGCCAATATGAGGCTAAGAGCTGTATCACTTGTTCGGTGTGTGCGTAACAGCCCTAACAGTATTTTAAAATTAATAGCAAGCAAAATAGACTGTTCCTACCTGCCTCACCCGCTGTGAGCTACACGGTCCCAGCAATAAAATGCAATTTTTATGTATCTCTTATGGTGTAAGCATACTAACATAGATATAAGTTGTACTAACCAAAATGATAATTTCTCGAAAATGTTCTGTTCTATTCTGTTCTGTTCCGTTATGTTCCGCTCTGTTCCTTTCTGTTCCGTTCTGTTCCATTTTATTCCGTGCCGTTCTATTCTGTTGTATTTCTGGTCAATATCTAAGAAGAATATAAGTATCTTTGAGATGTATTTTACCCCGAACAAAAATTTGAAGAAATTAAAGGAAAGGTGGTCCTCCTCCTAGCATTTCAACAACTTTTGAAATTATTTAACGCATACGTTTATAGCGTATCAGATATAGAACCTTTCTATATAAGTGTGTTTTGACACGCTCGCGAAGAGCGTGTCGAACATTTTTGTTTTATAAATAATTCTATACAATTTGACATTCTTAATTTATATTGGACATTTTCGATATTATTTGTAAGCTCATCGACTCAACTGACCAGCGAGTTTCCTAATGAACTATCCAACATTTGCATGCTACAATGCGGAATATTGTAACGGTTAATTAATTTTTTAAAAACCTAATAATATATTCAGCAAAAACATTCAATTTTGAAAACTATTCATTATCCTCTTGAGTCATTTGTGCAGTGTAAGATGTTGTTTGTAATAGTAACAAAGGTTCGCTAATGGACCGGGCTGTAGGTGCAGGTGTTCTAGACAAATGGCTGTCTAAGCCACTTCCACCGCGTAATTACACATATATGTATCTTCCAATGTATTTCCTGCCGGTGCTTTGAGTGAATCAGTTCTGTTTTTTTTTTAATTTCTTATGTATTTCAACAGTGTTACAAGATTTCATTCCAATTTACAATATTTTTTAGAACTAAGACTAAATAAGAATTACACTTATTGTGTGCGTGCGTGCGTGCGTGAGTGCGTGCGTGTGTGTGCGCGTGTTGGTTTGTGTGTGTGTGTCTCTCTCTGGTGTGTGTGTGTGTATCGGCGTAAAGGGGCGGCAATTCTATCACGTGAAGTGATGGTATTGTTTTCGCATTTCGTTCGGTTTGTAAGACTGCCCGGTGGGTTCATGTCATCATTAAAGGCCGACAACGCATCTGCTTCCTGGTAGCGCAAATAATACATAAACGTGGCTCACTCAGGGTAAATTTGTTCTTGTAAACGGGCAGGTGACAAAAAATATTTTTAGTGCCCCTTGTAGTATTAAAAAGTAGCGATCTCTTGAAAGGTTAAATTACTTGAATCTTGGCCCAAAACCTAATATTT
Source organism: Charaxes varanes (assembly GCA_024363005.1). NCBI lineage: Eukaryota > Metazoa > Arthropoda > Insecta > Lepidoptera > Nymphalidae > Charaxes > Charaxes varanes. The sequence goes on along the minus strand of JANCMC010026606.1, from coordinate 41,505 downwards.
GTTCTTATTTTATATTTATTATATCTTACCCATGTTGTATCTTGATAGAAAACCTAATATTTCTACCATTAACTGGTATATTAGTATATAGTAATTAGACGGTTACATACACGGTAAATTAACCGGTACATTAGTAATTAGACGGACGGTACATAGTAATTATACGGTTTAGTAATGGCAGAAATATTCAGTGGGTAAATGGTTAAATATTAAATAGTTTCCTAATACTTTCAATTATGTAGTTATGTAAAAATTACCATACCATAGACTTCCCGGTGGCCAAAATTCGTCATTAAAGGCCGGCAACGCATGTGCTAGCCTTGTGGTCGTGCAGATGTCCATGGGCGTCGGTAGGCTCAGGTGCCTCTAGGGGAACTTTCAACGGCTTTCCATTTTGTAGCAATTACGAACCGCTTGAGATCCTTTGGAAAACAGTGGAATTTATTTGCAAGGTAAAATTTAATTATAATTTCTTTTAGACTATTCAGACCATTTTGGGCATAAATATGATGACTTTGCAGCAGATACGCTGACTATCATCGAATCGCTTGAGGTTTTCTGGAAAACAGTGGAATTTATTTGCAAGGTAAAGTTTATTACTTTTTGTTATGGACTATTTAGACCATTTTGGGCATAAATATGATGACTTTGTAGCAGATACGTTGATTATCATCGAATCGCTTGAGGTTTTCTGGAAAACAGTGGAATTTATTTGCAAGGTAAAATTTAATTATAATTTGTTTTAGACTATTCAGACCATTTTGGGCATAAATATGATGACTTTATAAAAGTACTCTAATTACCATCGCATCGCTCGAGGTCAATTGGAAAACAATGGAATTTATTTACAAGTTAAAACTTTGTTTTAAATTGTTGCAGACTATTTCAGGCATAAATATTAAGACTATATAACAATACCCTAATTGCCATCGAATCGCTCGAGGTCTGTTGAAGAACAGTGGAATTTATTTGTAAGTTAAAACTTGAAATTATTACAGACTATTTTGAGCATAAATAACATGACTATATCGGGTTTAAAACTTTGTGACAAGGCTACATTAAATGTCCTAAAAATAACAAAAATCATTCACCTCGGGAATGAAAAGTTACAGATATTGCCATCCTCATCCTATTCTTGAGCGCGCAATGTATCGTGAACATTGGGAAGGTTATGCAAAATTTCACCACATTTTATCATTGATTTTAGGCAATAGTGTATTGAGAATTCATATTTCCGCACACTTGTGAAATTTTTAATATTCCCGCATATTTGTGATATTCACGTGCAACTGTGAAAAATGGATCATAAATAAACTGATTTTTTTAAAAATTCCTGATATATCCTTTATTGCTCAATAGATGTCAATTGAATTTTACATGAATTTCCAGTATTCTGAATTAAATATCATCGCTCAATATGTCATCAAAGCTATATAATACATTTTCCTAATCTTCGTCATCCTACCTACCTAGCGTCATTTCTTAAAAGTACCAGGGTCCACTTAAATTGCAGAGAATGTGGCTGTGGGATGAGTTAAGATGACCGTCTGACGCCAGCCCCGGAACTTTCACAATCTCTACAATATAGACTAACATCACTCCGTGACATTAATCTGGTCCCACTGTTTTACGTACCTTCCGAAACACGGAGGAGGTCGTATATTGTAAAACCATTGTTAGAATGTGTCACTCATCTATCACGGGTCGCGGCACAAAGTGCTTAAAGTAGCGATCGACTCAAATGCCGGCCAATGTTAAAGCTACGACTTCCTCGGTATGTTTTCCTAATCTCTTGTGTACAATTCACAGATCCTGTGGTGGTATTCCAGTACCCTTTTCAACTAAACGTATTAGGGTACAAGGATTGGTCAGGACTATAATCCAGTGAGGGCTGGCACATTTCTTTTTGTCGCTAGGAAGTGCATTTACGCACTACCCCATTCGCAAATAGTCCCATGATCTCGGAACATTTGCGGACGCAAGTGTGGGACTCGCTAGCTCTACAAGAATATCCATGAGGTCTGGTACCTCACCAATTTCAGTTTCCCATAGAAATCTATCGTTGACTATTTACTCTAGAGTTTATAGTTTGTATCATTGGTCAAGCACTTATTAATGATTGATTTGTCTAGCAAAATGCTTAAAAATTTAATACATATATGAAAGCGAAGGGTTACCTCTCTAACCACGAAAATTACTGGACTTCCAAAGATAAAATTTTCGAAGAAGGTAGTTTATAGTTAGTAGATATCCGTTAAGAACGGGTTTTTCAATAGGGGTAGAATAAGAAGGCCAAAGGGCTCTAACGTAATTTTCCACGAGTGAAGTCGCGGAAAACAAATAGTACTTAATAATCAACTTTCTAACACACGAAAATAAGTTATTAACGCTTAAACAATTTAACCTATGACTAAACTCTTCAGCAAGGTTGTCTTCCAACCTTTCGACGTGAGTGTCAGCGGGAATTTCGCTGCGATCTCTAACAGGCCATGGAACGGAAGTAAATGGGATAGTTCAATGGAATCCGGAGCATGATTTCGTGAGTCGTCATCTCATTTGTGGGTTATTTTTTTATCTTTATTGGCAATAATGGGAGAATGTGCGGTTAGTCACGAGATTGCAGTTCGAGATTTTCACGTACCCCCATGTGTCATTCCTTTTGGGGGTTTCATAATCGACTACTTATCTTATAACAGAGAATGCCACGTGGTCGAAATTGGGCCACATATCTTGACATTTGCTCATTTAAAGATATATACAAAATTTAACTTTTTCGTAGAATGACTTACATACATAAGTTCCTAAGGTAGACAGCGTAATGCCTGTGTAATAGACGCCTGGTAATAGACGCCTATACAAAAATGTATATTTTTAAGCAAACGAACCCACAACCCCGGAGCGGAAGGCAGGGTCACTTCAGCTGCGCCAACGGGCCAGTCAAATCTTATTGTAAATTATATACATATCTGTGTAATCGTTTGGCATTGATGTGCGTGAGATTTTATTTTAATAATTTAATTTACTAAAATGCATATTATATACAAAAAAAAAATATATTAGCATTCGCATACCGTCCTCTATACCCACTATAATTGTGCCAAATTTCATTCCCTTTCATAAGCGTAATTTACGTAAAATAGGATCCAGTTTTCGTTTCATGTATTAACTAGAATTAAAATGTAAAGCTAGTAGGGTCATAAGAAATTTGATAAGACAGGTGGAACTTACATCTAGGACGTAGATCCTAGGCACCGCCAAGGGATGAAATATTCCATGGCGCGTCACATGCATTGATCATCAATTATTCGTAGCCAAATTGTGCCTGCCCATCGTACATGATTCTTTTGTCAAAACGTGGTTTCTAACTAGAACTTTTTGGCTCTATTTTCCATCAGTTCTTCGACTAATATTACCAATGTGATTGATACAATAATATATTATCCCTGATATGGAAACATCGATAATGTAGGGGCGGGCCGCTGGCCATTGCAACTTCAGCCTTGAGAGCTAAGTCGTAACCGTGTTATCTGGCGAATTATAGCGTTACATTCATACATTAAATGTCTATTAAACTGGTTCGGTTAATTTGCCAAGCCCCCAATGAAAGGATCGGAAATGACGCAAGCTGCGGCCAGATTCCGGCCGGTTCCGGCATGCAAATGCCTGCCACTTGCAGACTTTCGCTCCTCGCAACCCGTTGCTGAAGAGATCGCCTTATTCAGATCTCATTTATTACCTGGCAGCTATGTGAGGTGTTTGTCAGTAATTATATATGACTAGCTGTAGCCTGCTACTCCATCCACAGTTATATAACTAGCTCTAAACCGCGACTCTGTACACAATTATATAACTAGTTCTAAACCGCGATTTCGTACGCTTTCATATAACTAAAGTCAAAGACAAACCAAGTTTGACTCACGACTTCGCCCGCTTTGGACTGGTGATAGTTATGTTCAGTCTCGGTGATTTTTTTTAGAGGAACGCTAAATTATGTGTTCTGAGTGGGTTAAGTCCTATCTGTATTGGGCAGACTTCCAAAATTTTGAACAGTTTAAAACGTTTAGAGAGTTTTCTAATGGTTTTTGTAATAATTCATTGGCATATCTTATTTTCGCAAAATATTTTGTTTACACGTTTCATTGAGTCATTTTTGGCTAAATGCCGGCAAGAAATTATCCCAATTATTTTCGTAAACAATATTCAAATTCCAATGTATTAGTAAACAAGTCATGCAGTTTCAAAAACAAGCCCGAAAAAAATAAGGTGGTAAGAAGTACATAGCTCAGTGAACGTCAAAATAGAAGTATATAGTTCTGTTTTGAATTTTACATTTCTATATATGTTGTGTATGAGCCTTGTCACACCTCCAGTGGAGCTATCGAGACACAAATACATTAATTTTCATATATAATATTCATGTCGATTAATTGAAATCATATTAATTCGTTATTTCAAGTTCAACGCACGGCCGCCGCGAGTCAACCTCATTCAAGGTCTCCATTCAGTAATACGTCAAACTCATTGATGTTTGGATGCCGGACTAATGAACCTAGCGCGTGTGTAAACGGTGCTCGAGCCGCGTTTACATTGTATTATAATACGGAACTAAAAAGAAGGGGGAAAAAATCGTTTATTGCCCAGTCACTCCATTACATTGTCAACTATAAATGTTTTATCAAAGAAAAGAAAAAAGAAAATTCTCTTACTCAACTAGAATGTGGAAATAAAAACTTAACAAAAATAAAGACCATTGCAGGGCACTGCGTAAACAATGCAACGCTTGTAAACGCGTCATGATGCGAGCTATGTATTGATTGAATGTAAACGCGTCATAGAGTGTGTACGCAGGAGTGAGTTTGTGTGAAAGTTGGCACACAGCGATACTTCTTACTATCGTTTCTATGAATGAAGTGCTAATGCTACATTTACACGTATGAAGTTGTATGAATGTAATACTTTTTTAGTATCAATAATAATAATAAGTCAATATGAGATATCTCGTTCATATTCCAGTTGTCCACCAATGTTGTGCCTTTGAGGAATAGTTACGGAACATACGTAACTATCCGAGTTGACAATAACGTTCAAAAGATATATGCAAGGAAACAAGAAATTCTTAGGAAAAAACAACTTTTATTAGGGCAATCCCGATTTTAGGAGTGATAAGAGGTTTTCATAAAGCTTTCCCCAATATGGCTCTACGGCGTCGTCCTAATAGAACGCGGATGTGCGTTGTGAGCGAGCATAGTTCGTGCGAATGCGCGATAAAACATATTGATGTCTAAGAAGTGTCCTAATTGTAGAGGACGCGATCGCATCCCATTCAATTAGGGCACTTCTTATGGTACATTAAGACAGAGGCATAATTTAAATTTCAGCGCTCTACGCCATATTAGTGACGTGGGCCGATAGGGTTTCACACCTTATAGAAAAGGAAAACTAAATTAACCATAAATTAAAATTCAGCTGTTTTTTATGTTTATTAAACTTACAACCAAATGTTGCATGCAGTCTTTGTTAATATGATAGACCTTTTTCTGAATTATTCATGCATATAAAGTCAAAAAAGCGAAGCAAAGTTAGCTTGGAATGCACGTCTCTTCCTGCCGGCCATGGCCCCTTTGGCCCTAGGCTAAATACGCCCCTGGGTTCATAGAGCTAGATACGACGAGATAGAACGAACATAGAGCTAGAACAAAAAACGTTTGATCGCACGATCGTACGAACTAAGTTCGATCGCATCGCGCATTCGCGTTCTTTAAGGACAGCACCTACAGGTGTGACGTCGAAGTGCGTCATAGCACCAAGGCACGCGGAGTCGCGGGCTCAAGCTAGTGATTTGTATGCGTATGCGTGCGTGGCTGCATATTTGTGACAGGACGCTTAACAATAGTCGGACAATAGCCGGAATAGGAAGCGACGGGCAAAATGGCCGTGCAGACTGTCTCACCAGACAAGTTCCGTAACCAGGTTCTTGCCACGGGCCCGATTTTAGGGTTCCGTTTTGAAAATATGGATTAAAACCTTTGTTATTGCGTTTCGTTTTCAGTTAAAGAATAGTTGTATTTCTTTTGAGGATGTTTAATATTCCCGTTTCCCCTAGTAAGCATAAAAGCTTGTGTTAGGAGTGGTTGCAACAGTACCCCAGCGGCATCGAGATTTGAACCGGCTACTTTGAAGAATTCAGACTACCCTTTCTACCGTTGCGATGTTGAGTTTCTAACATTAACCGATTGTGGTTTGAAGCCTTTACAGCTTAGCGGTTGAAAAGTGCGAGAGTGAATCCAAATCCGTGTGGTGCACCGTTCAAACCTTTAACAGGAGTTGGAAATAAATAAGGCAAAATATTGTTAACATTAAAATATTGTTAATTAGCTGTCTTAAAATATTCTTAACACTAAAAAAATACAATTTTTATCTGTAACTTCATATAGTTGGCATAAAAAAATTACAAATTTGTAATCTTATTAATTGAAAATCAATTTAAATTATATCATGTCGCCAATTTTCATAGAAGAGCCTTTGAATACACTTGGCTAAAGTGTATCCTATACACCAATTTTTTTTTTAATATTTTTTACTATCATTCTCAATATCCAATACAAAAAAGTAAGGTATCACAAAATTACAGTGCATATATCGAAAGTCAGAAGAAATTTAAAAAAAAATTAGAAATTACAGTCTGGATACAGATAACATAAAGAAATTTAATGAATTAAAGAAATCGGAATATATCTTTATATAGAAGCGAAAGGTCATCTAAAAAAAATCTCGAAATCCACGGGACATACAAAGATACAATTTCACAAGGAAGGAATTTATAGTTAGTAGACATCCGTCAAAAACGGATTTTTCGATAAAGTCATGCTAAGTAATCATTTGAATGATCATTTCAATGATCATATAATGTGGGCGACTTTTTATAGTTGCGCAGTTTTGTAGTACTTTTTAGTCTTCTAGGACAAAAATGTACAAACACTTTGAGCTGGCTCCGGCATAAGGACGAGTTTAATTTTACGCCAACAAAAATTGCGGGAAACAGCTTAGGAATACATGTTGATACCTCCTACGTAAGTTGTTGTAACTCCAAATTCCCAGCTTTACAGTAGAGCGTTACAAACAACTAAATTGTAATACAGCAGTCACTTTTGAATATATTATTGTATACAATAATGTTACTGTCATTGTTGAAGACATAGTTGTATACACAAATGTATTTTATAATGAGGTTTTTATTTCAATTTACTTATTTGTAAAGCTCTATTGAGAAGTTGGAAATTTGGAGTTACTACAATTTACGTGGGGGATGTCGATATAGGTAAGAGTTACTGAACCACTTAAAGAAAATCAGTACTCGTCGAAGACATTATTTTTCTTCGAAAACTCGTTGGCCGAAAACAATACCTTGCCCGTTGTTACGCACAATAGCAACAAAATCCTGGTTCACAGGTTTATTTAACGAGTTCAAATAATGCTACGGTATCGAATTGATATGTACATACAATAAGTGATTAAAAATCTCATTTCTATGGCTTGATTAGCGTTAAATTGTGAGTCGGTGTCGCCTCTGGTACAGATCCTGTTTGCTCGAACAGATCCTGAAGCTGTTTGTATCATATTTTGTATATGTCATTGACATTACATTTTTTTATGTTACAAGGGGCAAACGAGCAGGCAGCGGGCAGTTAAGTGCCTGCTGACGCTCATGGACATCTGCACGACCAGGAGGCAAACAGATGCTTTGCCGGCCTTAATGACGAGTTTAGGCCACCGGGAAGTCTCCCAAAGCTAACAAAACGCGACAAGAACATAATCTTGAAGTGGCAGCTTGCCGCCACTTTATGCCGATCTTATGTGAGAAAGAGGTACTGGTACCCAGATGCGCCGGCCCAATTCGGCTACAAGCATGACGCTACCTGTAATTCTTTTTATATTTAATAGGCTAGTGAGGAGGTCGTGGCCTAATCAGTGACCGGCATTTGGAGAGTTTAAGTGGCTCTTGTTCTCTCACTGTTTATATTTGACATCGGACCTCCTCCGTATTTCGGAAGGCACGTAGAACCTTGGGGCCCGATAAATGTCACTGAGTGATATTAGTCGTGAGGTTGTAGAGATCGTGGGAGTTCCGAGGATGACATCAGATGGCAATCGGTTATCTTCTTTCGCCCTACAGCCATATCCTCTGCAATCTAAGCGGACCCTGGCAAGGCAAGAAGTAGATGTTTAATACACTACTTTTATATATATATTATATATATGTATAGATAGATAAAGAAGTATAGATTTCAATTATCTGAGTTTTGCACAAATGAAATTCTAAACGCGGGATTATATGGTTTGTTTACAATCGTTTGCAAGTAGGCGGAATTTTCATGTGTGACTTCATTACTAGGAATTTTTGCCAGATGGCTTCAATAACGTAAGAGATGGTGCCTGTCACATATTGCACTATCACTAGGAACCAGCGTGGTATGATGTGAATTTTTTTGATGAGTTAAGATATATGTGTATTTATTTATTTCTTATTCACAGCGTTCTGACATGGTTATGCTTCATTATATGAAACCTAAGCAATTGAACTCACGCGTCTGATGAATTGAATATACTATTACTAAAAAAAATTGTACTTGTAATAAAAGTCTAAAATAACAATATTATTCATCAAACGGTAGTTCTTTTGCAGAGCACCAACTTTTATCCTTAATTTTTTTAAATTACCGATACTTTGTTGCCAAAAATTTTCGGTTTGTAATGACGCTAATGCCAGTTATTGGTATGACCTTCTCATGCGTTCGTCATGATCCTGTCAGTGATATGACAGGTTGTAATTTGGAATGCCAACCAGTTACCATGACACCTGATATAACACGCTACTCAAGCAATTTGAGCCCGTAATCTTAAGGATATCGCTGGAAAATAACAAAAAATCCCCTGTCAAAATTAGTGTCCGGAGGAGCTGATCAGATCGGTTATGCCTTCAAAAAGATCTAGGGCACGAATTGCCACCAGCCTCAGGCTCAAACTGCAAACCTAAATACTAAATTATAAAATGCAGACTAATAATCGGTTGTGATGCAAATCCCCAAAATATTAAAAAGCTCGTCTGATCTTCGACCGGCATTTTTGAGCAATTACAGTCTCAACTGCTCAGCAAAGCAGCGGAATAAACAGGGTTCGATTCAGAAACTGCTAGGCTTTTATCACAAAATTATTATCATATGTTATAAAACTATAACAGGATTATTAAGCGTAGGTATCAAATAATTCTAGGATTATTTAAAAATATACTTATGAGATAGAGGAGGCCATAGCTTAATCAGCGGCCGGCATTTGAGTCGATCGCTAGATTAAGCCGTTCTTGCTGTGACCGGGAGGTAAATAGGTGGCCCATTTTAACATTGTTCAAATATCTTCTTCATTGTCTTTCAAACTTTCCCCGTGTTTCGAAAGGCACGTAAAACAGGTAAACAGGTCCCGAATAAGTCACAGATTGATATTTGTCGTGTGATTGTGGAGGTTTTGGAAATGACGTCAAATGGCAGTTGCGCATCTTAACTCGCCCCACAACCCCATATCTTTTGTTCATATTTGTTCTTAGTTCGTACTTTTTGTACACTGTAACTTCGCCCGCGCGAATTTAGTGCTTTTGTTAAATTTTGATGGTTTTTATTTTCTTGTGCGGAACCCTAATTATTCAGTGTGTGAAAGTGAAATTCCTGTCCGAAACGATCCAGCCGTTTCAGAGATCACCCGAAACAAATACACAGAGAGACAGCCAGACAAAAATGTCTTAAATTGCGTTTATATATTTTATAAACTAGTAAATTTCGATGTCACAAACCGAACCTTGAATTTTATTTATGTACTAGTTGTTTCCCGCGACTTTTTAGGCGTTCCTCCGCGTAAAATTAGGTAAAAAAAGTGTAGCGTGTAGCCTATAGCCTTCCTCGATAAATGGGTTATCTAACATTGAAAGAATTTTTGAGTTACGCAGACTGGGTGCAGAAACGAAAAAAAAGGTTATTTTACGGTAGGGTCATGTTGTAAATAATGCCAGAGGCATGGTTTTATGGAGCGCGTGATGGTTTCAGCTACACTGACTTGAGAAAATAGTCAGATTATTTATTTTGCCTAATGCTTAGAGTAGTTCCCTTATAAAAAAAATAATTACGCTCGAATATTTGACCAGCGAGGAGCGGACTTTTTTTTAAACTTGGTCCTCTCGCATTTTCTTATTTCACACTGAATTCGTTAGATAATGGAAACATACAGTTATCTGGATGTAAATAACTTACCTTACTTTATTCTGACAAGCCCGACTTTTTATTAGGGTCCTATAAGGCTTCTAAAGAACCCCCTTATATTAAGAGTTCATATTTGGTGGGGAGATTTGGGGATCCTCTATGGCCGCTTTATTCTGGATAAGTTTCAGCTCTATAAGCGCTGGTGGAATCTTTCCAGTGGCACGAATCGCTGAAATTATAAGGCATTTTGTTATTCAAAGAGAAATGTCAAGAGCGGACACTCAGCTTACTGTATTTTTACTTCAGGAAAAAATGTCAAAGCAAATTAACACTAATTTTTTTTTTTTTTAAAGTCATTTTTATACTTTTAAATATTGACAATTGTAGAATTCCACATCATTGGGTAATGGATAGTTTGGATAAATTGATCTTCTTTCTAGCATTATCCCGGTCTAGTACCAGGGTCCGCTTTAATAGCACAGGATGTGGCCGTGGGGGAGTGAGCTGAAGATGACCGACTGCCGTCTCACGGAACCCCTATAAAAGCTGTAGCGACAGCATATATCTATATTTCAAGTTCAATCTATTAACGCCAAAGTAGTGAATCATTATGAAAGGGGAATGGGAACGGAAAAGGAAACGGGTACGGGTACAATATTATACGTTAATAGAATGTAGTAAATAGTAAGTAACCCAAGGTTCGGACAGGACAACGTCTGCTGGGTCGGCTCGTATTATATAAGTCGATATTAATACAAGCAGAAAAGTATAAAAGGTCGCCGCTCGCCTACTGTTAATTGGATTTTTTTCCGTCCATATGCCAATAGTTTTATTTTAATTTATTTATTAATTTCACCAACAAGAAACTCATTTTGCGAATGCATAGTAAAACTTAGAATTAAACATAGGCTTGATGAGATCTTGAGTATAACCAACCAGCTTCACAGTGTCTGCGAGCGACCAAAAAAAAAATATTTGTGTATAACAGGCGGCTGTTACCTATAACACAGGCATTAAGTTTACCTTAGGAACAGACGTCCGTGTGTCATATAGTCCTATATATTTATTTATTTATATTTATTTATTTATATATTTATAATTAGTAACACTTTCGAAGAGGCTAACTTTAGAAACTTTTATTTTCCTTCATTAACACGGTTAACCTTTCCTCAGAGATAATATGTCAGTTTTTATATGTAGAATTATTAATATGATTTTATCATATTAATAATTCTACATATAGAAAAGTATAAATATAAAAATGTATCAATAAACTGCAAACCTTTTAGAAAGGTATCATGTCGCAAAATATCAGGTTACGAAAGCAATTTCGCTATTAATACTCTCTTAATAAATTAGACAACCTAATACAAAATACAAAGAAAATTAACGACGTTAAAAGAACACTATTTAATATCGTTAGAGATCTATTTTGTTCGACACACGATTTACTCATATCTTGTCTCTGTTATTTTTTCTCATTTTACGCGATCAAATTAGGGGTTTTATGTTTCGAATGTAATAGGTTCACAAAAATGGTAATGCCCAATAAAAACGTAATGGCGGCAAATGTACGCTGTGATTTAGTACAAATAATAATATGTTCTTCAAAGATTGATATTTGCATTTCTACTTTGTAAAAATACAATTCTTTTATAGGTTATAAAGCAGTCAAGTGCTAATGTTAGGAACTACTGGTCCGATTTGAAAAATTCTTTCAGTGTTAGATAGCCCATTTGTCGGGGAAGGCCATATGCTATATATGATAACGCTAAATAAGTTGAACAAAACGCAGTTTATCATATTAAGAAGGTGGCTAAGTTATAATAGAAAACGGAGAACTTGTTAAGAACAGTGGCAGTTTTAGAAGTTTCCAAAAGTTTGATGGATTCGATTCACAATAAAATTCAGAAGCTCCTCACGGTCATTCTTGACTCGAGTGGTGGATATTCCGAAATTAAACTTAAACTATGGACTTTTTCTTTTATTTTTTCAAAACAGCGCCAAATCAAATGATCTCGGCGCATAACTCGATCACGCACAATCCGCATACGTAAGGGCAGGGAGGACACGTCACAAAGTGCTCCATATATGCTGGGGACCCACAACGCACAGATACTCCAAGCTTCAAGAATCATCCAAGAAGAGTTATCCAAGAATCCCCACCTGAATATGTTGTCTTTATGGCACGTAAAACAGTGGGACCCGATTAATGTCACTTTGTGATATTAGTCGTAAGGTTGTAGAAATCGTGGGGGATCCAAGGATGACGTCAGATAGCAATCGGTTATCTTAACTCGTCCCACAGCCACATCCTCTACAATCTAAGCAGACCCTGGTATTTAACTGGGATAACGCTAGGAAGAAGAAGAAAGAACTTATTGTAGTTCTTGGCAAACCAAGGTGTTTTAGCAGGTACCAGGATTTTGCTGAAATACTGCTCGCTCCTACCTCTACGGTATATAAACTGGTTTTATAATTGTTTTGTTTTGTTGAGCGCTGTTAGGATGAATTTTTTTTTTTTGAGGCGGTACAATGACTCTATCATTACTGAGACCAGTAAGTTCTATTGTTACTGCCTCAGCTCATGGCTTGTTACTTTTTATAGCGCAGATTCTTAGAGGGTAAAACTTTATTTATTTTTGTATGTTACAAGGGGCAAATTAGCGAGAATTCTCACAAACCGAAAATAAACGCGACGATAACACCAGCACTTGATGTTACAGCACCAAAAGAAGTGCAAGCGGAGCGCTCCTCTAATTAAATGATACATATTAATGAGCGTAATCAATAAATAAGGCACTCAATAATTAATCAATAATATCGTAAATAATAAATAAGGCACAAACACAATAGTCGCCCAACTGCAACTAAGCCCGGAAAAACAACCTGCGAAGAATAGGAAGGATATGAAGAAAATATAATTATTTAATGCGCCTATCTAAAGGGTGTAAAAGATATCGTACCGGATCCGCATCCCATGGGTTCAGTACATGATTCTTGGAACGTGTAACATTTGACACATTCCATTTCACTACCCATATTTTTTCATACCATGGGCGTTTCTTAAGAAGTAAACACCAAAAAAAAAACAGTTTCAAATCAAATCAAAAGATGTTTTATTCAAGTGGAGTTCCACAACCTCTTTTTCATTGTCAAATATTTAAAAAGCTGCAACTTATGCCGCTAGAAGAATCAGCAAGAAACTCGTTAGTCACTCTTGCAAAAAAGTTCTTACAAAAAGGAGCTTAACACATTTGCACGTTAACTACAAAGTACAAAAGCTCGAGACACTCGACTCCAAGCGGTTTTATATTTAAGAATTAAAATTCGACGTCACTTATATTATCAGTGCGTTCCACTAAACATCACATCGACGTTTTCACCTACCTAATGTGACTTTTTTTTTTAGAAATATATAAATACATACATATGGATAATACACCCAGACTCGAGGTGGGAATCGAACCCACGACCCCCGGAGCAAAAGGCAGGGTCACTGCTCACTGCGCCAACGGGCCAGCCACCGCCAGCCAGATAATGATGAGCTCTCAATAAGTACACAAGTTAACTTTTAAAAACAAGTATGCGTATGGCAAATTTCCGTGTTTCTACTGCAACTACATCTAAATCTTTTGCTACTAGTGGTTGCGGTTATATCCAAGTAGACCTGAGATTAGAATCCGGTAGGTTATAGATTTCAGTTCAATCTTTTTACTGTTGAATACTTAAAGGTCAAAATTTCTAACAAACAAAACTTTCATATATAATATTATTTTATATTAGCCTACTGTGTCCCTCTGCTGGGCAAAGGCCTCCACCTTGTTGATCCACCTTCCTCTTCCCTGGGCCAATCTCATCATAAAGTAATATAATGTAATATCATAATTAAATTGTTCAGGATGTGGCTGTGAGGCGAGTTAAGATGACCGACTAAGGTCTAACATCATCTCAGAAACCCCCAGAATCTTTACGGCCCCACGATAAATATCACTCAGTGACATTAATCGGGACCTACTGTTTTACGTGCATTCGGAAACACGAAGGAAGTTGGATACGTGATAAACCAGTGTTAGACTGAATCACCCATCTGTCACCCGGCCCCAGTAAGAACTGATAAAAAAGGCATCAACTTGTTTGGTTGACTATTCATTAAACCGCGGAAAGAACCGATTAACTTAGCAATCGAGTCCGATGCCGGCCACTGATTAATTGTCTATAAGATATAAAGTCATAAAGTTGCTTTCTAAAAACACGCATTAGCTTAATACAGGAATATACTAGTAAGAAGAATAGGAAGAAAATATGTGTCATCCGAGTTTCCCAGAATATGACGCGATAGAAAATCCATAGATAATATAAAATCTCATTTTCAAAGTGCGGGCTTCTAGAAAATACAGGCGAATAAATCGAGCGTATAAGTTGTGCTGGTGTCATTTCGGGGTGCTTTACTGACGCTGTGGATAAAATATGGATTTTTAATACAAAACAAACACGCCCCTAATCGAATTATATCCGTGGCAGATGCAGCATGCATTTTAAAGCGAATAAATTTAAATAGAAGTGAAAATAATGGTGTACGTGGAATGTGAAATGGATCTGCTGTGAATTTTCGTATAATTTCGTAAAAATTTGCTGGTCTTTAAAATTTCGTATTGGTATTTTAATGCTACATAATAAAATTGTTAAATTTTATTATTTAGTATTTGTTTAATGTTTATATTATATCGTATTATTAGTTAAATATGATTTCCATATATTTGTGTCGGTATTCATATTTATTTAATACATATAAATACTTTTACCTGGAAACATTGTTAACTTCATAAAAGGTATAAATACGGCAGCACAATGTGCATGCGCCATTCTTGTTTCGGCTAGCAAACGGTACACACCTTTTGTGGGGTCATAATGCTTACCTTCTTTGTAAGAATTATTTAAGGTTCAACTTCTTCGTAGCAGTAAAAATAAGTGAAATGAAATACTATTAAAAAGCAAAACTGAGTTTTAATCTATTGGCTAATCAAAAAAGTATTGCTGTCTATGTCAGCGTCGTTCGTAGTTTAATCAGTGGCCGGCATTTGAGTTGATCTCTATGCTAAGTAGCTCATAGGAGATTGTATAGATAGTGGGGGTTTCGGGGATGACGTCAGACACCATTCGGTCATCTTAACTTGCCTCACAGCCAAACTCTCTGCCTTCTAAGCAGACCCTAGTACTGGAACTGGACAACGCTTGATAGAAGAAGGTTGATATTTATCAAAAATGTGAATATCTTTGTAAAATACAATTGGATAGGAAAACAGGCCTCTATTCTTATAAGACTTAACTTTAATAACACATAAAATATATGTAACTAGTCACATTAAGTGAAATATTTTAGCGTGATGGTATATAGCCTACAACCTGCTTGAAAAAATGGGCTATCTAACACTGAGCGATTTTTTCAAATCGTACCAGTAGTTCCTGAGATAAACACGTTCAAGCAAACAAACTCTTCAGCTTATTAATATATTAGTATAGATATAAAACGAGGATAGGAAAACGGATTATTGGTTGTCCAGCAACCAGATAGGCCGACGACATATCTGTCGCGAGTCGAACCTGGTCCAGATTGGCTCAAGACCATAAGGAGCGGAGAGATGCCTTGGCCCAGCAATGGCAGAGAAATGGCTGTAGATGTACATATGGATAAGCATTACCAATTAATAAAAGCAATTATAAATATTCGTTTCACAAACCACAAGGGTACAATGTTTTTGATAAAAATAAATAAACAATACACGTTATTTGCATCTTTAACGTGTTCGGCTTGAAGAGGAGATGGAAAATCAATTTACAGTGAAAAATTACGTTCCCTTAGCACGCAGACACAAGGCAATATGTCAAGGTTATAGATTCTGCACAAGACATTTCAACTGCTTCCTATTCCTTGCCGAAAAAATATGTGATTTTAAAACAAAACCAACGCCCTGTCAGCTTCCTTGTCCCGTATTTTATCCACTCGTCTTTATTTAATGCAGACTAATAAAATTTTGCGGTTTTTAAATAACAAACCTTTATATATATTTTGAGAAGTGACAACCGACGTCCTAGAACAACTAAATCAATAGAAGACTAGCTTATACGATGCCAGCATAGTTAGCAGGGTTTTTTCTTTAAAAATAAGAATATATTTATTACCAAACGATGTTTTCAGACATCATATTTTAGACATAAGCTTAAGTTTTACATGCATGCCTGTGAACATGACTTACATGACAGACGGTGCCAAACTCGGTCGAATGCTGTGCCAGAGCACAGCGCTGATGTTCAGTTTGCTCTTTTTCTAACAAAATTAATGTTTGCGCCGCCCGTTACGTCACAGCACATAAAACTAATAATATTCAACCTGCTAATAATAATGAAATACCAAAAATAAAGATTAAAATTAACAATGACAAATAAAAAAAAGTTAATCGAAAATCACTCGGATGAAACATAAATTTAAAATAATGAAAAAAAATACCAAAATTGAAAAGAAAATTACCCGTCTAACTTTCTATTTCTTTTAAGGCAACCGTAAATTACTATTTTGGAAGTAGATGACAGATAGATTTTGGGAATCGCAACTCAATGAGGAAGGGTGGTTTCAGATCTGTTTTAATCTCCGAACTTACTATTGTCGCGCCCACTCTTAGCAGCTTTTCAGCTTAGTTGAAGGGGATATGGGAGTATTAGGCATACCTTAATGAATTCCTTGTACAGATTTTATGTAAAAGAGATATTTAAGAGCTCTCGTAGTTCCAACATCAATATCTGTACGGGCAAAGCACCGCACAGTCATATGTTTAGATATTGTGTGCCTTATATGAGTAAGATTTTAGTATGTCATATGTGCAGATATTGTGCCTAGCTAGCGCTTTAGATTGGTAAGATTTTAGTATAAATGATAAATTATTGAGTCAGCCGCGACCCATGAACCAATAAACCATTAACCATTAACCATCAACCAAAATATTTAACCAGTTTGTATTTGTTCGTACTCTATCTCTACTTGTTATAATCCTTTGAGCTCCGCACTTCTGTATATACAGTTCTCGGCGGTTGCTCAAAGGTAAAATATTTTATTACGGAATAGTATTAAAATACGAAATGCGAAAAGCTTTCTCTACTATTCATCTGAACTTTGAGACAATTAACATTTTGAATAACTTTTCAGGGGCGTCATTTTGGTCGAATGAAATCAAAGTAAAAGTTTGATACCCATTAGTATATCTGAGATACTTTCTATACAAAAGAGTAGATATGCTATAATACCTATAACACTCTTATAACGCACTAGCTGTATCCCACAACTTCGTCCGCGTGAGCCACTCTTATCACTTAGAGGTTTATAAATAGTTTTAGGATGAGGATTAGTATTAAATTTATATCATATTTATAGAAAATTTGAGTTTTCAAAATAAATTAATAAGAAATAAAATTTCAAAAACCAATTTCATCTGAATTTTTCAACTGACATCTTATAGAATAGCTGTCAAAAGCACTTTTTTAATGGCATCGAAATATTTTTAATTTGAACTAGAGGTAAACTTTTGTTTACGGAAACCACCAAAATAGCAAAATAAATATAATAAAATTTACTAAACATCGCCGGTTCCTGGTAAAAGATATATATAAAAAAAAAATCTGTATACGACATTGTAATAGTTGACAACTAATTATGTATTATTGTTTGTTAAAAAGGAGATACATTATTTTTAAGGAAGAAGAAAACCGTCTTCAAAAAACCAAAAAATAAGTAATGGATACCTGCTAACATACGGTATGTTACCTACTGTATTCGTGAACATTTATCAATTATGAAGGATTAATGCTTCAATAAGTGGTGAATGAGTTGAAAAGGACATACAATTTCGTAACTTATGTTATTGAGATAAAGTATACATTTCAGCACGATGAATTGCTTCAGCGTTCACCTGAAATCATGTTAACACTGTATTAAGGATCTTTTTATATAAATTACAAAAGTGCAGTGTAATAAATTTCCTATTTCAGTACTGTAATATCATTTTTTTAAGATTTTTTGGTGAGTATTAAGGAATACATTACAAACTTTAATAAAATGGGCGGAGTACTAAACTATACCTAAGCAGAAAATAAGCTATTAGCTTTGTTAAATATGTATATTATAAAAAATATGTTTAAAGATCTGTTTTATACTAAGCTAATAGATAGTTTATTTTTATACATACGCTTTAGACGTGCTACATCATTTTTACAATAGTCCAGTCAACAAGTGTTTTTTAGATCGATTTTTTTTTTCAAAATACGGTTGAGGTGTCATTCGATTTGGAATCGCATATAGGTAGATAGTTTTTAAAAATATTAATCACAAAAATTGTAAACAATAAACAGAAACATAA
This sequence comes from Charaxes varanes, assembly GCA_024363005.1. Taxonomy (NCBI): domain Eukaryota; kingdom Metazoa; phylum Arthropoda; class Insecta; order Lepidoptera; family Nymphalidae; genus Charaxes; species Charaxes varanes. The sequence continues at coordinate 22,853 of JANCMC010026606.1, read as the reverse complement.
AATCACTTTTTTGCTTTTTTTTTCAAAAAATATTTGAAATATCTCAAATCTGAAAAAAGATTCAAAAAGAAGAGAAAATTTCCCAACAAAATTAATTTATTTAGGTAAGTATGCAGTTTGAGTGCTTTTCGTAAAAATGCTTTAAACTTAAAAAAATTCCACCTCATTCGACAGAATATCACTCATTAGAGCGCAAAAAACAACATCGAGAAGAAAAACATCCAATATATGTAAAGAAAAATATCTTAGCGACTTTTTATTCTCTTCTTATCAATTAATTTTCTTTTTAAAAGACGAAAAAACATAGGTATTAGGAATACTTTACGGTTAGCCGTTAATTTTTTTTGAAAACTGGTGCTAAGAGTTTATAATTGTTTATTTTATCTTTTACTCTTTGAATTTTTGTACATAAATCTATTGCATCCATATTAAGTAAAGGTAACTAATTATCACTTACCAATTAATCAAAGTAAATTTAGGCAGTAAAATTATAATAAAAATTTATAGGCCTTTACCCTATAATGGGCCATCTCGCATCGAGCCATAGGCAGAACATAAGGGAGAAACAAGCCGAAAAGGAGCGTAAAGCAGCCGATAAAAAGGCAAAGGCACCGGCCAGTAAAAAACCGAAGCCTGCTAAGTATTTGTGTATAACAGGCGTTTGTTACCTATAACACAGGCATTAAGTTGTCTACCTTAGGAACAGACCGTGTGTCATATAGTGTACGATATATATTTATTTATATGAATTTATATTCTCCTTTTTTGTGTTTTGTTAATTCTTTCGGTGTTTGTATATTAACTTAAGTATGATCATTCATTAATTTTCTCGGGTAAATACTGATTCATATGTAGCCGAATTCGGCTAAAAGACCTAAGTACTTTTAAAGGAAACTTAATGAATATTCTGACTACAAAGTTGCTTCACACAAAAGACTAATTTGTGATTTTATGGCTCTCTGAGGGCCGTTCCCTTTGCTATAACTTTCTAGCACTTTAATCTAAAACAATGTTGGAGAAATTAAAATCCAGCAGTGCGGTTATAATTCAAATTCTCATTTACCCCGCAATCTACACGAAGTTGAAGTCTGCGTCTAGAATCTAGATCTCTGTGCATAGAGTTGAAACGAAATTAATTAAAGAAGAGCTTCGCTCTAACCACATCGCAAAAGATTTTCTTTTTCAGTTAAGTCCATAAAACATTTTTATAGCCGTTTTTTTTCCTTTTACTTTTTAGAGTTCCGTAGTACTACAAGGAACCCTTATAATTTCGCTCTGTCTGTCCGTCCGTCTGTCTGCACATAATGTTGTCCTCCCTAGCACTTCCATATTATTAAACGTAGATACTTGAAATTTTCCATGTTGATAGAACATGCAAAAAACTCATAAGGAAAATTATTTTGAACGAAATCGGACAACAACTTTTGAAGTTATTTAACAAATACGTTTATAGCTTGCCGAATTGCGTCAACGATCGTTGTGTGACCTCGATAATTTATTTATTTATTTCAGGATAACCAACAGTAGGTACATACAAAAAGTCATAAGGTACAATTAGAAAAAGAGAATTATTACAAATACGTCCCACTAATTATAGGTAATCACAACATAGCTTAGGAATTATAATTTACATCAGTCACTTAATACACTGAATATACAGATTCAAACAGCTTGATTTTATAGTAAAAAAAAATAAAAGTCAATACAATACAATAATAAAATGAAATTAAATGTCTGTACAGTTAAATTAAATTTGGACATGGAAAATGTCATAGATTATAACTGATCTGAACTGAATGCATAATGTCATAGAAATAAATTAGATTAAAAAATAATAACAAATGTGTTTATAGTAGCGTACGTCTGTATTTATACTCTTATGCACAACTACCCTCCTCTATGTATACACTACATCGAGGTCGTAACATAATCACTGGTCGGTTTTTGAGTCTATCACTAGTCTAAGAAGACCTCACCGTGGCCGAGTGATAGCTGGGTGACTCATTCTTTACTGGGTTTCAAATATCCGACCTCCTCCGTGTTCCGGAAAGCACGTAAAGTCTATTTGTTAGGCTTAACTGAAATCAAATCAAAATGCATAACAAAAACTATACAAAATATTTAAATATAACGGATTGCAAGTTCAGCAATTAAAAACGTACTTTTATAGTGAGCTACATGTTCGTATTGCAGGCAATCTACTATCGAGAAATATGTCTGTTCAAACGTACATATATGGCTTGTGGATTTTTATAGTAAGCTTTATGTAGAAATTATACCAGGCTCATCCAAACAAAACATATACTTCGTACACATACAACATATATGTATGTAAGTGCAAAAGTTATATATCTATATTAATTTTAATGTGTATTTTGGCTAGGCAGGGGAGGGAACACTAGCAGTAAAGGTGAGTGTTAGTGATCACTGTAAAGAGCGCGCTTTTAAACCTACACCTGGGTCACAAGTTCCGAGCACTGCTATGGTTCCTTCCTCTGCAACGCGATGGACGGTGAATCCATGGAATGCTAAGAAATTCGTCTCTCTATCATATATCACTACATATTAATAAATGTCAATTCAAACAAAGTTATAGCTACCTAATTACGGCCTGGACAAAATAGATTGCATCATGCCAACATCCTCTACGTAAAAGTTATATTTCATAGCAAAAGTTGCCCTGCCTTCCACTCCGGGGGTCGTGGGTTCGATTCCCACCTCGAGTCTGGGTGTATTATCTGTATGAATGTGTGTATATATTTCTAAAAAAAATATTTGTGTAATACAGGCAGCTGTTACCTATAACACAGGCATTAAGTTGTCTACCTTAGGAACAGACGTCCGTGTGTAATTTAGTCATGTATATATTTATTTATTTTATATAAAATCGATTATAAATAAACAAGTACAAGGAGTTAACAAACGTACGGACAAACGGAAAACGGATGAATATTCATAATACGGCTCCCGGTGCTCTTCGACGCGGGGAATCCACTTAGAAAGGCATCTTATAAATAATGTATACGTTGTTAGGCTAATGTACGGCGATACCCGGGGGGCATGGCTATATGTCGGCGACCGTTTATAGCTCTCCGATTATATATTCATAACTAAGCTGTGTAAACGACGATGTTAATTTCGGTAACACTATTTTCGCCAACATGTTTATAATTATGGATCAACATTACTATATTATTGTGCAAATAATTACGATGTCGATGGAACAGCATCAATATTTGAATTATTTCACATATATCCATTAAAAGAACCCAATCAGGTAATTTCGGTAGAGCCTTATTTAAAGAAATCAGCGTGCCTTTCTTAGTTTGTAGAAGATCCTTTAATATCAACACAATCCTTTAATTCAGTCAGTAAACCTGAAAGGATGGCGTTGCGAACTATATAACCAGAAAGTCTTTATAAAACTTTATTTTAATTAAAACTCCTGTAAATAATGATGACATTCTACAGGCCCCACCCTTCCATACCACACGATTGTAAGATGTAACTAATTCGTGGTGCGAATTAACAAATATACTTTAATGGAAATATGTGACAGTTCCTTTGATTTCATACGTGTCCAATTAAGAGCAAATAGTCTGGTTTTATTTCAATTAAAACTCTGTAAAGATCGATGCCATTTACCGGACCCCGCACTTGGAAGTGAAGTCGTTTGTGCGTGTGAGGATATCCTGTACGTAAGCCGGGCACAGTCAATTACGCGTCTAATACATTTGCATATAGATTGGACCCTACCTGAGTCGTCTATCTCTGCTCGCCGACCTTTGTAAGAAACGCATAAACTTAGTAAGAAAATATATTTTGGGAAACCGCGGTAAATAATAAAACTTAAGTTTATATATTTATTACTTTTTTTATATTACAAGGTGCAAACGAGCAGCCACCTAAATGCCTATCGACGCCCGTGGACATCTGCACGACCGACGGCTAGTAAATGCGTTGCCGGCCTTTGACGACGAGATTAGGTTCGGGAAGTGTCACAAACCGGAACGAAACCCGACAACAATAAAATCACTTGACGTGACAGCATTGCCGCCACTTCACGCCGATCTCATGTGAGAAAGAGGTACTGGTGCCCGGACACGCAAGCCCAATTCAGCTGCAGGTGAAAAAGACTGCAAGCGTCGCACTATCTCTTATTAATTTATTCGAAAGTAAAAACTCGCGGGCAAAGTTGATATTATGTATTTTTACTACACACCACATTATACAGGATAACAATGCTTGTAATTGAATCTTTGTGCCTTATTGTTATTGAGAAGATATATGAAACGAATTCATTGTAAACAATTAGTTTAAAAACAGTAAGTAGCGAGTTTTTTGCTAGCGCCTCTCGGTTTTCAACTATTTCTCAAGGATTCAAAAGATCTTTTAAAAACTAATTCGTATAAAGTCTCTTGAATATTTTATAATATTTGACAATTCAGAAGAGCTTGTTCCAATTGTTGCCAATTCAAATAAATTCCCTTAGAATTTGAGAATAAAATACAGCTTCCTTATGTTAGCGGAGCTGGAGACGAAATTTAATGGAATGACTTGAAATTTTTTGCACGAGACGTCGCATTTTCGTATAAAAGATATAGTTTTAGGGTTCAGAACCTCAAAACCAAAATAGAGAACCCCTTATAAAATCAGTTCGTTGTCCGTCGGTGTGTCAAAACCATTTTTCTCGGGAACGCACAGAGAAACGAGGGTGAAATTCGTATGAAACGCTGATGTTTGCTTTCCCTCGAAGCTGTGGAAAATAAAATAAAATAAAAGCAACCCTCAATCAACTCTGTGACCATTTCTCATATTAGTTCATTCGAAAATGGAATCAAAACCCTCAGGGTGCTTCCTGTTAACATAGAAGTATGAAATTTGGCAAGAACCGATATCTTGAAAGTACAATCTGTCTATCTATTTATTAGCCTATAATCGT